>CM022953.1:44765724-45321999 GCA_012931725.1 Litsea cubeba
GAAGTGACCTGACAATGAGATCTACCGGATGTTCAATCTTTTTGCTAACCTGTGCAGAGGCTTCAATATTTGCTTGACCTTGTACTTCCTCAACCATTTGCAGCTATTGAGTGGCACTACCTTGATCAATATTGTTTGTACCCACAAAATCAGTGTTGCTATGAACTTGCGCTTCAATGTCATCTTTGTTGTCCGAAGTCAGCTATTTTGGTGCAATCATGACTACTTTTTCAAGTTTTTGCTCCTTTTGTGGCGCTTATGTTGAAAGTGCAGACGACGACAAAGATGTTAATGTCATTGGCATGAGTCTACTCCATCTTCCATTCCTGAAAAGGGTATATGTGTTTGCCTATGTATCATGATGCACTTTCCAATCAAAAAGTCATGGACGTCCAAGAAGGATATGAGCAATATTCATATAAATCACATCACACCAAATCTTATCTTCATAGCCACCAAGCTTGAAAAATACCAAACATCTATTAGTCATGGGAATGACATGACCGATAGACTATGTGACTTGGTAGGGCTTAGGAAGTGTCTCAGTAGGCAAATTAAGCTTGTCAACGACCTCTTGTGCGACAAAATTAATTGCACTACCATTGTCAATAACCCCACATTAACAGCTTTGTCAACGACTATCACCCGCGTGTGAAATTTCTTAGCTTGTTTCCATTCTTCTTCTTCCTTTTCATTTGTATTGAATTGGCGAATGACAATAGTAAGATTGTCTTAATGTCTTCTCCTGAAAAAAAGTATTTCCACAATGAGGTCTTTGTCGACATTGTTGCCAGCGAGACTTTCTAAGCATGCGCTCAACACGGATGGCTTCTAAGTATGCCTTTGGACTGGTTTTGCAATAATTCATATTTTCCAAGATATCTGGTCTCAAGCCTTGGACATAACGAGCTAAATCATGTCTCTCATCTTCCTCCAGTTCGCATATCTCATGCAACTCTCGAAAGTGGCGGGTGTATTCATCAACCGTCAAATTTTCTTGCTTGAAGTTGAGAAATCCCTCAAAATAAAATTCATTTCAAAATACCAATTGCCATATTTGCGCTCATAGTGAATTCTTTGAATTTTAATGGGGCTTCCAAAAATTTTCATATTGACTTGAATCAATGATTCAAATATTGCTGCTAGTAAATGGACAATTGTCTAACTAAATGGGCTGGATCGATGACACCCTAAAAGGGTCGGACTAGAAACGGGCCCACTTAACTCACGCTGCAAAATTCTGCACTCCTCTCTTCTTCGTTTTTTTGTTTTTTTTTTTTTTTTGGCTGGATTTTTTTTTTCCTCTTTGTTGGGTCGTGGGTCAAGTTGGACCTAACTCAAGCCCAAAAGACAACCCTACCTATGTTAAGTGGAGTGGGACACGTGGGGTGGTCTCCTTGGGGTTGATGCAACGAAGAAAAGAAAAGGAATTTCGCCCTTTTCTATTACTGGACTTCGAAAGAAGCAGAGAAGGTGAGAGGAGGGGTGGGGTTTCGTTGCAATCGAGATAAGAAAGGGTGGTGATGGTGCACGACTGCTAGCACAAAGATGGTGGTCGCAGCTGGTTCTGGCAATGGCGGTGTAGTTACGGTTGGGTTGTTCGGTGCTGTGCTGATGCAATGACAATGCCGGAGAGGATGCTGCTACGCGGCGACTAGTGCCAGGTACAGGCCTCTTCTCAAATCTTTTCTTCTTCTTCTTCTTTTTTGTTTTCTCTTCTCCTTTCTCTTTTCTTTTTTTTTGGGTAATGGAGTCTGGGGCTTTGGCTTGGCCAAAGATGGAGTGAGGGGAGTGTGTTCGGTGCTTTGGGACGATGGCTTGTAGTGGTTGGATGGAAGGGTTCGGCCGTGGTGAAGGGATAGGTGGAGTCCCTACAGGAGAGGATTTGGGTGTGGGTTATTGGGGAACTGTTGAAGGAGAGGCACAGGGTTGGTTGGCTGGATAGGATTCGAGCATAGGTTTTTTTTTTTTATCTTGGTTGGGCGATTGTGAGGCGAGTGGGATTTGCTGGGTTTTTGTAAGGCAGGGGGCTGGTGGGGTTTTGGGTGATGGGTACTGTGAATGGGTTCTGTGACTGAGGGAGGCTCGACGGTGGATGATAATAACGGATGATGATGATGATCGGTGGGGATGATAATGGATGGACAGAAAATAAAAAAATGGGATACGGGCTTACCTCAGATCGGCGATCTCAACCGGCGATCTGAGATGGATCGTCGGCTCTGATACCAATTGATGGTGCAACCCAGAGGCCACGGTGAAGATCTACACCTCCGACGGTGAGATCGAGTCTTCCGACTCAAGCCCTAAGATCACTTAGGAGAAATAGGCAAAGATAACTCACGATTTTGTATTTTATTAGAATATAGCATGCCTTACAATCAAGCATCCCTCCCTATTTATAATAGAGGAATGGTCTAAATAAAGAATCTTCCTAAAATCTCTCTGATCAGAGATTACATCAAATTACTAAACTATTTAAAGAAAGCAAATCATCCTTGGTGGGGCCCATTAGTGACCCTATTCTTCTTGGATCTCACTGCCATCATTTTGCCAATATTTAGACAGTAATTACTAAGCCCAATTTGTGGCCCAAACAAACAAAACCCTAGAAAATAAGTACCCCCAAAAAATTAATATTATAGAAGACTTGAGAAATGAATCACAAAAGACAGGTAAACACAAATTTCTGCCTCTTTCAATAGCCGCTTTCAAATCTTATTATTTCCTTCAAATCACAGTATGTGAGTACTGCTAACTAACAAAGAAAATGAGGGTCTATATTTCTCTTTTCATCTTCTTCTAGTTCCCTGGCATTGTGTTGCATTCATCTTTTTTCTGTCCAATACCAAGAAAATCAGAAACCACATTGTGTAGGAAACTACTTGTAAGCTTTTTCTCCACCAATTGCCTTAATTTGAAGCACAAAAGGAAGAAAAACAGTGCCATACTGAACTTTGAATTGGATTTTGTAATCAAGCCACAGAGTAAGAAAGCAATGATCTGTTCAGACTTCAGAGATAATACTCAAATCATTTGCATTTGAGGAGTCACCCAAACGCACACTCAGTTAGACCCCATTACAATGTCTGGAGCTTCAGTAAGCCTTGCAAATGAAATAAAACTTGCATTCAACAAGACTTGCAGTTAAAAGTAATCAAAATGTCAGCAAATAAATCACTAATAGATGACACAAGGTATGATAAATCCCTTCCCGAGATAAAAAAGCTATATCTTTCCACTCAGGCTGAAATCATAAAATATTTAAAACACGAAGACAAATAAGCTGAAACTAATTCATAACTCCACCAACCTCAGAAGGAAAAAAATAGAAATTCTCCTAACAGGGACTTTCTAAGAAATGGTTGCAGATATTTACTAGAGAATTCAGTAGAAAGTTACAACAGAGGAAGAAAATCCCCCACAAATGAATAAGGTCAATCTACCTCCTGTGCCAGTATATCGAACACAGCATTGGCCAACAGCGCAAATGTATACTGATATTTTGAACATATCTTTTAACTCACTGGCTTGACATATGAGAATCTACATAGGTACTTCTTCCATCAAGGGTGCCTATATAATGATATTAGTCAAGTCCGTTTCAATAAGAGCATCAGATGATATCAAACTCTGACATGTCCCCTAAACAATCCCAACCTTTTTCAGAAATATTCCCCAAACAATTCCCTCTTACTTGCCAACCTTTCCCCTGCCCATTAGAGAGGGTTTCTAATTGAGTTGCATTGATTCAATGTTAAGATGTTCATCTGCTACAGGAATATATCCAATGCTGCTACTGTTCCCTACTACTTTCTCAATCAAGTAGCTAAAATACAAATAGCAATAGCAAATCCTTCCAAAAAAAAAAAATAATGACAAGAAAAAAATATAGAAATAAAATCCTTGAAATTTAAAAACTATTTTATTTCCCAGTTACAATTTACAAAGCACATTTAATGGGAAAACTAAAAGAAAAGGAAATCCATGCATCTTACACATAACAAACAACCAAAATGATCATCTATCTATCAATGGAACACTGTTTCAGTGGCAAACAAGCACAATATGGCAACTAAGGGCACTGTTTTATCAGCATTAACAATAAGAGCATGAAAATCTCTACCGCATTTTGTTAATATGATTGTTTCATTTTCAGAGGAAAATGAAAACTTAAGACTTCAATACTTCATTTTCTGGGGTCTCCATTACCAGAGTTCAGCGCAGCAAAACATTTTCTGGGTGAGATGTGTTTCAACCTCTCATGTAAGACTACAGAAATGGGACTGTGCATCTACAGTCCCAATCTGCTTCCTACAGAAATTGCGTCAAATTCTCACACCTTCTTAGAAATTCGCTTTCCCTCAATAATCATTTTCATATCAATGCAAATATATATATTAATATATATATTTATATATTCATATAATGCACGACCATACCCTAAAAGAAACAAAGAGGAGAACCAACATTACCAAAATACTACAAAAATTCAGGAAAAATGAATAGTAAAATAATAGCTATAAAAAGACCCAGCATAGAAACAAAAGCACTTGGATGCCCAAATCTCAGTTTCACTTAAAGGCAAGCAAAAAAATTCAAATTTTTAGGAAACCTAAAAAAGGGCGTTTGGATGTCCCATAAAGCAAACAGCAATAGAGATAGGAAGAAAGGGGGGGAACCCATTTTTGCAAATTTCTTTCTTGGTGAAACATTTCTGCATAAAAGGTACTTACTTCCCCACTATAAATCACAAGCAGTGAAGAACACATCTTAGAACAGCTCACAACTAGAGCACAAAGGCATCACCGTAGATTTATATAAGGAAAAAAATGCAAACCCAGAAATGTTTTCTAATAACAGAAGAACCCATATGCACAAAACAACGAATAACACCCAAAACCAGTAAATCTCAACATACCCATTTGGGAGATTGTCTATGAATGTGAGAAGCATCTTGAGCTTGCTCCCACCTTCTGATGCTAACCCAGCATGCATTTCCACCGCCATCGCATCGACGACCTGCCTCAACCGACCGATCGACGTCGAGCACCCCTCTTCGAATTCCTTCAAAACACCCACCACCTTGTTCCACTTGCGGCGGCTCTTCACCCGCCGACTCACCAGAATAGCCGCGATCGCGCAAGACGCTAGAGCGGAACTCACCGCCAACCCGAGAGCCACCTTCCCCATCTCTCTCTCTGTGTCTCTCCGTCCTCTTTCCCGATCACGCCATCAAAGGGAAGGAGGGAGTCTGAACCGGCGACTTGGGTGGGGTCGGAAGGAGATTGTGGATAACATGCGAGCGCGAGAAAGAGAAAAGGAAGTGCAGAGAAAGGGAAGCTTGGGAGGAAAAGGCCAGTGAGGATGAAGCGTTTGATGAAATGCCAATGAGAGCGAATGGCGAAGAGGGATAGAGATTTTGGAGGAGTTGGTTGCTGCTGCTGCTTCTTCTGAGTAGTGTTGTGTTGGAAAGCGAGCTAAGGATTCTTAAATACGGATTTGCCCCTTGAAAGTGGTGGGAATGACGGATGCGTCACGCGATTTTTGCCGTCTTTGTACGAGCCGTTAAAACGAAAGGTTAGCTTCTGTCGGGCGGGTCGTCGGCTTCGTCAAAGCTGTGAGAAAATTGAAAATAAAAAACGTGCTGCAGTGCTGTCAGTCACCAGATGATCTGGGCCCACTTTTAGGATGATTTTTCAAAAATTGAAAGTTATATATGGGATCCGCGTGGACTTATATAAGGGCTAATTTGACACTTTATTTTTAAAATTAAGTAGAGTGATGTGAAATAAAATGTATGAATAAAATATATATTGAGTAATAATGATATTTTATTTTTAGTTATTTAGGATGAAATATTGTTGACTTTTGGTATGGAAAATGGGGTTTTTTTTGTCTTTTAGTTAGTAATTATAGTTATTTTTTGACTTTTTTGTTGAAAAAGATAGAGAAAATTATGATAAAAGTGTTTTTGATGTGATATTTTACTTGACTTCACTCCACTTGACTTTACAAGTGGGTGAACCAAACTAGCCCGAGGTAAAATTGTATCCTGTCCCGTTTAGATTACGAGTCCAAAAAAATAAATCTGGATCTAAACTCGTTTACTTATAAAGACTCAAATCCGATTATTAACGGGTCAAAACCTCCAGAAATCGGAGAGTCATTTACATCCCTACCTTCACGGTTCACACTATAGGTCATGTGAGTAGGGCCCACTAGGTCATTTTAGTGTTTAATCTGTTGTTGACAGTCGGTCCCTTCATATTTAGCACCTATTTTTTTACTGAAATTTAAAGAATTTTCATCCAAAAGAACTTTTGAAGTCTCAGATGCTCCATTATGTTTAAACATCTATAAATTCCACCAAAAAATAAAGGGATTATGATTTAGGAATTCAGAGTATAGATGCTCCTTTATATTTAAACATCTATAAAAACCCACCAAAAAACAAAGGGGTTATAATTTAGGAATTCAAAGTATAGATGCTCCCTTATATTTAAACATGTATAAAATCCACCAAAAAACGAATGGATTATGATTTAGAAATTCAAAGTGCATATGCTTTAGACAAGATGCCACTTCATGTCTTTAAATTCCTAACATACCATAATTTTATTAAAAATTCCAATATATAGTAAAGGGATGCCCAAAGTTTATTGCTCCCATTGTAAAATTCAACATATAATTTCATGTCATTTTTAAAGATCTGGACTAGGCTCCTATAACCCAAGTATATTCTCCATTTTGTAGTCACTGACATCATGTCTGACGATCCAATGTGCATTGCATGCTCACATGCATTAATGGCCAATTTGGATGAGAAGAAAGGAAGAGGATGTACGTAGACAAAACTATCTAAAGACCAATTAGAACCAAAGAATTTGAAGAGGATGAAGAAAAAAGTTGATTGTATCTGTGCAGGGTACGTACAGAAGGAGGTGGACAATTTTCTCCTCTTTGGAACAACACCTATACAACTTAAAAAGTCTAGAGTTGAGAAGTGCCAAACAACTCAGTGGCAAAGAATTCCAAAAATCGATGTCATAGTAGCCACCAGGCTCCAGTACTCCATGCTATAAAAAATAGATACAATAAGTCCAGAGTTCCATAATTAAATTAAACTCTGTAAATTATAAAATAAAGATAATAAATATTAGTATTATATAACTTTTTTGTTCAAAGGGATTTCATTCTAAGGTTAGAAAAAAAAGAACAAGTTCAAAACTACTTGTTATTTAGAAATCTCACATGTGAAGGAGAATGATCTACATGTGTAAAATGATTCACATATGAATCATTTACATATGTAAATGAGTCACATGTAATATAACATTATTTGTCATTTTTACACATCTTCACATGTGAATCTAAGAAAATCCAATGATTTATTGCCTTCCATTATTTTTAAAAACTTGTTAATAATCCACGATGAATCAAGTGATAAGATTCAACCAACTAGCTGGTTTAGCATTCCAAAGGGCCATAGAAAAAAAAAGTAGATTTAATGGTTTGGACTTTTTGGATTTCTCACATCCACAATTCATCGACGGATGAGATTTGAGAATATAACCTCTTTGGCCCTTATGAAGAGAATGAATATTTCTGGTCTTGCTTTAAACGCCCATAGGGTTCAAAAGATTAAAAAACCCAAACTGCCGTTACAACTCATGAAATATACTTTAGCAACAATGTATGCATCCAACGGTTCTATGTTTTTCACATATTTATAAAGATACATGACTAAACAAGACCTGAAATCTTATATCATAAGCCTTCTGAAGAGGATTAACGGTATGCAAAACTGCGGATCTAATAGTCCGGAGTTTTTTCATAATTTTTTCATAATCCATGATGACCCAATGGCTGAAATTTTGCATCATAGCCATTATTTTGAGCTTCTAAACATTTTCAACAGTTTAGATCATGAAGTAGAAACCACACTAAATTAGGAAATGGAAAAACTCGATGACTTGTATTTTAATATAGAAGTTACTGTAGCGCAACCTTTTTATGTGTAAGTGTGGTTCCGTTTAAAAGTGTGGTTCCGTTTCACACCTGTGTGTGTGGTAAAATGTCAGCCCTCTTTTTCACATCCTTTTCACACCTTCTCTCATGTCATTTTCACACAGGGTGAGTAAATTATGCAAAGAAATATGATTGATGTTTGACGGTTGCATATCAACTCCATTTGCATACGTAAGTAGGAGAAAACAAATGAATTATCATGATTGATGGTTAGAGAGTCGGAGAAAACAATTGAATTATCATGATTGATGCTTAGAGACTGTTTCTTTTTACTAGAATTCCTGATAGGAATTCTAGATGTTATGATTTTTGGGACATGCCTAGCATTTGAAAATCCCATGTTTCTTACTAAAGCATTTCAAAATTTCAGCCACATGAAAGGTCTCAAATAACCTTTGGAAATTCAGGAATTCCACCCTCTTTGCAATTTGGTAGATTTCCTGGACGCTCAAGTCCAAGAGAGCATCTAGGAATTTCACTGTATCTGGGAATTCAAGAATTCAACAGACATAAAATTTCTTGAACTTTAGAAAAGAAGTAGGCCCTAAGCCCTATACATTGACCAAGTATATAAGAAGTAAAATGAGTTTTGACCTTATTATAACCATTTCAACTTGTTTTACCTCTAAAATTTGGGTCTAATGGATATGACTTTGCCTAAATTGGTCCATCGTGTTATTCATATTGGCAGAAACTAGAAAGTAAAAGGTTATGTGCTAATGTAAATTGAAGAAACTAAAAGGCGCAAGTACTTTATTAAGGGGCCGTTTGTACGTCATTTACATATGCAATGATGTATATTTGTAATTATTACGACCACACATCATCTTGTTTTTTTGCAATTAATTTATGCAAGTGATTTGTAAATCAGGTGAGAAAATTGTGTAAATCAAGTCATTTTCACTTAAAAATTTACAGAGTTAGTCCATAGTAAAACGAATCACACCACATGTGTAAACGTAAATGCACATAAAAAGGCATTATAGATTTCGAGCGTCCCATTAGGGGTCACCAATTCTTTCATTTGTTTCATCATTGTGGGCTAGTAAATTATGATCCGGTTCATCCTCACCAAGGCTAAAAATGAGTGCACGGTCAATTTTCAGCCATTGATTTTTCATGGATTTTGAGATTTTTGTGAAAGGTCTAGACACTGGGATTTGTCATTCTAAACTTCATGGGCCCTATTTTTACAATCCGAACCGCTCGTTCTCTTTAGAAGGTCCAAAATGACTATGGGGTCAAGTTTAACTATTGAATGTAACTCATGTAAGCTGCTACAATGCCACTACAGAGAAGATGACATCCCAACAAGCTAATCCATTTTTTTTATTTTTCTTATTTTTATGTGCCCCTAATTCAATATCCAAACCATTCATCCTCTTTAGAAGCCGAAAAAGGCCTAGGGACAGTTATTGATTCATTATGGATTTTGAGATATTAGAAAAAATGGTCTAGACTCTAAAATTGCAGTTTTGGACTTCTTCATGTCACATTGTCACAATCCAAATTGCTCATCCTCTTTAGAATGCAAAAATTGGCTAATAGGTAAAATCCCATATCTTGATTCATCCTAGATTTTGAAAAAATCGTGAAAAATAGTGAATCACTAGATGTACTCGGATTCACAAGAGAACAGTTGACAATGACCAATCATGTTTCAATGTGATTCATTTATATACTTAAATTTTACATAATTAACATTTACATATGTAAATTACATTTACGCATCTTATGCCTAAAAGTGAAACAACCCCAAGATAGAATATAAAATCTTGAAAATATAGGAGGATGAAAAGATTGAAATGGATTTCCTTTTTTTCTTAAAAGAAATTAGGAGGATAAGTGTAGATTTCTTCTTTTGACACAAACGTTCCTCACTTCACTTCTCATCCAGGCTTTTATTATATCTCAAGGGGTCATTTGCTTACACCAATTTACATTTGTAAATTATGCATGTACGTAATGGTTACGCAACATCACATTTGTTTATGCTAATTTACGCATATGATTCTTAAATGAGGTATAAAAGTGGTTTGTAAATGAGGTCATTTTTATACTCTCATTTACGTGCCTTAGGAGGTGGTAAATTTGTAATTGTAGATGTGAGTTCATCGGACTCCATTTTTTGTACTTAATTCTGTGGATCCTGAGTTCATGATCTGATCAGTCCATCTTCTTTATTGATCTAATAAAGCCAAGGACCTTTTAATTTCATATAATAAGTCTTCATAGATCTTGAGAAATTTGTGTAAAAGTCTAAAAAACCTCAATCCATAGATCTAATTTTCTGCACTGGCCCCAATTCATGATGCGAACCATTAAAGATTCTCATATTAATGCTAGGCATCAAGATAATTAGTTTTATATTGCAAATCTTCATTTGAAAATGCAGGCAATTTGAAGTACATATTTACTCATGTGAAAATAATGATTTTGACAGAAAAAAATATATTTACATGTTACACATTTACATATGTAAAACCCATTTTCGCTTAAAAGGCTAAAAGGTTTGAAATAATGCCCACGAGGGGAATCTAAAATGATGGAATAAGATTGTTAATGGATAAAATAACTGGATCTAGATTAGTTACTATGTTAGGATCGACTGCTAACTGCACCAAATACACATGGATTTTGGATTAATGATGTATCAAATATACAATTACTCTCATCAAGTGCTTATGGCCATATCATATAAGTTGATGAAAACGAAGGTCATGACGCAATTAATTATTCAACCAAATCAATATATAGGTGAAATGGCCAATTGGGTTGGCTTTTTCATAGATTCTAATAAGTAACAAAGCAATTATTTGCTAGGGAAAATGGTGTGCCAGCCCCAATGTGTTTGCTTAGCTATAGACTTGCAAACTTTGTGTAATCCAATTAATCATGGCTATACTGTTAGATCTAGGGCTATGTCTTCTATTCATAGAGACATTTGATCACATCGACATATTCTCTCATCCAACTAAGGCCTTATTTCTTTAGTGACATTTCTGTCAGGAATTCCTATACATGATGTAACATGTTATCTCCTGGAATTTCTGAATTCCATATTTCTTCACTACCAGCCACATGAGAGGTCTCTTTTAACCTTTGGGAATCCAAGAATTCCACTCTCTTTGCATTTTAGTGGAATTCCTGGATGCTCAAGCCCAAAGGAGCATCTAGGAATTCCACTATGTCTGGGAATTCAGGAATTCCATTGATAGAAATTCCAGTAAAAAAACAGGCTAGAATGGGGCTCCTCAAACATTGAGTCTGGATCTTATCCAAATTCTAAAGAACAAAGGGGGTTATGAGTGGGTCACATAGCTGCACGATGGTGTCACTCAAAAGTCGTCATATGTGTCATTTTGGGAAGCCAATCATGGACATTTGGTGGTAAGCATGGGCTAAATTCCAAGTGGACTCAACACTTTATTTCCAAGCCAACACTTTAACAATGGCTAAGCTTGAAATAAACAAGGCTAATTAAAGGTTTAAGAGGATGCAAAAGGCTTAGCAGGCACCTAAAAAGGATGAAGATAAGGGGTTTGTCAGTTTAACTTTACATGTGTGGAACATGGACTGTTTAAGAGACCAGCATGGTCCAGGATCTAAGTGGGCTAACCCTCTTAGTTTTAGGATAACATCTTGGTAGGTTAATTTAGAATAGCTGGGACCAAGAGTGAAATTAAGGAGAAACAAAGATGATCAACTGTCCCAGGCAGTGTAGGAGAAGATTTATAAGGCCCATTAACCCATAAAGCTTGGTTAAATAAATTGGAGGGCAGAAAACCTAAACAAGTCATGTAGCCACTCATCGGAAAGCTTTTGGAGTTATATAACATGATGTTGGGTCTCCCTGTGGGCCACACATTGATTTTTAAGCCCAACAATGACTTGTATGTTTAAGCAATCCCAAAGTGTCCAAAAGGACCTAAAATAATGAAAATTGAATTGAAGGGTCAATTGAAGCCCACATGGATAATTTGACAGCTTGATAAGAAGCTCTTGAGATGTAGAAGATGTAGGGCCTCACACCCATCAAAGTCATGAGCTTGAACTTTAGGCACATTTAGCTCAAGATTCTTTAGATATTTAATTGAGGGTCCAAATGAAGTCCAAATGAGTCATGTGGCCACTTGTTAAAAAGATATTGAGAAAAGGAATTCAATGGTGGAGCTCATTAACGGCCACACCCCACTATACAAGTCCCATGGATTAATAAACCCTAAAAAGGTTAAGCAAGGTACAAAGCTTAATAAGCCTTAATCACTTGAATTCGCATTAAAAAGGCCCAAGCGGATTCCAAAATAATAATACAGTCGTCGAAGAAAAACCCAACTTTACACGAGTGCGCACGACCCATGTGTGACCCTTACAAGGGACGAGCAATTTGAATCGCCAAGTACCGTGCCACCTATATGATGATGGGGGTAGATTTTTCATTCAAACTTCTGAATATTTATAAAACTCCTACTGGTTTTGAGCGTCTTCGAGAACCTGATTATTCCGTCCGGCATATAAAGTCCATTTCTCTTCCCCCACACATCGAGTGCCTGGACAAGTGGCCCCCAAAAGAGAGTGCGCATTCGAAACCGCAACTTCTGGTTTCTCTATATCGGGAAATCCCAACATCCCATACCCCCTAAGTAATGGGTTTTATGGGATTTCATATACCTATTTAAGCCTTTCACCTATTAGCTTAAGCTTTTGGGTCGATATATGGTATCACTAACCCGTCGTCCTAGGCAACTAACGCCAAACTCTTACAGATATTCTAAACTCCAGCAGATATTCAGAATCATTTTCTCCGTTTTTCCAGTTTCTCTTCTCTCTTTATCCATCATGGTGAAAGAGCTATTGCCCCATTTTTTTTCTTTGGAGACATATGACTTGTGGCACATATTGTAATGGGCAGATTCAAAAACTCATTTTTTCACGGGTTAGAGTTCAACCCACCCTTTCTTTTATGTTATATAGCTAATAAATAGCACAGAGTTTAATCCAAACACGTAGAATTTGGATTCTTGTTAGTGAGAGAGAGAAAGCCTTGGAAGTCAGATTCAATGACACTCTTAACGTTTAGCCGTCCAAAATACTAGTACTAATATGAACTAGACATGTCAAACGGGCCGTGCCATGCCGGCACTAAAATTATGGCCCGCCCCATCTAGCGGGCCGGCACGGCACGGCCTGCCAGGGAAAATCCCTTGCACGGCACGGCCCGCTTTTGCGGGCCAGGCATACTTTTTTTTTCCTAATAGAGTTACCGTAACGACATAGATTTGAATTTAATTTTCGATCAATAGACATATTAGTTTTTCAATAGTTACTTTTCCTAAACATTTAAACTTATACGAACATTTAAGAAATGATTAAGTGGTTCAAATTAATTTATAGATATTTACTCACATATTACTTAAGTGCTATATATGAATTTTTTTTATCAGTATTAAAAATAAAAATTAGAACACAAGCAGGGAGAATGACAAAGATATTTAAGTGGTTCGGTCAAACTCGAACTATTCCACTGAGAAGAGAGAACCATTTAGATTTTAACTTCTTGAAGGTTTCTAAATAGGATTACCTTCAAAACCTAACAATCTTTTTAGAAAATAAAAATAAAAAAAGAATGAAAAACTTATAAATTATAATGAATAAAAAAGTAAAAAATTAGATTTGTAGTCCACTAATGTATTCTGCTGGATCAAAATCTTCCATTGATGATGTCAACTCTTGCTTCCTCTTATCTGCCAAATACTAATATCGTAGGCAAACACAACACTCCACTATTTTTTCAGTGAGATTTGTTCTTTTGTCATCTACTACACGTCCACCTGCACTAAAAGCCTATTCTGATGCTACAGAAGACATCACGAGCCGTGGCTGCCAACACCGGATAAATGCTTTCTTGTTGCTTCCACAAGGTTAAAAGGTCAAAACTAGATGCATCCTGCATCCGAATTACACCGACGTTAAGATACGATGATAACTCCGTCACAATGTTGTTACTTTAGCTTGAGCTGAATGCCATGAATTGCCCATATTAAGCCCAGTTGTACCCATTTGCTCCCAATAAAATTGAAAAGTTCTTGTAAATTTGCCCTTATATTTGAAAAAGTATTTAAATCTATATAATTCATATTTTTATTTATTTCATCAATAAAAAAACTTTACACCGCTTAATTTTAACCTATGTTCAAATACAGCAGCTGAAGAAAATGTTATTAGAGCCTCTTTCCAATATTTATTAAAATTTTCCTCCATGTCTCTAATAGTGCTACCCAGTACAAAATAATCTCTAAATCCACTGAATTGTAAAGTAATTTTAAAATGCTTCATTAAAGCTTCATTAGATGTGGGATAATATATCCCAAAAAAAAATAATGTTGAAGTATAAAAAGGTTGTAATAAATCTCTTATATGGGCACATAACTCCCAATGTTCATCACTAATCATCAAATCTTGTGCATGAAAAGCACAAAATTCATTCAAAATAGTTTTTCGATAAAGTGCCTTATTTAACAAATCATACATAGAATTTCATCTATGTTCTACATCTTTAGGTATTTTAATAGCTGATCCTCACACATATTTGGACATACAATTGTTTTCTTTGTGTGGAGCAAAAAACAAATCTAGCAATGTCTTTAATAGCATCTGTATAACTTATAATATGCTTTAAACCAACATTTGCAATAAGATTTAAGATGTGACATACACATCTATTTTGAAAGATAGAACTATATATCAAAGTTACAAGTGGCATCTGCATTCTCATTAATTCAATAGCCACTGTATTATTACTGGCATTATCTAAAGTTACAGATAAATTTTTTTTCTTAATATTATATTCATCTAGTTTTTCCAAAATTAATGTACTTATTCTAGTTCCATTGTGTGGCCATTCAAGACAACTAAAACTAAGTATACGTTTATTCATAATCCATTTTGCATTTATATTATGTGCAGTAATACAAAGATAACTATCACACCCCTTAGAAGTCCACATATCTATGGTTATGGCTATTCTACCAGGAATTTCTGTAAAATAATTTTTTATATTTATTTTCTCTTCTTGCCAGAGTCTAATACAATCATTTCTGGCTGTATTTCTTGAAATACTGTGAAATTGTGGTTGACAGTGCTGCTGGACCCATTGTTCAAAAAACTCATTTTCAACAAAAGAAAATGGTAATTCGGATAAAACAATCATTTTAATAAGACCTTGTCTAGCACTTTATGCATTAAAAGAAAAAAGACCCAAACTGCTAATACTATTACCATCACCAGTAGTAGAAATTTGGGTCTGTGAACCAGGCCCCACTGTCCCTGTATTCTCTGGCTTATGCTTTACTAAACATGTTTTCCTATGTCTTGACAAATGGCCGGTACCCCCTTTTGATTGGGCACTATAAATCTTACCACACAATTTGTATTTTGCCTTTTCAACATTCTTTCCATTTTCAATAACATCATACCTTGTATATATATCCCAAACTGCTGAAGTTCTACTCATCTTGTTTGGTTTATGGGAACTTTGAGGAAATGGAGGGAGGGGGGGGGGGGGGGGGGGGGGGGGGGTAAATCATCTACTTCATCTTGTAATTCAATAAAATTTTCTTCTACCTCTAAATTAACGGAAGAAGATTCTATGGGAAATCTTCTAGCCATATTTAAAAAAAATAAATTTATAAATAATAACAGTAATATGCTAATAGCTTTCTTTTGTGATAATTTATTATAAGAAAGGGGAGAAAATGAGAGTTAATATAATATAATATAAACTTATATATATGGAATCTCAAATCTAAATAATATAAATACCTCTAAATCTTTGAAGGGCCCTTTATCTTGTCTCTTGATGACTTGATCTTTGGCCCTTCAAAAACTTCTTAGAGAGAGTGAAAGAGTTGAATGCTTTGAGAGAGAGTTAGAGAATGAGAGAGTTGTGTAAATTGGTGAGAAATGAGTGTGTAAATTGGTGAGGAATGAGAATGAGAGGGTTAGGGTATTTATAGACTTAGTATAATTGAAAATGACACAAAATACCCCTTATATGACTGTTTTATAGCTGTTGGGGGGAGTAAAATGGTCTTTTTTTTTCAAATATAGTCGTTTTTTGGCTGTTGGACGGGCCGACCGTTTGGCGGGCCTGACGGGCTGGCGTGCCAGTGGGCCTAATGGGCCGCAGGGGTTGGCCCATTTGCCAGACGGGCCAGATAGGCCGTGCCAAACGGACCAGCAGGCCAGCAATGCTCGACCCAGCATGCCTCGCGTCATGGGCCATGCCGTTGACCGAGCAGTGCCGTGCCACGGCCCGTTGACTGACATGGCCCGGCTGGCACGGCCCACTTAACATCTCTAGTATGAACTATGAAGTGCTCCCTCCTATCAAAACACTCACAAATACAGGCACAATGACAAGAATTACATCACCTTGAAATGGATTTTCACCTGAAATTCAACATGAGACATTGATTGCTAGTGATGGTTAGGGGGCGACCCAGGATTATTTTGGAATTCACCCACTCATGATCTGTCATGTATTTTTCCAAGGTCTTGGGTGAATGCCCTCAGAGCCCAATACATGGTCCCCACCCCTAGTGATTATTACACATGAAGGGACACAGCTGTCATTCACATGAAAGGAAGGATGGAATCAGTAAATCCATATTGAAGAAGGTGTGATAAAAAGAGGAAGGAGGAATAAACATATATATACAGTTCTCACTTCTTACCAAATGTAGTGCCAGCGGCCAGATGCGTATCCGCCGCCGTACGCGCCAGCTGTACTCCGCTATTTCCAGCTGTGGCCGTGGCCGTGCGATCGATATATTCCGTAGCATCGCTGCTTTTTAATGGAATTTGAACCTCGTGATTGGAATTTCGCACCGCCTCGGGTCTTCTCCTTCGCTCCATTTTCTGGCGTATCCAATGCGAGACAGCTGGCAAAACAAGCCCATGCTCAACAAGGGATATATTGATGCTCTTTTCTGCTTTTTTTTTTTTTTTTTTTTTTTTATGAGAGGGTTTCAATTTTTTGGATTGGACTAATTTCTTCGGACCAAATAAAAATCGGATAAACTCTCTTGTAGCCTCAGTGTTAATGCAGTTTCGAACGTACAACTTTCGAGTGCAAAACTTGGTCCTTAGCCAACTGAACTATCAATTATTATTACATCATTACTCAATCTTAAAAAAATAAGAAAATAGGTTAAAATAGGCAAGAACGGCTTCTTGCATGAGTGGTAAGGAGCGTAGTTATTATCTAGTTATATGGGGTTTGAATCTCAAATACGTTCTATTTTTCGACTTTTGAGGTTAAAATTGATGGGAGGGCTTTTTTTTATTATAAAAACTTTGAAATTCTTCTGAGTGCTCGGATCATCTAAGATGTTTTTTTCTCATTAAATCATCAATTTATATATATATGTTACTTAAATGTATTTGTCAGGAAATCATATAAATAGAAAATTGTCAAATTTAATTATAGATAAGGATAAGGAATCATGGCACCATTTATCTTCTTCCCACTTTTTTTTTTAATAAGCCAAGAAATCAAACCTTTTCAAGTGGCCACATCAAGGGGTAAGATAAAATGAAAGGGTTAAGATGGAAAAACAGTTGTACAAATGTGAGTTGTTATATGAAGAGATAAAAGTGGATTGGTGAGATAATAATGGATCAAGTTTATAATCAACAGTTAAAATTAAAATCAAAATCCCGAACTTTAATATATAATAATATATACGTGTTCAAATTTCAAAATTGGTTCCTATCGTAAAAATGGTTTCATAATAGAATAGCATTTTTAAGGGGAAAAGCTGTCATGACTCATGAGTGTGTGATGCCTTTCATATTTCATGAGAAAAGTCCCACTTCCAAGCAGCCTTAATAATAGTGATTGTTGCACCAAACCTGTAGACTCCAACTCGGTCGATTTTAAAATCCTAATGTGAAGGAATTCCATTTGTTTTACTTTTCCAAAAAATTAACTTGGACTTGAAAAGAATGTTTCTAATTATTAATGATTCCGAATTTGCTAATGAAAGAGGGTTTACTAAAATATGCTAAAAGAATGATTCCATGATGAGAAGGGAATCAAAAAATAAAAAAAAACTATTAATAAATTATTAGAATCTAATCTTTTTGAGCTTTTTGTATATGCCCTCCTAAAGTTTTTGGGATTTGTAAATAGGCCCCAGAGGTTTTAGTATTTGTAAATAAGCCTTTTCATTTTCTTTTTAATACCTTTCATATCTTGAAAATTAATATTTCTAACAAGAATAGACAGCTTTGCCCTTACATCCATTATTTTATCTTAAGTCCCAATGGTTTCTTTCAATAACTCTCTCATGCACGTGACTAGGGGTAGACCCTGGTACAAGGGCCTGAGGATTGAATCCCCCACGCATATCTGAGAAAATCTTAAAATTCCCTCACCCACTCCCCCCCCCCCCCCCGTAAATTCTTAAAATTAATATTTACATTTGCCCTATTCCCCTAATATTTATTTTACATAGAGCCAGACACCACCCCCTTCGCAAATTTTAAAAATTAATAATTTTTTACATTTACCCGTTCCCCTAATATTTCTTTTACACCCCCTACACAAGAAGCATAATAATGTATTATGAAACTTTTATCAATCCAACGGTGGGTCGTGCATGGATTTGATAAATCATAACCGTTTATAAGTACATGTGTTGATTGTTGTCATGATCAATTTAGATTTAATGAACCGAGTCATGTATCGATAAGAAAATGAATTTATGTATGGTTATTCTCTCTCACTCAGTGCAATTGTTAATGTTACATGTTTTATAAATAAATTTGAGCCCAAGCTTTTGAAATTATACATATAAGGATAAAATAAATTGATCAAAAGTGTCATTTCGTTCTAAAAATTCATGGTTGTTAGAAGACTATTGATTTTGGGGACACATAAGGTAATAAAATAAAAATGAAGAAGCATATTTATAAATACTATAATCTCAGGGATCTATTTATAAATCATACAAACTTTCGAGAGGTATATATATATATATATATTATTCGTAGCGGTCTATTTCTTTAAATAGGCTATTGAACCATACATCCTCATCATGAGTCGTGAATTCAAAGCGATAGCGACTAGAGTCTAGTTCACAATAGGAGCTGGCCATCAAACACAAGAGGCCCATTCATCAAAGGCAAGGGTCTAGTTGACATTTATAGGTATCACATCAAAGAAAATGAGTTGGATGGTTAGCAAAGAGCACAACTTCCAGTTTGAAAGTTTATTCAACCTCAGTTTGAACAATTACCAAGGACCACAAAGGCCTTTTGTTATTTAGCAGGGCTTGTGGGTACCAAAATCCTGCTATAGGTCCTATTCTAAGCCCCACATAAGTGGAGTATCTTAGAGGATTGGTACTTTAAAAAACATTTCCCCTTATATTCAATTCCATTGGAGTCATTTGATTTTGATGCATGGAATATGAAAATGGGCTGTGTGCATATGGATTTCACTATATGCAATATTTACCATGGAAATGTTCACCTATGAGGTTTTGCACGTGGGCCCGCCACTTAGATGTAAGTTGACTAATGGGAGGATGACGGATTGAAAGGTCTCATCATGGACAAGAGGGATTCAAAAAATAAGCTCCAATAGATTAAACTAGCCCTTGATTTAAGAAGCTTAGAGTTTAATAGCATCTTAACTATAGATTTTCTTGAGATTCTATCCAATTGCCCCCGGTGCCAAACTCCACTTGGAGTTGCTGGTAGGAGACCATTTCCCATATTTATACATGTGAAACATTACCATGATATATAATATGGGGCTAAAGAGAGAGATCAAGACCCAAAACTTTTCTACATAGGAATTGGGGGTGTGTGAGTACTGAGTAGAGATGTCAAATGGGCCAGACCGCCCATGCCCTACACCTCAGTCAATAGTCTGCAGCCCTGCCCATTCCAACTTGGGCTGTGCTGGGCCTGCTTGGATGTTTGGCCTGTGGGCTCGGCACTCTTGTTACATGTTTTAGGTAGATGTGTGTGTAAAACTCATATATCCTTTCCATATCTGGGTTCATCATTCATGGGCAGTGAGTTCTGTTGTTTGGTGTTCTAAAAATAGTAGATTGTGAGAATTAGTCTTTGTTTTTTTTTGTTTTTTTTTTCCTAGGTTGGACTATTCATCAAGAGCGATACAATCCACCTGAAGACATAGGGATCGTCCCTGGACATGTGTGACACCAATGTGCCATCATGGCGCCATGAGTGTGTTGGCGTGAGAATTAGTATCTTGTTCGTGCAATAGCTGCGACAGAGTAATGCTTTAGTGACCTAGAGGAGAGACTATGAACCCATCTGAATGCACCCAAAAGACAGAGTAATGTTTGTAATGCTAATTTAATAGGACATGTAACTGCAATAAATAATCAGTTGTTTGCTTATCATAGACATGTAGCCATTCTGCATGTCTTGCAAAAATTTAAATAAGATATGTAATTTATTTTTAATATATTATAACTTTTTATTTCAGAAAAACTAAAAAAATATTTTTGACATGCGGGCTGCCCCAGCACGGTCCATTGTTGTGCCTACGCCCTGTAGCCACCAGCAAGGCACGGCACGACCCAGCCTGTGAAATGTCATGGGCCATGCCGTGCCAGCTCGTGGCATGGTTGTGCTAGGATTAAATGGGATTTGACACCCCTATGTGTGAGTATCTACCAAAGTGTCAATAAAAATAAAACAATAAAGAAAAAAAAATACGGTGAACAGTTTAGAACATGAATTGGGGGCCCACAAAAGTGCATAACATTAGAAAGTAGAATTAAGTGTTTTTTTTATTGTCTGATTGTTTCTCAAAATTCAGAGGATCTGAGTATATTGAACGGTTTGGATTACAATTTGAATTCCATAAAAATGCCAATAATCTTAAAGCGGGATTTAGAGTTTTTTTTTTTTTCAAAATCTATTAGGATCTAAAACATAAAACTTCATGTTTTGTAGCTTAGCATTTATATGAGAATATTGAACGGTTCATATCATGACTTTGAAGTTTGAACCCACGAAAGACAGAAAAGTTAGATCTATAGGATTAAGATCTTTTTTCCACATATTTCTAAAAAAATAATAAGGATTTAAGATTTGATACTAAATATCCCCGGGTTTATTAGTTTAATAAAAAAACTTGAACTGTTTGAATTACATATTTGGGGCCTCATTTGCACCCAAAAAAGAAAAAAAAGAAGAAGGTACTTGATGGGCTTTTGATCGCATGCCCCATTCTAGTAGATAGAGAAAAGGTGGGAGGTGTATGGTGTGGGCGTATAATCGTTTTGCACTTTGGAGGAGGCCAAGAATTTTGATGTGAAAAGAATCTCATTTACACATATTTTTCACCCCAAAACTTAAGCTTGTGATACATAGATGAGTGCAAAGGAATGCATTCGTGTGTAAATGTAAATGAGCACAATCCACCCCTAATTTTGGAAAAGTAAGAAAAGCCCTCACGAGCAGGAATGAACTATAGGTCTAATGGGTCAGATTTGAAGTTCAGTGGATGGGTTGCTTTTTTACTTTTAATGCTAGCAATGAAAATTCCCAAGGACGGCATGACCCATAGTTCTGCCTATTGGCTATCTGGGCCAGGCCCTGTCAGCCACTAGCACGGCACAGCACAGCCCATGAGATCTCATGGGCCGTGCCCTGCCGGCCCGTGGCATGGCTGGGCTGGGATTAATGTGCTTTTCGAATATTGGGCGGGCTTGCCAGGGTTGTCCAATTTCAACCCTAAATTGAACGGGCCAACTTCAAATCCCGTCCCGTGCTTGCCCGGGCTGGGCCGGGGCTTAGCCTTTAATATGAAATATCTCTTTCAAGATGATAATTCATAAAATAGAATTTCTAAATTCTAAAAAAATAAGGCCATTTAGACTTAGCCCCAACATGAAGACAAAAAATATATTTGAATGGAAAATATACCAAATCATAGCTAAGTCAACAAGGGAAATAAAAGCCTCTTATTACGACACTCCTTATATGAATCTCTTTCATAGGCTGCAGACCACCGCTAAATTATTTTTAAGCTGATCTAAAAATGCATTACAGGATGACAATATTATCTACAAAATGCAGATGTTAAATCTTCATTTCCTTGAATCAAGCATTTTGCGAAAATCTACGCAGTCCTCTTACCACTGGAAAAATAAGAAGTGAAAGTGGTCAACCCTGTTGAGCTAGTGAGAGTATCAAAAGGTAAGGTATATGTAGGCACTTCCACATCTATTTTCAACATGTAAATTGAAACTTGATAAGTAGATGTTTTACGGAAGATTTGGGAGTAGAGAAGAATGATGATTATGTCTCCTGCTCATGTTTATAGAGATGCAAATGAAGAAACTTTGACCATGCGATCTCTCTTTCTTCTTTTACTTTTAAATCTCGTTTAGGTCTAGATATTGTATTTTTCTGATTCCTTTGATCTCATGGAACTCTTGTTACTCTTTGATATTTCTTTATGCGCTGCAGCAAACCAAATTCCAATGATTTTGTCTCTGCTTTTTAAAATAGCAACTAAAAGAGAAAAGTTAATTAGTTTATGGTATTCTTTCCTTTTTAAGTGCTATGTTCTCTACTATATGATTTTTTTTTTTAATGCAGTGCCCTTTAAATGTTATGTTCTCCCCAAAGGGCCAGGCCAAGTTTGGATGCATTGGGCCTGTTCTGCCCATTCCCAGTCTCATTTTGGCCGGGCTTTAAAATTATTGTCCAAGCCCATCCCGCTGGACTTAGACTTTTTTAAAAGTCCTATATTTTCGGACTTGGGATGGGCCGGGCCAGGCTAGGTACTCATTCATCGGGCTCAATTGACATGCCTACCTATGTGTGAGTATCTACCAAAGTGTCATCAACAGATTAAAAAAACAATGAAAAAGAAAAAAAAGAAAAAAGTAACACAGTGACCAGTTCAGAATGTAAATTGGGGGCACAAAAGTGCAGAAAACTAGAAAGTATAATTAAGTTGCTTTTTTGTATGCTTGTTTCTCAAAATTCAGAGGATCTAAGATATAAAACTTCATGTATGGTGGCTCATTTAACGGTTTGGATTACAATTCGAATTCCACAAAAGTGCATATAATCAGAAAGTGGGACTTAGATGCTCTTTTCTTTTCTTCACATGTTTTTCAAAATCTGTTAGGATCTAAAACATGAAACTTCATGTGTTTTTTTTTCCACATGGTTTCACACTTTGGAGAGGGGTGAAAGTTTTGATGTGAAAATGGCCCCATTTACCCACAATTTTCACACCAAAATTTAAGCTTGTGATGCATAAATGAGTGCAAACGAATGTTTTCTTGTGTAAATGTAAACAAGAACAAACGATCCCTAATTTTGGAAAAAGAAAGAAAAGCCCAGGAATGAACTATAGATCTATTGGGCCAAATTTGAAGTTCAGTGGATGGGTTGCTTTTTGACTTTTATGGTGAGCAATGAAAGTTCCAAAGGACCCAGCAGCAACGCTGTTCTGGGCCGAGGAAACTGGGCTTAAATCCCCCTCTTAATATAAAATATCTGAAACTACTGCAAACTAGGATTAATAAACAACAACCATGAAGACAATGACTTCTTAAGAAATTGAGGTTAAATGACGCAAGATCAAACCTTTCAAAAAAAAAAAAAGAAAATACCCAAGATCAAGGGGTTAATAGATTCAACCAACGGTGACAATGTAAGGAAGTATAAATAGAGAATGATGAGGTTGTGCAAAAACAAATGATGGAAGAAAGTAAATGTGATGAACCTAGATTAGATTAAAATGTGAATACAAGTAATGTGATGATATAATGATGCTGCTGGGAATCAGCAAGTAAGCTATAATGAAAATAATAAATGGTACTAGGAGGCAAAACTAGAGTGGAACCCAAAATGAAAAACAAAATTGAATTATGATGAAACAATAATGAAGATGATGCTAAATTAGAGGAACCAAAGAGAATGGAAGAGGAGGGATGAGCTCACAAGGGATTTGCACCAAGTTCTGGCAAGGTCCTCAATTACTCCAGAGTTTCACAAGCTTTCCAAAATTTTTAACAGAAATTCTTCCCTGTTTTTTGAAAATTGATTGATGCCCTTGACTAGGGAATCTTGGGGGTTTATATGGTTTGTATCGGGCTCAAGGGGAAAGATCCGCGCCATTCAGATGAGGGGAAAGTGGGCCAACAATTTGAAGTCAAAATTCAGTTGATCAATTTGTAGGAAAAATTACTGAATGCTGTTTAGCTGGCGGCATTACTGTTTCTTTGAGGGGAAAGCAGCTTCAATTTAAGCAGCATCACAGAAAATCTGCATTTTGCCAACACCCCGCCATTTCATGTGATGGTAATTTTGGCATCTGCTTGTTTTGGATAAAATTATCCGCTGCACTTTCCTCTCAACAAAATGTACAAAGGTGCGACTCACTGCCAATTTTATGCAACAAGTTGGTGGCATCACCAATTTTTTGTAGGGTCTTACTCATCTAAATCTGGTCCAAAGCTGAAGGTCTGGGATATATTTGATAAAAGCGTTATATATATTGTTTGTTCTTTCAGCATGCCGCTGACCGCAGCTGCTAGATTGGATCTAAGATTATTCTCAATACATCATTGCAAACACTAAACATTACAATTTCTGAAGGGTGTAATAGACAGTGACTTAATAGGCTGTTTACCTTTTTTTTTTATTCATCAATTTTGGGCATAGAATTGGTCCTTAATTAATGGTTGTGAAAACCAACTAGGCTTCCCCAAAAGGCCTTCTAAGGTGAGTAAAATGGGGGAATCAATATGAGCGATAAAACTTCTATTGCCCATTTAGGGGGCCAAAATGAGGTGTCTACAGTGTCTAGATTTTAATAAATGATTCCCAAACCATAATAAGAAAACAATAGTACATGGTATCAAATTTTACTTAGAATATGACCAGTGTTCGAGTCACGAAGCTGTGGGTTTGATCAGAACTTACCCAAAATAAAAAACTAGAATTGCCAAAATCATCCTTCTAAAATATATATTTATAAAATCCTTTACATGTGGGGTTGATCTCTTCTTATCTACAGCAAAATGCAAAGAGCTGCCAAATCTTCCGCGCTCTTCTAAAACGAAACAAACTAGTGCAAGGAAAAGAATCTCAAACTTGATTTGCAAATCATTAGTCTTCATCGACATACAGCTGAACACGGTGTGGCTTGACCATACACATCCTTCTTCTGATATCGCCTGTCCCATGACCATGGTACATCTGAGAAGAGAAAACCACAAGCAGATAAAAACAAGATCTACTTAACACAGGAAAGCAGAACATTTGAAAGAAGACAAAGAACAAGTCAATCAAAACACAACCAAACTTCAGAGGCTATCAGAATGACTGCCTCACCTTCAGATGTGTATGGCTGTGGAGGGAGTTCATATGGAACAGGCAATGGGATTAACTCATACAATGGTTCTGTTCTGTCGTGTCCTTGTGCACAGAGTGTCACCAGTCTTGTTCTGTGCTCTTCAGCATTTTGTGACAACCCAGATTTACCCTGAATCCATATAGAAAAATGAAATGTTGTCTGAGAGATGACCATCAGTGATGACATACTGAACGTTCTGATAACAACCAAATGAATAGATCTATTATGTAGTCAGACAGATGAAGCTGTGCTTCGAATGACCAAGTAACTAATGGATGGCCACCATCTTTCGCCAAATGAATAGATGTATCATATAATCAGGCAGATGAAGCTGCCCTTTGAATGACCAACCAACTAATGGATGGCCACCATCTTTTCGTAATCCAGACCTATCACTGGGTGAGCCCAATCCTTGAAGGACCATACCAAAATTTCCACTGTTTCCAGTGTTAGGTCAAATTGGTGAGACGCAATGTGTAGCTTTAAAGCATCACACATGGAATGGAAAAAAAACTTCACTATATCAACAGGTAAAATTTCCACATGAGAACTGGGAGCATGACCACCATCGTGGGCGCACAGGATGAATTACTATTGACTACAGTAAGGTGGCCGGCAACATTTTGGCGGTCAAGCAAAAGTATTCTGTTTTTCTTGGCTACAAGTTGTATATTTGGTCGAGTCATATTGCAGCTCACAAAGTGGCCACCGATGTTTTAGGGGTCAAGCAAAAGCATTATATTTTTCTTGGCTACGTGTTGTATATTTCATTGAGTCATGTTGCAGCTTACAAGATGTATTACCTTGTAGGAACTAACATTCTCTGTACAGGAAAATTCACAATTCTGATCCGTCAAGGTAGATGGCAAAAAGAGCACACCCAACTGAAACCATCAAAAGAAACATTATTAAACATATTATGTTTCAAGAAGAGGTACCTACAAATAAGCAATGTAGGAAAACTCCCTTATGTTGAAGAAACAAATGGATTTATTTAAGTTCAACACTGTTTTACTCTACTAGATGCTCAGTATCTTGCGACATATGAATAGAACCTTGCAGAGAAATCCTTACAGCGGGTTAACAACTTAAGGTCCCTGCGTTACCAGTAAGATGTGTGATGAATAGGATCCATAAAAGAGAACTAGGGCATCTGATGGTCAACCCAGAAGGAGAGATATATGCATATGTTTGATAAAATTAATAGTGAAAAATGTCTATGTAAACATCATGTGTTCCCATGTGCTCCCATACTGCACTATACAGCACAATCCATTCACTTTCTGTTTTCCTTCTATACCCCTAATATCCAAAACCTCACACTAAGATTATTGAAGGAGATTCTTTGCAAAATGTAAATTGAGAAATCCTTCATAAGAATTGTATCATCTCACATGCAGTAAAAAAATATGTTACAGCACTCTCTGTTATGCTTCGATCTCCTTGCATGATGGCCCTTTCTTCCATCCCACCTGTAATTTCATTCTCAGCCTTCGTTATTTGCTATTTATGGCAAGGCTAGCATTTCTTCTTTCATATCCGTTTCACTGTTCTGTTTTTGTTTTCTTTTATCTTGTACATTTATGCTTTCCATGCAGAGACTGATGCACATGATGGATTGTGAAAATAGTAGATTGAGTAGAAAATAGAACAAAAAAGCCAACCCCAAACAGATGGGATAAAGCTTTGATGATGATCACGACACATAAAGTGATGAAGTGAGCATGGAAAGAAATTGAATGGCATAAAATGCAATACCTCATAAGAACGTATCATAAGTTGGGAATTATTCTTCTGCAGTGCTCCCCAAGCAGCTTTGCTTAGATTTGATGAAGTCAGCAGAAACCAACTGTTGCAAGAGCCCAAGCCACACAGGTACGACTCATAAATAAGCATGACTCTAGGAGACCACAAACTGAGGAAGTAAGGTGTAAAATCAAGACACAATGTCACATGGCAGAGATGAGTTCTTACGCAAGATTTTGACCATTATATCGGGTGTATGATTTTATGTGTGGCATTGCACGACTGAAACATAAAACAAACAGAACAATTAGCATGAATCACTCTCATTACAGGGGAGAAATTTTATTTTACTTTTTACACAAACACTAGGGTAATACTCAGTTAACTTACTGCATCGTTCTTCCATGTGGGTGGTCTGTAGGGCCCAACATTCAAGGATGAGATGTAAGGAATAGTGATGACCAAAAATCATCCTGATTAGATCAAATAATCTATGCATTTTAAGGCTATATATGTCACGCCTGTGGCCCCCGTAGAAGGGCTTTGGGTCCGGCGAGCATCCGCCTAGAGACAGAGGGTGGGGGAAACTCTAAAGGAATGGGTATGCAGTGGTACACAAGTCCCACATCAAAAACACGCAAGTCCCGATCCTCGGCATATATGTGTGTGACCTGGCCTTAACTCCACATGAGGCCTTTTAAATCCGTGAGGCAAGAATGGGTTGAAATTTAGTGAGCCAAAGCGGAAAATATCATGTGGACAGTGGGTTTGGGTCGTTACAAATGATATCAGAGCCGAGGACGGCCCTATTTTTCGGTGGGGGAGTATGTCACGCCTGTGGCCCCCCTTTAGAAGGGCGTTGGGTCTGGCGAGAATCCGCTTAGAGAGAGGGCGGGGGAAACTCTAAAGGACTGGGTATGCAGCGAGGAATAAGTCTCACATAAAAAACATGCAAATCTTGATCCTGGGTATATAAGTGCGGCCTGGCCTTAACTCCACATGAAGCCTTTTAAAACCGTGAGGTAAGATTGAGTTGGAATCTAGTGAGCCAAAGTGGACAATATCATGTTGACAGTGGGCTCGGGTATTTACAGATCGTATCCGAGCCAAGGACAATTTTGTTTTCCGGTGAGGGAGTATGTACGCCTGTGGCCCCTGTAGAAGGGCGTTGGGTCTGGCAAGCATCCGCCTAGAGAGAGAGGGCAGGGGAAACTCTAAAGGACTGGGTATGTAGTGAAACACAAGTCCCACATCGGAAACATGCAAATCTTGATCCTGAGTATATATGTGTGTGACCTGACCTTAACCCCACATGAGGCCTTTTAAAACCATGAGGCAAGACTGGGTTGAAATCTAGTGAGCCAAAGCGGACAATATCATGTGGAGAGTGGGCTCGGGTCTTTACAAGATAGGTTTAATGATGTAATAGATAGGGTGTTTAAACAAAAAAAAGATAGGGTGACAGCGTCCACACAATGTGAGGGAGGTGTATTAGATTCAATCACCCTCTGTTTAACCATACTCGGCATCTTCCCATCCCCCACTAGCCTATTGACCATCATAAAGGTGCACCACCATGAAATTTTTGTGTGGCAAATGTATAGATACACACGATGAGGAATCTCGACTGAATACGCGTGATGGCTATCATAGTATGGAGACATCATTTTATCTTGATAGTCCTGCAATCTACTCACCTCTAAATTATCATTGAGATTTAAAAACCCAATTAAGGATCACATATGAGCAGTAACCGTTCTAAAAGAACACTACACACACACACACCCCAATCCCACTAACCAAGCAAAGCTCAATGCTCCAAATCACAACTAGACTATCCCACTTCCCAGCAAAGACAAACCCCCCCGCCCCCCCCCCCCCCCCCCCCCCCCCCCCCCCCCCCCCGCCGCCGCACACACACACACTCTTCCTCGGCTGAGCTCACACTCTCAGCATATGCTGAGCGTGATTTTCAGCCACCAATGGCTAGGACATGTTGAAATTAAAAAAAAAAAAAGTTTCATGACAAAAGAACAAACTAAGTTTTCGCTCCCTATGAAGACTTTCCTCCTGTTCCCCTTACCCTTTTAAAAAAATGCGAGCGACCAAGAGAGAGAAAGAGATGGAGCAAAGGAAAGAAAAGGAAGAAGACAGTGCACACCGAGCTTGGTGACTGTGACTTGGGAACTCTATCTCTCTGTGCAATGTGCCTAGGGTTTTCCCACTTTTTCACTCTCTCCCTCCTTGTAATGCTGCCCCTTCCCATAGCGTGACTGCCATATGAAAACTCATATATTGTTTACTTCCTTTATACTGTTTCCCTTCCTATCTCTTCTCTCTATATCTCTCTGCAATGTGCTTAAGGTTTTTTTCCCTCTCTCTCTCACTCCATGTAATTTCTCTCTAAAAAATCATATCAGGGCTTCTTCCTTTTTTCTTTTATTTATTTATCGATTTATTTATTATTTATTTATTAACAATGATGCGGATAACAAAAATTTTTAGGAGGGTATTTTCTCTCTCTGTCTCTCTCGTTCTATATATATACATGTTTGAATGCTAAGGTTCAATTTTTTTAGGGTTCTGAGATGTCAAAGTTTTACTAAATGTTGATCTCACCATGAAACATCATTACTGGTGTACAGTGTACGTGGTGTGTGAGTTGGATGTATATATGTGTATTATATCAGTGTTTGTTCTGCGGTATTCATTTGCAAGAAAATGGTTCTGTTAGTGAAGGAAGGACATACAGAGAAAATGGGAGGTGATAAAAAAAAAAGAAACAATTTTATGGTTGTCGGGGAAAAAGAACAAAAAATGATTTCAGGGTTGTAACTGGTAAAGATTTTCAGCAAAGGACAAATACGAGTGTGGAACCAAAGCTTTCTTGAATGGTTCCATGAACTTGACGTTTGATTTTGGGATGTATGTAGCCTCATATTCATTAGTAACAACACCTGTTCCGGAAGTAGAAGAGGAAAAGACACCAAAAATGGGGATGAAGTTTGATACACTAGATGAAGCATTTGATTTTTATAATGCTTATGAAAAACTAGAAAGATTTAGTGTAAGAAAGCAATCAGATAGCACTAAGGAAGAGGAAACAATTTGAAAGTAGTACATTTGTCCCAAAGAAAGCAGAGCAGATGAAAAAGATTCCATGAGCCAGGTTTAGTCCAAAGGCGTCGTATGGAAACAAGAGAAAATTGTAAGCCTTGGTTTCAAGTGAAAAAGGATAGATCGGATGGATATGTAGTGTGGAAGTTTGTTCCAGAGCATTTACATGCCCCCACCACAACTCGTAAGAGACTTATATTGAGGTCCCATCATATGTGGATGATCCATAGAAAAATTAATACCATTGATTACATTAATATCCGAAGCACACATCAAATGGATGTCTTCAAAGTGAGGCAAGGGGCAATGAAAATATAGGATGTATAGATAAATTTGTCGAGAATTATTATTGAGACAAAAGGGAAGAAAAAAAGGGTTTTAATGCTCAAATGTCATATGAACATTTTATAGATCTTAAAGAAATAAATCCAGCCTTCATTTACAACATAGAGAAAGATAAAGAGGACATGATAACACGTGTTTTGGGCGAACCATATGTTTTGTATGTCATAAGTCATTTTGGCAATGTTAAAACATTTGACATGACTTATAAGACAAATTGTTACGAATTCATTTTTGGTGGATTCACAAATTTTAATCACCAGAGTCAAAAATAGTATTTCATCTGGTTTCGAACCAAATGAAAGGTTTGAGTTATTTGTGCGGTTACTTATAAATGGCTTGAAGCTGTACCCAAGAGGTCCATCAAAGGCGATTATAATAGATTAGGATTTGGCTATGACAAAGGCCATTAAGATAGTCATGCCGACCACATGCCATCAACATTGTCTATGGCACACATAGTGGTCGATTCTGTTCTGCTCTGGCTGGAAACCCCCCAACCCACACACACGCACCCAAAAAAAAAGAAGTATGCCCACTTTTGGCTATTTTGTCCAGGCCCAATACCAACCCCAATTCTAGCTCAATTCCAGTCCATTCTAGACGAAATGGAAGGCCCACCCCAAAAGTTTCATTTTATTATGTTTATTAAGTACTTTTAATAAGTTCATATGTTTCATACTTTCATTTATACATAGTGAAAACTAGAAAATAGTAATTGTATAGTGTAGTTTAATTTAAATGATGTAAGTACGCATTTTTAGTATTATTTTAGCATTCTACTTTTTTTTTTTTTCAATTTTAGATATCTTTTAGTTTTTTTTTTTTTTCAACTTTCAGGTGCCTTTTTTGGAACGGAATACCAGAATTGATTGGAAAGCAGGAACATTCCGCTGTAGGGCCAAACCGGAATGTGGATCGAAATGGAATTGACAATTATGGTGGCACATTTTAGATAAATTGGCTGTAAAGTTAGGAGGAGTTTCAATTCACAATGGCGTTTTTTTGGAAATGTTAAAAAGTTGCATTTACTACTTGGAAACACTAGAATATTTTGAATGTGAATGGAATAAGATTTTAACAGAGCTTGAAATTGTTGACAATGAGTGAATACGAGATTTATATGAGATTTGTGAGAAGTGGTTGCCTACATACTTAAACACACTTTCTTTGTAGGTGTAATGCCCCGAACCCTAAGTTAGGGATTAGAACATTTTCTTATATTTATACATTTAATTTTCTTGATTTCATATATCTTGGATATATATATAATATTTTGTGATAAGACAAGTATTAATCATTTCGATAATTAATATTAATGCTATGATGTTAATTTCTTTCTTATAAATTATTTGATTAATGTTGTAGGACCCTTTGGGTTAGAACTAATAGTAGTAATATGAGAAGTGACTTGTAGGCCCACATGACTTAAGTATAAATGGGAGTAATATTGTAAGAGAGAGGAATGGGACCCATATGTGGTGCCCCAAGTGGTGCGTCCAACACCCCATGTTCCCAAAAGGGGATCTGTACATGTTTCCTATTTGTTGGACTCCTAAATAAATAAAGAAAGTGGACTCTATATCAGATAGAACTCGAATGGAAAGAGGAGAGAAAGACCCCAGACTATTTAAAACGTGTCGACCATATGAACCTTCACCATCGACCCTCTCTTCCTCACTATCTCTTTACTTCTTGTTTTCCCTCATACTCCCATACCTTAGAAGCTCTAATTTAGAGAAGTAGAAGGAGAAAGAAGAGGGCCAGCAGTCTAAGAGCCCTGTGGATGACCTTTCTCTTCCCTTAGGTGAATCGAGCAAACCTAGTCTATACAAGGTGGGTGGAAATCCTTATCTACCTACTTATGTATAATCCCAAGTTCCAAATTCTGCCTCTGCATTCCTTGCTACTTGGTTATTTTTATGATGAAATTCGAGAGGATGAGATGAGGATTATATTGATTTTCTAGTTTCTATATAACTACTACAGTAATTTCAGCACTGTGTTGACATTCCTTTTCTTGTATAATGCTCAAAATCCGAATTTTCAACAATAGTGGTCTACCAATCCATTCTCTCACGTAGACAAGAGCATTAGGCTGCAATACCAACTCAAATTGACCAAGGAATAGTTAGAAATCATGGCTCGAGATTTACAGATTTCCAGCCGTTACTGTGCAGTTTTTCGAAGATGGTGTTGGGGACCACATGGGCCACTTGATCAAAGATCAACAACGATGGATGGAAACTAGACCCTCGGGCAACCTTGGTGGTATGGGACCCTATAGGTTGGGCCCAACATCCATTTGACCCAAAACTCAGCATGTGAGACACCCCAACTTCTGATTTGGGTATTTTGGGGCTGAATTGTACTATTTTGCTAGGAATTCTGAAAATTTCACATCATCCTTTGTCCTTTACTTCCTTTAGTTCTATTAGTGCTGCAAAAATTTCAATTAAGCCCCTGATATTTCTAGTAATTACAACTGGGCTTTATGGACTGTTTAGTTGAGTTCCAGGATTCTATTAATTGCAAATAAGGGCCTGACACCCCTTGTTTTCACATCTAAACCTCTTTTATTTAATTCCTTGTGTCCTTAGTTTCCTGGAATTACAATTAAAGGCCTGATATCACTAATTATGTAGCTGAAATTGTTTCTATTAATACCTTCGTGAATGTTGATAATTCACACATGCTTATAACCTATTCCTTGAGAAATTGCGACTGAAACATGTTTCCATGAGAATTATTTGTATAATGTTTTGAGATATGGTATCCATAGGATTTGAATCCATGCCCGTTACTTTTGTGATACAATATGATAGCCTATAGGATTAGATGCATGAATCCGTTTAGGGTTATTTTATCAACTATGATGTTACCTTAAATCTGTAGGGGGATGGTTGTGTGACCAGTTTTACACACAAAATGGATACCTGTAATGATGCGGTTTGGGGCAATCAAAATCCAGAGTGTAGGAATGGTTACAGAAGCCACCCACTACAAAAATTGAGGGCAGTAAGACTTGTTTTGAATATAAGATTATGAGCATGAATGAAGAAGAATGGCAGACCTTGTTAAATACGAGGATTTGGGAAGGACCTTGATGATGTAATCGTACACTAGAACCCTAGACTGATCAGCACGGTATGGTGATGATGTCCACCTGCCAATGGCCCATAAGTGATGTTTCTGACTGCAAGTCAGCTTTGGGAGAATATTCTCCAGGTCGCCTTGATGAACCAGACCTTTGATGGTCACCTTGTAATGTTCACAAAGTTTATTAATGGCACTCCTTGCTCTGTCTTGCACCCTTTGGGGCAAGAACTGCATTGTCCTGTGCTACTAAGCAGTTAGGTGGTTGTCCGTGGGAAAAGACACATTTGACCTTACAGAAATAAAACTTTCAGATTTAATGTAATTATGTGAATATTCTCTTGCCGTTCACTGCTTTATATGATTTTGAGTATTTATGGTGAAATACTTTACATGTGCATAAATAGATTAAGAAATCTATTTACTCAGTGTTATTGATTTGTGTATTTTTGCTCCAATCCCAGGTAACTAGAACGTAGAAAGACAAGAGGATCCTGACAATGAAGTGATAGGACTCGATATCTGCAGCTAAGCGATGATGAGACTCACAGATCAAGATAGAAACTTAGTTAAGATGATTTAATTTGATTCATTTTAGACACCAAAGATTAGTTCATGGAGATTGTATATTTTTATTTTGGATTATTCTTGAACATTGAGATTTGGGTTTTTATTTAATTTAACATTGAACTGATTGGGTAAATGCCTGGTTACTTATGCTTATAATGTTTTGATTTATGATGATAATATGCTACTATTTGGAAACAACATGGAATCTGACAGAGCCTTGGATTTCGGTTCGCAACAGGAGGCCAGTCTACCACTCAGAGAAGTGAAAGCATGAATGAATTTGTGAAGCAATACGTGTCATATAAGAAACTTAATTGATTTTATATTGTGTTTTGAGAGAGGCATTGCATGGCAAAGATAACTTGATACGAAGGAGGGCCATGAGACTCTTAATGTCAAGCCTAAATTGAAGTCTCTACCACTGGAGAAATAAATGGCAGAGATTTATAGATGAAAAATATTGTACAAGTTTCAAGATGAATTATGGACGATCATGTCATATGTTCCAAAATTTGTAAAAGAGGACGAAGTTGGTTGCAATTATGTTGAAAGTAATTTGGTGGATAAACATGAGATCCTATGACAGGTTTTATGAAGGAGGCGAACGAGGCATGTTGTGCATGTAAAATGTTTGTTCGAAGGCACATTACATACCTTCATATTTTTGTCTGTGTTAAGGCAAGCTCATATAAAATTTTTATCCCAACTTACATTCTGAAGAGAGACCAGGCAGGCACTCCAGAGAAGAGTAATCGATGCTAGTGGGGTTGAAATACGATCCATTTGCAACAACTCATTAGTGGCGAGACACAGTTACGATATGCCGCCCCAAGGCTCATTGAAGATGCAAGCTCATATAGAGAATGTTTCGAATATCTGATTAGTTTATTTGCTGAAGCACATCAGAAAGTGTGAGAGATAAAATCCAACAAGGGATCAAATGCAAGTGAGCACAAGGAAAAAGAAATGATAGCATGCGATGTAGTTAATTATCAGGATCCTTCACATGTTTTACAAATGAGACGTAGGAAGAGACTCAAATCGTCGAAGGAAAAGGCACGAACAAAAGCACAGCTCTGCCATGGTTATAATCACACGGCAAGCAAAATTGGCCCGTGTCTTTTAAGCGTTACTTACTCTACACAATTTATAATTAATATTTATGACTGTTTTAGAGAGAGAGAGAGCTGAATGTCGTCTCCTCTTTTAGGATCGACTGATGTATATATTGTCAACAATAGTTGAGCCAAGACCCATGTACAATAGGCCCACTGGCCCATTCTCATAAACAACATGGGATAAGGATTAGTGGACTGTGACTCATCAATCTATTTTGAATTCTTTCCATGTATATAATCTGTATCAATATTCTTTATTCTCTTTCCATTCATAGAGATTGTAATTAGATTGTAATTTGCCTTGATTAAGGTCATTAAGTCTATAAGTAAAGCAAAGGACTGATCATTGAGATCATCCAATATTCCAAAGCTTATTCTCTTCATCTTAGAATTCTGGTTCTGACATGGTATCAGAGCCTGCAACTTGTTCTACTGCTGTATCTTCTTCTTCATGCTACGTCATCTGCATCTTAGTAACTCAATAGAGATCACCACAGCAACTGATCTCTACTGTTAGAAATTTACAGCCAACTAGGAGGAAGGGAAACATTGTCGTCAGGCATATTCTCTCCAACAAATCAGTGGCCCACCTGCGATGATCAAGACACCTTCACCAACACTATCTGTGATGGTCGACAGCTTATTCTTGACATTCTAGAGATTTTTTCAGAATTTTTGGCTGCCTCGAGGTAGGACTTTTGTCTATTTTTCTGGATTCCCGAAATCTTGCTCCAATTTTCATCTCCACCGTCCAATTTCTTGGATTCTCATCCGATTTGGGTGAGATTTGGTCTGATCTCATCCTTGATCCATCTGTGGGCCACCAGACCAGATCCTGTGCAGAATTTCAGGTCGCCAGTGCCAATTCTGGCATCTGATCACATCTGGCCCACCATAGATCCGTCAGACACAATCAGAAATCCTTTCCTTGGGGTCGTCTGATATTTCTGAGAATTATAGAATTGTTTTCCACATTTTGTTAAGAACCAGATCTGTTCTTTTACAATCTGTCTGAAGCTTTGGATATTACTGCTGCACTATTGGAAATTTCTGCTTGTGTCACTGCTGCACTGTTGAGTTGATCTTCTGTTCTCTGCTGGTTATCTTCAGCCAGTTTTTCTAGTGAGATAATCATGGACAAAAGTGACAATTTACTAATTAAGTTCAATGGGACCAATTACACATCATGGGGATTCCAATTTCAGATATATCTAAAAGGAAAAGAATTATGGGGTCATATAGATGGGACTAATCCAAAACCGGTGGAGGATGATAAGGCTGTCTCCAAGTGGGACACCAACGATGCAAAAATAATGACTTGGCTTCTGGGGTCAGTCGATCCACAGTTCATCCTGAATCTCCGGCCTTACAAAACAGCAAAAGGCATGTGGGACTATCTAAAACAGGTATATCAACAGGATAACTCTGCACGGAGGTTCCACTTGGAACATGAGCTCTCTCAGTTTACTCAGGGGACATTGTCTATTCAAGAATATTACTCTCAGTTTATTCGCTTATGGACGGATTATACTGAGATTATCTACTCCAGCCTACCAGATGCCTCGATTGCAGTGGTTCAAACCATCCATTCCACTAGTCAAAGGGATCAATTTCTGATGAAACTTAGACCTGATTTTGAACAAATACGTTCAAATCTGATGAGCAGAGTGCCATCCCCATCTATTAATTCTTGTCTCGGAGAACTCCTTCGTGAGGAACAGCGTTTTACAACCCAGGCTGCTCTCCAACAAGCACTGTCCACCGGTCAATCACTACAGCCTATGTTGCACGTTCCCACCAGCAGAACAGAGATATGACAAAGTACAGGTGTTATTCGTGTCAGAAATATGGACATGTTGCCACGCAATGCAATCAAAAATATTGCTCTTACTGCAAAACGCAAGGGCCATGTTCTTCCTGAATGTCGGCGCCGTGCTCATAATTCTTCTCAGAAAGCAAATCTGGCAACTCTGGATGTGTCTACTTCTGCATTGAGTCCTGCTGCCACTACAATGATGCCTGGTCCGCCTGCTTCTTCCTCCTCTCTCACCCCTGAAATGGTTCAACAGATGATCGTAAATGCTTTTTCTGCTCTTGGCCTCTCAGGTAAATCCAAACAGTCAAACTCTACCTGGTATATGGATTCGGGGGCTTCTAATCATATGACCTATTCGTCTGAAAATTTTTCTCAATTAAAACCTTATGATGGAAGTCTCCGAATCAATACAGCAGATGGTGGCAGTATACCCATCACTGCCATCGGTGAGATGTCACATCCCTTACCTTTGAGTCATGTTTTTCTTTCTCCTCAGTTATCTACCAATTTATTATCTGTTGGCCAACTAGTTGATAATCATTGTTCTGTCTCTTTTTCTCGTTCTGGTTGTGTTATACAGGATCAAGCATCGGGGAAGGTGATAGCGAAGGGGCCTAAATGTGGCCGTCTTTTTCCGCTACAACTATCTACACATGATAGGAATTTGGTTGCCTCTGCCTTGTTTTCTGCTTCTAGTTCAAATAAGAGCCACTTATGGCACAATAGATTAGGCCATCCTCATTCTCGTACTTTGTTATCTTTGTTTAAATCTGGGTTGCTAAATGATAATAAAATTTCTCTTAAGGATGTTTCTTTGATTGTTCAAGTTGTAAAATGGGCAAAAGCAAGACTCTTCCTTTTCCCATCAATAATTCTTTATCATTGAAATGTTTTGATCTTGTTCATAGTGATGTATGGGGTATAGCACCTGTCATATCCCATTCACATTTTAAATATTTTGTGACATTCATTGATGATTATAGTCGCTTTACATGGATATATTTTTTGCATTCAAAATCTGAGGTGTTTGCTACGTTTAAAATTTTCTTAGCCTATGTGGAAAATCATTTCTCCACATCCATTAAAACACTTCGTACAGATTCAGGTGGTGAATATGTTTCAAATGAGTTTCAGACCTTTTTGCAAAACAAAGGGATCATTTCTCAAAAATCATGTCCGTATACACCCCAACAAAATGGCGTATCTGAGAGGAAAAACAGACATCTTTTGGACATTGTTCGGTCACTCCTCTTAGCATCGTCTGTTCCACCAAAATTTTGGCCCGAAGCTTTGTCCACAGCAGTTCATGTTATAAATCGACTACCCTCACCGCGCATCAACCATGAAACACCTTATTTTCGTTTATTTCATAAGCATCCTATTTTTTCTCATCTCCATGTTTTTGGGTGTGTCTGTTTTGTTCTTCTTCCCCCGGTTGAACGAACAAAACTATCGGCTCAATCTTCGAAGTGTGCCTTTTTAGGTTATGCGAATGACCAAAAAGGATTTCTCTGTTATGATCCCAAGGTCAAACATATCCGGATTTCTCGTAATGTTGTGTTTTTTTTAAAATCAATATTTTTTCCATCATCATTTAGATCATGATCCATCTCCTATGTTTTCACTTGTTCCTGCCTTTGGTGATCCTCTGGATCCACCTACGGAAAATATCAAGCCTATTATTGTGTATGAAAGGCGTAGACGGGAAAACACGGTTGCACCTGAGCCTCCTGACTTGTCAGCTTCCTCGGCACTTGACCCCACTCCTGCTCCTGACATCTCCCAACCAGTTCCTCTTCGTCGATCATCTCGGCTTTCCCGCCCCCCTGATCGGTTTGGATTTACCCATACCTCCTTACTTGCTACCTTGTCTTCTGTTCATATACCTAATCACTTTTCCCAAGCAGCGCAACATGAGTGTTGGCGGCAGGCCATGCAGGAAGAACTTGACGCACTTCAAGAGAATCACACATGGGATGTTGTTCAATGTCCTCCGTCCATCAAAACCCATTGGCTGTAAGTGGGTTTACTCTATCAAGCTGCATCCTGATGGTACTCTGGCACGTCATAAGGCTCGGTTAGTGGCACTTGGCAATCGTCAGGAGTATGGTATCGACTATGATGAAACATTCGCTCCGGTCGCCAAGATGACAACTGTGCGTACTATTCTTGCTATTGCAGCATCTCGCTCATGGCCCCTGTATCAGATGGATGTGAAGAATGCCTTCCTCCACGGGGATCTTAAAGAGGAAGTATACATGCGTCTTCCTCAAGGATATGAGTCTCCTTCTAAAAATGAAGTGGCACGGCTCCGTCGCTCGTTGTATGGACTCAAACAAGCACCCAGAGCTTGGTTTGAAAAATTTCGTTCTACTCTGATGAACCTTGGCTTTACTCAAAGTCCTTATGATCCCTCATTATTCTTGAAGAAGACTGCTCAAGCTACCACTATACTTCTCGTATATGTGGATGATATCATCATCACAGGCACTCATAGTAACATGATTCAAAGTCTTCAATCCTCACTTCAAGCTGCCTTCCATATGAAAGATCTGGGTCCATTAACATACTTTTTGGGACTTGAGGTCCAACAGTCTAGCAAGGGACTGTTTTTTACATCAAACATAAGTATGCTACTGACCTTCATGACCTTGCTGGCCTAACTGATACCACCCCTGTGGACACTCCCTTAGAAGTCAATGTGAAACTCAAGAAAGATGATGGGGATCTCTTATCCGATCCCACATTCTACAGACGCTTGGTTGGCAGTTTGATCTACTTGACCATCACTAGACCAGACATTTCATATGCTGTGAATGTTGTTAGTCAATTCATGACAGCTCCAAGGCATCACCATATGGTTGCGGTCAAACGGATCATTCGGTACATTCTTGGTCTTCTCCGACTCGGGATTGTTTTTTCCGGTTGGCACACCTCTGACACTTACTGCTTATTCTGATGCCGACTGGGCAGGATGCCCGGATACTCGCAGATCCACCACGGGCTGGTGTATGTATTTGGGTGAATCACTCATTTCTTGGAAATGCAAAAAGCAGGAAAGGGTCTCCAGATCTTCCACTGAATCTGAATATCGTGCTATGTCCGCTGCCTGCTCCGAAATCCTTTGGCTTCGTGGATTACTTGCAGATCTTGGTTTTTCTCAGACATCAGCTACCCCACTTCATGCAGACAATACTAGTTCCATCCGTATCACTGAGAATCCCGGTTTTTCATGAACGTACAAAACATATTGAGGTGGATTGTCACTTCATTCGAGACGAATATGATCGCAAGGTCATTAGTCTTCCACATGTTTCAAGTGAACTCCAACTTGCAGACATCTTCACCAAAGGACTGCCTCGGCCACGTCATGAGTTCCTGATTCGCAAATTGCTACTATTTGACCAGCATCAATTTGAGGGGGGATGTCAACAATAGTTGAGCCAAGACCCATGTACAATAGGCCCACTGGCCCATTCTCATAAACATGGGATAAGGATTAGTGGACTGTGACTCATCAATCTATTTTGAATTCTTTCCATGTATATAATCTGTATCAATATTCTTTATTCTCTTTCCATTCATAGAGATTGTAATTAGATTGTAATTTGCCTTGATTAAGGTCATTAAGTCTATAAGTAAAGCAAAGGACTGATCATTGAGATCATCCAATATTCCAAAGCTTATTCTCTTCATCTTAGAATTCTGGTTCTGACATATATAAGGGCTTAATACCCTAATTACAATCAATAAAATTAAGTAACAACCTTTGACTAATTACAATGCAATAAATGGGCCCAAATGGATGGGCCTGGATTGACACCCCCCCTCAAATTGATGCTAGGGAGTCATAAAGCAGCAATTTGGAGACAAGAAATTGATATCGAGGCCGAGAAGTCCCTTAGTGAAGATATCGGCAAACTGAAACTCTGTAGGGACATGAGGTAGACGAATGACATCATGCTTATATTCATTGCGAATAAAGTGGCAGTCAACTTCAATATGTTTGGTGCGTTCATGGAAGACGGGATTTGCAGTGATGCGGATAGCCCCAGTATTATCAGCATGCAATGGAGTAGGAGCGGTTTGAGCGAACCCGAGTTCTGAAAGAAGTCCCCGAAGCCATAAGATCTCAGAACAAGCAGAAGACATGGCCCTATATTCAGCTTCCGTGGAAGATCTGGACACCCGTTCTTGTTTCTTGCATTTCCAAGAAATGAGAGAATTTCCAAGGTACATGCACCAACCAGTAGTAGAACGGCGTGTGTCTTGACAGCCTGCCCAGTCAGCATCCGCATAAGCGGTCAGATGAAGAGGATTATCCTTTGGATAATATAGACCACGAGGGACAGTTCGCAGTAGATAGCGAATAATCCGCTTCACAGCTGTCAAATGAAGGTGTCGAGGAGCTGTCATGAATTGGCTCACAAGATTAACAGCATAGGATATGTCAGGTCTAGTGATGGTGAGATAGACAAGACTTCCCATCAGGCGCCGGTATGTATGAGGATCAGGAAGAAGATCGCCATCATCTTTACTCAACTTGAGATTGACCTCTACAGGTGTATCAACAGGTGAAGAATCATTGAGGTTAGCCAACTCGATAAGATCGGATGTGTATTTGTGTTGATTAACAAATAGACCTTTCTGAGATTGATGCACCTCTAAGCCCAAAAAATAATGTAAAGGGCCCAAATCCTTCATACGAAAGGAATCCTTGAGAGAAGCTTGGAGAGAGTTGATCATACCAGCATCCGTGCCAGTGATAATAATATCGTCAACATATACGAGAAGCACAGTAACACCAGTAGATGTGCGACAGAGAAAGAGAGATGGATCATAAGGACTCTGGGTAAAGCCACTCTCGCATAAGCAACGCTGGAAGGTTTCGAACCATGCCCGAGGAGCTTGCTTTAGACCATAGAGCGATTTTCGCAGGCGACAGACAGTCCTCTTTGAGGGAGAGGGGACACCTTGTGGTATCCGCATATAGACTTCTTCTTGCAGATCCCCATGGAGAAATGCATTTTTGACATCCATTTGGTATAAAAGCCAGGAGCTAGATGCAGCAATGGCGAGAAGTAACCGAACAAATGTCATTTTTGCCACAGGTGCAAATGTTTCCTCATAGTCAATGCCATACTCCTGACGGTTGCCGAGTGCCACAAGTCTAGCTTTGTGTCTATCCAAGGACCCATCAGATTTAAGTTTGATCGAGTAGATCCATTTGCAACCAATGAGTTTAACTGTTGAAGGACACTCCACAATATCCCACGTGTGATTCTGATCCAACGCATCCAATTCCTCCTTCATGGCCTGGTTCCAACAATCTTGTTGTACAGCCTGCAAATAAGAACTAGGGATATGGACAGAAGATAGAGTTGTCATTAAAGAAGTATGGGTAAATCTAGAGGTGTACAAAATTACCCGTGACCCGACCCGACCTGACCCGTGGGGTCAATGGGTGGGTCACTCCACCCAGATTTTCAGTGCTCGACCCGACCCGTGACCTCAGTATGGGTTAACGGGTGACCCGTGAACCCGTTTTTTTTTTTTTTTTTCATGTAGAAGACTAAGGATAAAAATCCAAGAGGGATAGATGCCCACTTGTTATAATGTGGTTTTAATTTCTCTTAGATGAAGTTCACCTAGTCTTCTATGTATTCAAGCCTGGTCTGGCTGTCTGAGAGCCAAAATCCTTGGGCTGAGAACCGTACTGTTAGATGTGGAACCCATTATTTGTTAATCCTTCTCTAAGTTCTAACCTCTCACAAACTCAATTTTACTACTTGGCTCGGTAGAAAGGACCTGGTGAGAAACTTCGGTCTTAACAACTTTGGCCTGACTCAGGTTAATTTGCCCCACCTTGGTTGACCTGGGCAAGACGCGGTCAAATCCAAGATAAATTATTAGAAATTATTTTTATTTATTAATTTTCAAACTTTGACTTGATTTGAATTTTTTTTTTTTTGTTTTTTGGACACGGTCAAGATCCAGCCATGTCCGAATCAAATTGGCTAGGTAACTTTTCAGACTGATCTACTTTGTGTCTGTTTTCAAATGATGCTATGCTACTTTAGTACTTTTTGAAGCTATTCTGGGCCTGACTAAGTCCATGTGCAAATCCTATGTTGTTATCTCTATAGAATGAGGAAAAAAAAATACAGTTCTCAAACTGAGATGTATAGTCAATGTGTTTTATCATCTGTTTATTTTTGGGGGATTAATTGTGTCTACATGAAAAAAAAACAAAAAAAAAAACGAAACCCGACCAGTGACCCGCTGACCCGTGAACCAAACGGGTCGGGTTCGGGTGGGTTTTCACCCCCATTAAAAATAGTCGGGTCGGGTCGGGTTTGACACGAAACCCGCGGGTTTCGACCCGTGAACACCCCCTAGGTAAATCCATACCTCTCAGGTGGTCTAGAATCTCTGGAGGAGCGACACAAGGCTTGAGTAGGTGCGGAACCATTGGTCGGCGGAGGATCAGGAGGACGGCCATCTGCAGTGGTAGGTTTTTTCCCGTCGGTGATACACAAACTCAGGATTAAACCTAGTAACAGTTGTTTGATCCGTTGATTGATCCGAGAAACCAGGTAAGAGGGCTGGTGAAGATGGAGGACAGTCTATGTGACTCGGGAAGAAATTCTGATTTTCAAAGAAAATAACATTGCGAGAAACCCTGATACGACGTCCAATGGGATCATAACAAACAAAACCTTTTGATTAGTGGCATAACCCAAAAAATGCACAGCTGCGAGATTGCGCGGTTAGTTTTGTTCGTTCCGGGAGAGGAAGATGAACAAAACAAACACATCCAAATGTATGAAGGTGATCAAACACAGGTTGTTGCCCAAGCAGTTTAAAATAAGGTGTGAAATGATCAATGGTAGGTGATGGAAGACGATTGATGAGATAAACTGCGGTGGTGAGGGCTTCAGTCCAAAAACGAGGGGGAACGGAAGATTGAATGAGAAGTGTTCTAGTTACATCAAGGAGATGTCTGTTTTTTCCGTTTCGCAACTCCATTTTGTTGTGGAGTATACGGACATGTATGTTGAGAAATGTTCCTTTATTGGTCAGAAAAGATTGAAAATCATTGGACACATACTCCCCCCGAGTCTGATCGCAAAATCTTAATGCATGTGGAGAATTGTGTTTCAACGTAGCTTAAAAAAATTTTAAAAGCATGAAGAACATCAGACTTGGAATGTAATAAATAAAGCCAAGTAAATCTGCTGAAGTCATCAATGAAGGGGACAAAGTACTTAAAATGACTATGAGAAAGAGTCGGAGCAATGCCCCAAACATCATTGTGAATTAAGTCAAAACATGCAGTGCTCCGTGTGTTAGAGTGTGGAAAAGGTAAAGTTTTAATCTTTCCTAATTTACAAGCATCACATTCAAACGAAGCAGAATCAATATGTTTATTTAATAATCTAGATTGAAATAAAGTAGACATTGTAGAGTCATTCGGATGACCAATTCTATTATGCCACAACCGAGAATTATTCTTAATGAAAAAACAAAATAACTAATGTGAAGAGATATTCGGAATAAATGAAGACATTGGTAAAGAAAAAAGCCTTCCACGCTTAGGCCCCCTCGCGATCACTTCCCCCGACTCTTGGTCCTGCACAACACAACCAGAAGGAGAAAAAGAGACATTGCAGTTATTTTCAACAAGTTGACCCACAGAAACCAAATTGGTAGCAAGATGAGGAGAAACTAAAACATTGGTTAATGGTAAGGGGCTAGGGGTATCACCAACAGAGGTGATGGGAAGATGATTTCCATTGGCAGCTTGGACAGTAAGATGACCAGTGTAAGGAACGACATTTTGTAATTTTAGGGCTGAAGTGGTCATATGGTTACTTGCACCAGAATCTAAGTACCAGGTATTGGAAAGAGATGAAGCAGTACCTGCGATGTTCATGGAAGCTAAGGCATTGATGATCATTTGGTTTACCATCTCAGGGGTGAGAGGAGCTGGTGACGCAGATCGTGAGGAACCAGGTTGGGAGGAAGAATCATGCTGCAGAGAACCACTGAAGTCAGATGAAGCATATGGTGGAGTGGTGACTGTGTAAGCACTAGGAGCTGATTGCACATTGTAAGTACCCGGGGCTGACTGCACAGAGTTGCGGGAAGTAGAATTGCGAGTCTTCTTCCGGCATTCTTCAATAACATGACCAGTGGCCTTACAATACCGGCAGATTTTTGCCTTGCATTGATTTGCATAGTGACCATATTTCTTGCAGTTATGGCACTGAACTGTACTGATGTCCCGAGGAGGAGGTCTGGTTGTAGCAACATAGGCAAGGGGAGCCTCAACAGATCTCTGTTGTTCCAGAGTAGTTTTAGTGAGCAGACATTGTTCTTCCCGTAGAAGTTCCTGAAGACAGTCATCCAAGGTAGGAAGAGAAGCCCTGCTCATTAAGTTAGATCTAACTGTCTCAAACTCCAGACGAAGTTTCATAAGAAACTGATCCCGATGGCTACTTTGCTGTAAAGGAAGTAGTTCGGGAAGGAGAGCTTCAGATACTGTGGCAAACTTAATCTCATCGTACTCAGACCACAGTCTGCGAAATCCATTGTAATATTCCTGAACAGACTGGATGCCTTGAGTAAATTGAGAAATGTCAAGTTCTAACTGAAATTGACGAGCAACATTGCCTTGTTGATAGATCTTTTTAAGATATTCCCACATTTCACGGGCAGTTTTGCAAGGTCTGAGATTGAGAATAAAATGTGGATCAACTGAGCCCAGTAACCAGGTTTTTATTTTAGCATCCTTAGTTTTTCAAGCTAAAATCTTTTATTGTCATCTTCCTCGTGTTGAGGGTCAGATCCATCAATGTGGGCCCAGAGTTCCTTTCCTTCTAAGTAAATCTGAAATTGGAAGGCCCATGAGGTATAATTTTTTCCATCAAACTTAACTAGGGTAATTTCAGATTTGTCCATGACTACCCAAAACCAGCAACCAATCCAACAACAATGACAAGCAGAACAGCAGAAGGATAATCAATCAGCAGTATTGACAGTAACTAGCAAATAGCAACAGCAACAAGAATCAACAATCAGCAGCCATGTACGTAGAAATATCAAGAACTAGCTTAGATATGGCAGCAACACTATTGGACAGACTGATCATACCACAATCAGTGGTTCAGATGGGTGATGTATTGCAGTAAACAGCAATCGGTAGCCCAGAACAGTTCCCAGAAGGTCCAGAAGATCAGTGAGCCCAATCACAAGAGATTGGCCAGACAGCAGCACCAAGTCGTCCAAGTCGGCAGGGAAAAAAACAGAACCTGGGCCCCACCTGGTGATCTCTTGATAGATCAGAGAGTGGGGATGGGTGGATAGGATAATCACTCAACTTTTGAAAGTGGTTCCCGGTCAAATCAGATCAAGATCCTGGATTTTGGACGGCCGAGATAAAAACAAATGGAAATAATTGAATTTCCACAAAAAATAGGTAGAAGACCTACCTCTGATGATCAATAAATCTAGAAAAAATCTTCATAAATAAGAAGATATTTAGTCGACCAAGAGGGACGAATCCACTGAGATTGGTGATGTTGATCACAGGTGGGCCACGCTTGATCAGAGATGATCAGGGATGAATAGAGAGGATCCAGTTGAAGATGATGATCATAGATGGCTTCCAAGGCTTGGAAGATGACTCAGGAGATGATCAGATGATTGATTAAGTTCTGATACCATGACAGTTTAGAGAGAGAGAGAGAGCTGAATGTCGTCTCCTCTTTTAGGATTGACTGATGTATATATAAGGGCTTAATACCCTAATTACAATCAATTACAAATCAATCACAAATCTTAGATCCTAAAATTAAGTAACAACCTTTGACTAATTACAATGCAATAATGGGCCTAAATGGATGGGCCTGGATTGACAATTTAATCATTCCTATTATCTTGTTTGATGCATTTAAAAATTCTGGCACTAACACAAAATTTTAGGTGCACAAGCAAAGATAAACATGGTTCTCCAAGTCACTCCTCTAAAAGAGGCCATTCTGACCACTCTAATTCAGACGATCAAGGTAAAGAATGGTATGTGTTATTTTTATCATTCATATTAATTATGTGTTAATGGAGCATTTGAAATCACTGTTGTTGGAGTATATTTTGATAATGTTTTTTCATGTGAAGGATAAGCGAGTGAACTGGTAGTCTGCTCTATTTCTGATGGATTGTTATGTGGTTCTGAGATTCAATTTAAAGACGTGTTTTAGAGGAATATGTGTTGACAGTGTGTTTCAAATAGATATGCTATGCGGTTTAATTTGGAGGTGAATCAAAACAAATATGTGTAAACAGATATGCAATGAATGATAATTGGGTTTCTATCAGGTTTCTCGCAGATATCTGGTCCTGACAGAATGATGAATGATACTGGATTTGCACTGATCGGCATAAGGATCATTTACAACAGAATTGTCCCAAGAAAAAAATTTTAGCTGAACATTTTGGGTTCAAACTTAAGAAATGGACACACTTTTAGGGATTATATGTTAAAAAACTCTGTGAATGACATGAGAAACCTTGAAGAAGGAAATGAGCAAAAATTATTACAGAATGACTAATAATGTAAAACAAGCAGCTAAAATGCAATAATCTTTAAAGAACTAAAGCATGTTACTGATAAGAAAAAAATAATTAAAATTAAAGCATTTTTAAGGTAAGTATAATCTAGAGATACGTTTCAATAATTTAAGTGAAAAAATAAACAAAGTATAATCTAGAAATATCTTTCAATATTTAAGTAAACAAATAAATAACCTACGAGCGGCCTGTGTGGTTAGCTTTCCATCGTGCCCAGTACTTCTTCAAGAAATCTTTCTCTACATTCTTTAGAGGGCTAGGAAGGGCATTACCAGCAGCATAACCCTGTAGAAAGGAAGCATGTCAATCCACGAAGATAATCAGAGAAGAAAAAAAGAAACAAACAACAAAAGGAATTTATGGAAATACTCATATGTTGACACTCACAGAGCATGAAGTTTTGGCAACAAATTAACCTAGTTACTAATGGAGGAAGACAGCCATCATAAAGATTAGAAGCTTTTCGAAAAAGAGAAAGTCTTAACTCGAATGGATAAGAAAGAAGAAATTGTAAGGATGAAACTTGCATATTGTTCGGTACTTCGGAACTATGAGAGAGAGAGAGAGAGAGAGAGAGAGAGAGAGAGAGAGAGAGAGAGAGAGAGAGAGAGAGAGAGAGAGAGAGAGAGAGAGAGAGAGAGGTTATATCCTCGAATCATCAATCATCATCAAATACTCATCCTAAGAATGTTGAGGTCGGCTATAGGAATTCCGTGTCTCCAATTCAGTCTATCCCTTTGCCAAACCCTCGAGTAGGTTGCACTAAATCAGATCCATCCTTACTTACATCCATGTTCTCTTGGGCCTAACCTCTTTCCTTGAGAGGCCAACAACTTGCATAGAAAAACTTTTTCCTCACCAACATTGTTGTTGGCATGCGTTGGAGAGTAGGAACCATCTCAAATGAGTCTCTCCTAATTATCACCTCTTAATGCTACCCTTGAATGCTCTTTTTTTTTTTAATTCTTTTGGACTTTTACTACACATCAATCTTTGTTACACTCATTTTTTGGACTTGTTGTTTCTTGATTGGCCAACATTTGCTCCATTGATCATAGTTGGTCTAAATGTTTTGTAAAGTTTTCCAGTATGCGCCAATCACAAAACACTCTAGAAGAAAGTCTCCAATTCAGTAATCCAGCTCTTATCCTATGTTTAACATCCCCAATCTCTCCATCCTTACTAATTATCATGCCAAGGTATTGGAATGAATCTCTTCGTGGTTTCTCTTGAGCTTCAATTCTCATAGTAATTTCAGCTTTTGGTACATCCCCACCGAAGTTGCAAATATATTTAGCCTGTATACGATTTATCTTAAAGCCCTTGGATTTTAAAGCCTTCCGCCATCTTTCAAGTTTCACATTCACACGACATCTATCAATTCATCCACTAAGACTATATCGTCATGTATCAATTCATCCACCAACACTATATTATTTGCAAACAACATGCACCAAGGTACCTCCTCTTAAAAATGAGTAGTTAACTCATCCATAATCTGTAAGGACCGATGCCAAAAAATCATATTTTATAAAATTTAATCAGATTATATTGTTTCTTGTGATTAAATAATAAAATAAAAATCATCTAGAAAATTCGGCCAGCATAATTAAGGCCTAATTATGATTAATTAGTAAATAAATAAATGAATTAAATTATTGATAAGAGACGTCCAGGTATAAAACATAAATTGATTATTAAAGTTGTGGGGGCCATGTGGGATAAGATTAAATTAAATTAAATCATTGTTAAGAGATGCCCAACGTCCCCATTCTCTTCAATTTAAAGCTCTCTCTCTCTCTCTCTCTCTCTCTCTCTCTCTCTCTCTCTCTCTCTCTCTCTCTCTCTCTCTAACCCATATCCCTATCACTCTCCTTGCTTTTGACTTGAGTGCATGGATAAAAATATTAGCCATAACGCTCTTGGGTGCTACGGTACCATTGAAGGCGCTTCTGTGGCAAGTCGATATATAAAACCCAACCGAGTTGAGTATTTTACCTCATTTCTCTGTTTTGATTGATGCTTCTCCTCTTTTTACTGTTTCTTCTCTTCAAGAGAGTTTACCTAGGGAAGCTACAAGACCAACACAAGATAGAGAAAATCAAAGCCTTTACAAAGGGTTGAACTCAAGGTTCTCTTCTCTATTTATTTTTTTTGGAATTTTTTCATGTTTTTGGGCTTCTTTCCCTATGTTTTTCCATGAATCTCTTGGAAATGCCTTCTAAGTGTTCGATACATGTTTCTCATCGATCAACCCATTTTTATGGTTTTTTTTTTATTTTGTTATTTCTTTCAGTGTTTTTGAAAAAAAACCATTTTTTACTCAATAAAACCAACCAAATCAATTCAAAATGGCTCCTAAGTGTTATATCCATGAATCCCATAGATGGATCCTACATTCTTTCACTGTTTTAAAATTTATATAACTTTTTTTACTTTTGGATTTTTAGGGGTTTTCCAAAAAAAAATCAATGTGGCTAGCCAAACCTCTTCAAAATGGCTCTCTAATGTTAGATTTATGAATCCATGGGGGCATGTTTGAGCAGCCACTTTTCTGCTATGCATAAAATTCAACATTTGGTTCAGCCACTTTTCCTTAAGGAAAAACAGAAACATGAACTAACTTTTCTGCAATTCCATGGAAAATATCTCCGATGGGGGAGGTAGGAAAAGGTTTTCCATGGAAAATGAGGTTTTCCGTATCGCCACATAAATGTGCCCAAGATGAATTTAACATTCCATGATTTTTCTGAATTTTTAATTTTTTTAATTACGAATTTTTAAGATTTTTTTAAAATTATTATTTTTTCAATGTGGCCAACCAAATCTCTTCAAAATTCCTCCGAAGTGTTAGATCTATGATTCCCATAGATGAATCCAAGTTTTCTTGATGTTTTTTTTTTTTATTATTTTCAGATTTTTAGGATTTTTTTAAAATATTGTTTTTCCAATTTGGTCAACCAAATCACTTCAAAATCGCTCTTAATTGTTAGATTATTATTCCCATAGATGAATCCACATTCCTTTATTTATTTTTTTAATTTTTTCTTGTTAGATTTTTGGGACTTTTTTCAACAAAATGATTTTTTTTCCAATATGGCAGACCAAATTGCATTCAAATGGGTTTTCACATGTAAATATGTCATATATGCAAGTATTTTACAGTGTCAAAATTCAAATGCTATCCTCATTTGTTAATTTGTAATAAGATGCTGGGGGAGTCCAACAAAAATGACCAAGTGGGGCCCACTTCAACTACCTTTATGCCTGGATGGTTAAAAAAAAGGATTCCAAATGACTAAAAAAACTAGCTTCATTAAATGATTATTATCATCAAAATCAAAATGGCCAATTTTAGGGAGGAAATATGTTAAGAAAAGACAAAAGTTGTCATAAGGTTATTTTTGTCATTTAAAAAAAAGCTTATGGTGAGGACTTGATTGAAAGAATTGGAAAACTTTTACACTTTTTTTAAATACTCAAATCTTCATGTACTTTTTTTGAAAATGAGCCAAAAGTTTTATACTCTCTTGAAATTCTCCCTTCAAAAAATTACGAATCTGTATTTACAAAAGAGTCCCCTGACTTCAATGAAATTACAGAAAAGATGATTATGTGTCTAAACACCAGCAACAAGAAACAAGCAGGCAATAGAATAACTTCAGGGCAATCAACTGCAGGCTGAGAGGAGAGGGAGAAAAGGATAGACAGGAAAAAAAGGGAAGCGAATCCTTCAATGAGCATCAGCAACAACCCACAACAACAATAACAATAGAGATAATATTAGTACATAAGCACACCCAAAAGCATTTAGGGGTAGCATCAATAGGTGATAAATTAAGCAACTCGTTTGAGACGGTTCGGACATGTCCACTGACGGTTCGGACATGTCCAATGCAGGCCAACAATTGTGCTGGTGAGGAAAAGTTATTTTATACAGGTTGATAGCCTCTCAAAGAAAAGAGGTAGGCCGAAAAAGGAGATGGATGCCGGTAGTAATGATAGATTTGAGGACAAGGCATGATAATGACGATGATGAATATTTCATTTTTACTTATTGAAATTACCTCTAAAGAGCATCTGACATCTTCAACTGTAGGCCAGATTATCATAGCCTTCCCAAGGCCCAAAGGCGATTTATCATCCGATAGTCCTGATGACATTGAAGATGCTAATTCATTCATCCACTTCTCATCCAAAGAACCAAGTGATGAGAACTGCAGAAAGACATTCCAAGTTACACCTTAGCCAAACAACAAATTACCATACCATGCAACATACCAAGCATATGAGAAAATGCTTATTAGCATCAACAGAATAGACATGTGAAAACAGGAAGTTTAATCAGAGAAACTGGTCAGTTGTCCAATCCTGTGGTTCAAGATGAATTGGCCAATGAATGGGTCAAGTCAACCAGGACATTCAGCAGGTCAACCAAGTGAGTTAATAAATAATTTTTGTTTATCTTTTGGTATAAATATAGACATTTACGAGAACTACAATACATAAAACTATACAAAAGCATTACACTATTTTCAAAAGCATTGCATAAAAATATCACCTGAATTCTAATTTCACTTTTCAGCATTCAGGTAACCATATGTTAACTTCTAGATGTAAGATTTATGAACATTCCATGCTTGTCTCTTGAACGACTCAGCCAAACCAATGAGAACTTGAGTATACTTGTGTTGATTAACAAATAATCCACCTTTGATTTTGTGAACTACTAGACTGAGCAAGTATGTAAGAGGACCCAAGTCCTTCATGTGCAAGGAAGCATGAGGGGATTGTTGTAATTGTAAGATATGATTTGGATCATCTCCTGTGCTGATGATGTCATCAACATAAACAAGCAATATAGTAATGCCGTGAGATGACTTGAAAAGGAACAAAGGATCATATTGACTCGGTAAGAAACCAGCCAGCACAAGAGTATGCTGAAAATTTTCAAACCACACTCTCAGAGCTTGCTTCAGCCCATACAGTGAATTACGAAGTTTGCAAACTGTATTCTGTGAGGAAGAATGTAAACCGAGGGGAAGACGCATGAAAACTTCTTCTTTGGGATCCCCATGCAACAAAACTTCTTCTTTGGGATCCCCATGCAACAAAACTTCTTCTTTGGGATCCCCATGCAACAAGGCATTCTTGACATCCATTTGAAAACGTGGTCAATTCTGAGATGCAGCAAGCACTCTTGTATGCAGACTATGGCCATCTTTGCGACAGGTGCAAATGGTTTATCATAATCAATGCAATACTCCTGGCGGTTGCCTAAAGCTACAATGCGAGCTTTATAACGATCCAATGGGCAGTCCGACTTTAGCTTGACTCAGTAAATCCATCAGCCAATGGGTTTGATGTTAGATGGACAAGGAATAATGTCCCAAGTATGGTTTTGCTGAAATGCTTCAAGTTCATGCTTCAAGTTCATCTTGCATAGCCTGTCGCCAACAGTCATGTTCCACAGCCTCGGAATAGGTGTTAGGTATAAAAATGGTAGATAAAGTGGTAAGACAAGGCAGAAGGTGAGAACCCATAACGTTCAGGTGGTCGTGAGAGGCGAGTGGATCATCGTGGAACTGGAATTCCTGGATCAGGTGCCGGATCAGGCTCAGGAAGAGACAGCCCTTGTGCAGGATCATGATGAGAATGCCGTCTTACATATATTACCCAGGCTTATACCTTGTTGTGGAAGGCGGATTAGAGAAGCTTGGAAGAAATGAAATTTTTTTAGGCGAAGATGGTTGATGAGTTTGAAAAAATATTATTTTTCAAAGAAGCCCACATTTCAAGAAATGCGGATTGGATTAGTAGTTGGATCATAACACATGAAGCCCTTTTGGAGTTAAAGCATATATGAGGGAAGCACATTTCACAGATTGTGCAGTGAGTTTATTTCGTTCATGAATTGGAAGATGGACAATACACACACAAGCAAAGGTATGGAGAAGGGTATATGACAGATGAGATCAATGAAGATGAAAAAACGGCGAATGATTTTTCAGCTTGGGTGTTGGAAGGCGATTAATGAGATAAACTGCAGTGGACAGGGGCTTCAACCCAAAAGTCAGAAGGAACAAATAACTCCAGAAATAAAGTTTGAACTTTGAAGAACATCAAGTAGATGCCGATTTTTCCTTTTAGCTACCCCATTTTGCTCAGTGGTATATGGATAATTGTTTTTTAAATGATATATGGGTAATTTTTTTGAGAAATGATGCCTTTAGATCGTAAGCATTTTCGAAAAGGGTGTGCTGCATATTCCCCCACTAAGTCAGAACGTGAAATTTCAATACTTTTGGAAAACTGATTTTCAATTAAGGCAAGGAATTTTTTTAAAGGCATCAAATACTTCAGATTTGGTATGCAAAAAATACATCTAAGTGAATCTGCAATATCCATCGATGTAGGTAACAAAATATTTATAATGGGAATGAGAGATGGTGGATGAAATGCCCCAAACATCTGTGTGAATTACGTCAAAGCAATCAGTGGAATTGTCATCATGTGATGAAAAAGGAAGAATTTTGATTTTGCCTAATTTGCAAGTAGAGCAATCAAAAAATAGATCTCGAAATGAGCAAACATTTTTATGCCATATGAAATAACTTGTGAGCATTTGGATGACCAAGATGCTTATGCCATAACACAAAAGCATTATCAAAAGTAGAATTGAAAAAAAAGGAAAATAAGTTCTTATTATGAGGTAATGCTGTAATGTGTAGCGGAAAGTCTCCCACATTTAGGCCCCTTCCCTATCACCTTCCCAGACACTTGATCCTGCACAAGGTAGCTAGAGGAAGAAAATGAGATTTTGCAGTTATTTTCCACTAATTGGCCACCAGAAAAAGAATTAGTGGCTAAATGTGGAGAAAACAACACTTGATATAATGGCAGAGAATTAGAAATGTTACCTGCAACTGTAATGGGTACAGAGTCACCATTGGCCAAATGAATTTTCAAATCACCATCATAGTTTTTGACATGATCAAGATTGTCAGGAGAATGAGTCATGTGATTTGATGCTCCAGAATCTAAGTACCAGAAAGAGGTGTGAGGTGTTTTACCTTACAAACCCAGAGCGGAAAGGCAGAATGAATCATCTGCTGCATTTGCTGAATCATTTCAGGGGTAAAGGTATTTGAGGGCTATTGGGCGACCCAAAATTTGGGAGAAAAATCCACTGCAATTCCTTTAAATTGGCAAGAAAATTCAGATCAGCCACAAAATCTGAATTCTGAGTCTTTTTCTCCGACTCTAGGAACCAAGATTTCTTGATTCAGGAAAGTATATTGTAAAATCAAAAGGTCTTGATGAAAACTTATCTAAAAAACTGTCTAACCACTGGAATCCAGAAAAGTCGTATCTGGTGATGCCAAAAATCTATGAAAATTGCAAGAAAATCCACAAATAAATAGTCGACCCTATTTCCGAAATCCATAGAGATTCGATATCCCCAGTGGGCCCCACTTTTATCACCAATAGTAACAATATTGTTTACTATAGACTTCAACGATCTAAGAAACCCGACTTGATATACTCTATTTGGGAATATAAAGATGATATAGCACCTCCAAAAAATCACCTTGATCAATCGCAGGTGATTTGTTCAAGCAATAGAGCACTGTGAATGTCGAAGTCTTGAATTGCTGACTCTGATATGCTGAAAATTCCCTCCAGACGAAGATGATTTGAAAGGAGAAAACCATGATACCTTTAGTTGAGCATGGGCTTTGATACCATGTCGATACAAGAGAAAATGAGAGAAGATATTTGAGGAATAATTTGAGTTCCTCTCCTTGGGATAGGGCCTCTCATTTTATAGTCTACTTTCAACAAAATATAGTAACTAAATCCCCTTAATGGGGAGATTACATGATCATTATATCCACTTTCTTTGGGATGATATCGATACAACTATCTTTCCTATTCAAAGCTATTGGAATTAGTCAATTGAGCCAATTTGTTGGATCAGGCCAAACTGCCAAACAGGTTAACACATTCTAACGACTAAAACTTATAAAACAAACAAAAATTGTTAGGGAGGATAGTTTGTTAGAGAGATAAAATAAAAGTGATTTCTTAACTTAAGAAGGAAAGCCATGTAGGATGACTTATTGGTTAGCTAGCCTATTTCTAATTAGGTTGGGAGTACTTATGTTGCATTAGAGAGTCTATATGAGGCCCATTTGCCCATTCTCTCTCACACAACTAAAAGGGAAGGCCGGCTGGGCATTGGCACGGCTAGGGGAGAGAGGAAGAATAGGGCATGGCTTGACGAAAGGAGAGTAAACAATCTGGATTTTACAAAACATGCATGATTCGACTATTCATTTCACAAATTTGAATTCTAGAAACTCCATTCTAAGTTCTAGTTGTGGAGATCTTTGTGGAAACATCTCCAAACCGTAGTCACATGGTGGAAATAGGCTTAAATAAATGAGAAAAGCATGAATTGAAGTGCAAAACTGGCTGTGGGATCCCATTGGGATTTCCCCATGGACATATACCATGGGATTAATTCCCATGGTCAAATTTGGGTATTTCCCACCGTGAGGCTTTGGATCTCGGGTTTTCTCCACGATATCTTCTAGGGTTACAAAAATACAAAATAAATAGTATAGGTGTCATTGCCCAACCTAGGGACCACAACTCCATGATTCTTTTTCATCAATTCTTTCTCTTCGTCTCAATTTCCTCCTTTATCTATTTTAGTGTTTTTCATACATTTGTTGCAAAAACCCTAGCTTGTCCTCAATCAAACCATCATCTCCCTCCTGGACCAAAATTGATTGACCAGAACTCATCTATCATCTAAAGCTATTTTTGTATGGTCTCAAACAAACCCAATGTGCCTGGTTTGGAAATTTCAGAATGCCATTTTAAAAGCTGGTTATCAGCAAAGCAGATGTAATCCATCAATATTATCCTGGCAGTTGATAGAATGGATTATGATATTTATTGTATATGTCGATTATATCCATATCTAGAGGTTATTCATCTCTCCCTTTTAAACATTGCTTGTATTCTTATCATCCTTCCTTTCCTTTCAAAATGTAAGTGCTGAAACTAATTAGGACCAAACAGAACTCTTCATTCAAATGAAAATCATCTCTTCCGTTTAAAACACAAGTCATTAAAGAAAAAAAAAGGGTCATAAGCCAGTGCAGGTCCTGCCAAAGCAGGGCTCTTTCAAACACAAGTGCTGAAACTAATTAGGACCAAACAGAACTCTTGATTCAAATGGAAGGCAACAGCCTCAAAGAAATGGACAACATATCTGATGCCACTAAAATAGAATCTTTTCAGCAATGAGTTACCAGAATGACATATTCAATAACCGGGTATAGGAATTACTTTAAACTCCAGTTTTTTTAAACCAACAAAAAGAGCCCTATTGAAGAATAGGATCAGAAAAAATTAAATATTGAGTCCTTATTAACGAAGCGATTTAATCATACCTGGTAAACAAGAGGAGAATTCTGAAACTGTTTCCCAAAAACACAGTCCTGCAGAATTGAACGTAGTTTCATATGGCCCCATCTTTTCAGGTTGGAACCTGTATGATACCCAGGAACAGATGCAACTAATCTGACCTAAATAAATAAATAAAAATAAAAATAAAGTCAAGAAGATATTTTGATGAATATGGGAAAGAATGTCCAAATCAATTAAAACCATAACAGATTTCTTACATATGTAGCATGAACAATGTACATTTCAAGAGAAAAGGCTCACTTTCTTTCATTTTGAAAGGAAGCATGTCATGGAAATCAGGATACAAATAGAATAATCAATGCAATGGGTCGAGATTACCAAACCACATCTTCTACTTAGATTTCCACTAATTCTAGGTAGATGATTTGATGTTTCTTCATTCTTTTTTCCTTTTCTTATATTTATAGCTCCCATTCATGGCCCCAACCAGTGGCGGAGGGAAAGAAGGGGCAGGGGGTTCTTTTGCATCCATGAAAGGAGGAATTATCAAGTGTGATTTGGCTGTTTTTATTTCTTTGCTTTTGCCTCTCATTTTTCACCTCCTTTCATAACAAAAAAAAAATTACTAAGTAGTAATGGTTTTTTTGTCTCACTTATTTTCTAAAGATAGAAACAAATCACGTCTTTATCCCCTCTTTTCTAAATCCTTATCCTCTAAGGGGAATGTGAGCCAAAGGAGTGGATCTTCACGATGGGGTCAACTTGTAGATGATCCGAACCACTCAAAATGAACACCTTCTTATTTAGTGATATTTTCCCAAATTTTACTCTAATAGGATCTTATCCCGACCTAAGATTAAGCATACGATTAATAATGTGACTAATGCTTTAAACATATTAACAATTGTATTTTCAATCTTACGGTGGGACCTAAGAAAAATCTAAACCTCATAAAAGACATAATCTTTTTTTTACTGAAAACACTAAATCCAATATGATAGGGAGGCCCACCCTTAGATATTTATACAAGTCATTTCAATTTTAATCATATTTTATTTTGGGAGTCTTAAAAATTACCAATCTGAAGTTAGATTAGTAGAATAAAATCCGATGAGCACTCTACACTAGAGAAAGGAGCCATTTTCTCATTGATTTCAATTTTAATAAGTAGGCTCACAGAGTGGCCTCACAAAATTCTCATGCGGCTGTTCTGTTATTTTTTTAATTTTCTCTTTATATATACATGTAAATGACATCGGCAGACCTTGAAATCATTAGTAGGCCACAAACAGAAATGCACCCTTTCTTTGAGAAATTCATTCCAATACAATTTCGAGCCCTTTATAAGATTTTCATTTCTATTGTCGTTGTCACCCCCCCCCCCCCCCCCCCCCCCCCCCCCCCCCCCCCCCCCCCCCTACAAAAAAAGAAAAGAAAAAACTATCACCACTGCCCTCAACATTTATCAAGTAACCACAGGGAAACACCAAAGAGACAATGGAAAGATTTAAAGACTTGGAGCTTCTATTTATGAACCAAACATTACTTTTAAAATGGAAAGGCATGGAGTAGTAGCTACTAGAAAAATAACCAGTAGCAAGGCAGCAACAAACACATTTTCATGGAATGCAGCAAAAAAAGGTTAATAGGATCCAATACTTACCACGACTACTAAAATTAGCATCTATGAGAAAACAAAGAAAAACTCTCAAACAAGGTTAGAATGGGCTGTCAGAAGCAATGGTACCCAGATATAGCATGGACATAGATTTAACGTACTGGTTATTGTATCCGAACCCTGGGCACTAAAAATTATTTTTAGTAAAGATAGTTCCGTTTGATGAGTCTGCAACGTGGAAAAAGAAAAACAAAAAAGAAGAAGAAGAAGAAGAAGCAAGGCACGGTTCAGATGGAATTTGAGCTCAATGATCTAGAAGATGATACATTGATGATCCAAGTACTTCTGATAAATCAAATATATACGTCGACAATGAGGAATCTAAATTACAAAATAAAAGAATTCGAAATTGAAGAGGCTTCGCAAATCTAAAGAAATGGATGATATGGTTGCCCATGCCTTGTTGACCAATCAGGAAGAGTCATCCGCACTTAATGAAGCTTTTGAAAACTGTAAGTGTAATATCCCAAACCCGGGTTAGGGGTTCGAATTTTGTGTTTAGTTTAATTGGATTATTCATGCATGTTCCCTTGAATTTCCGAATTGTAAGATCATTATTTTATCCATATATTGTGTAGATATTAATGCTTTCGTGAGTGTTTTTCTTTCTAATGATTAATTGGTTAATGTAAGTGGGTCCTAGGCCCTTAAGAGAAATTATATGGCCTTTGGCAGGACCCATTGATCCCACATTAATAGAACATGGTTTTTTTGTTTTTTTTGGTGGTGGGGGGGGACCTTAATTTGTATGCAAAAACCACCCCAAAATCCAAGAGAGACTTAAGCATGAATCCCAAGGAGGGATCCTTTGTGTGCACGAAACCCTAAGCAACCCAAATTCCCTTGTACACCAATATAAGGCTTTTTTTTCTCTCTTATTCCTCTCACTTTCATTCTTTTGCTTCCACACCTAGAGAGAAACCCTAAACCTAGAGTTTTAACCCAGGAGCTAGAAGAGATCAAGGAGAACTTGAAGGAGAAGAGAACCAGTAGCCTTGTGCTTCCTTGGATGACTTTCATCTTCCCTCAAGTCAACAAAGCCACCGTAGCCTACACAAGGTATGTAGATTTCCCAATCTACTTGCATAAGATGTGTTCTTCAAACTTCAGATTCTAGAAACTCTAATATGTGTAGATATGAAATGAAAACCCAAGGGAATAGAGGATTCCCTTTCGGCCAAACCCCAAACCCTAATTTAGGGTTGGCTAAATGACTAGTTTGGGGTTTATGGGGTGACCGAACCACCGATTTGGGGGTTTAGGCCTTAGTTGAACCAAATTGGAGCCTATCATGGGTTTCAATGATGGCTGATCCATGGTGCAAGGGGTTTCATGATTCCTTACATTAGGGCATGATATATCTTTAGGGTTTTTCATGTATATTTTCTGATTGTTCCAAGCAACTATGTTATCTTCTTGATGTATTAGGGAATTGTGGATTTAATTGTAACTACTATAATGGTTTGTGATGTGGGACCCTAAGATGGAGAATTGAGAAAGATTGAACCATGAATGGTGGGATTGGCAATGGCCGCACGGCCCGCACCCTCCAACCTGCAGTATTAGGTTGGCCGAACTCTGGGTTTATATATAATATATATATGGGAGGTGCTCCTATGAGAGCATCTCTCACCTTACTATGAGAGATAAGGTGGGGGTCCTCACATCCATATCCAATGCCAACAACGTAAATGTGAGGGCCCCCACCTTTATCTCTCATACTAAGGTTGGAGATGCTCTCATAGGAGTATCTCCCTATATATATATATATAGGGGGATATTCCTGTGCATGAATATTTCCCATATATATATATATCTTTAAGCTTTTCTACCTTAAATGTGATGGATTCTTACATGGTGACTCTATGCTCTTCATTCTTTATGATCCTAGCTTAATGGTATTCATATTAGGGATTTGATGTGTGGTTTCAAATCTGAATTTATGGAAGTAATGTTAATTATGCTAGTGCATAGAGCTTGGAATGGAAACCTATGCACCACTTTGGCCAAACTCTAGGTTGGGCCTTTGTGCCTAGTCGAACTTCCTTGTGGGTATTCGGCCATGGTCAATTGTTACACTATGTTGGTCATTAGAATTCCCTTCTAATACTTGTTAATGATAATCTAATACATGCTTCCTATATGACTTGTGTTTTCCACTTGATCACACTTGTATTATGCTATACATGATGTGTTTTGTTAATTTGAATTACAGGTAGAACGAGAGGGGTAGTAAATAAAACGTGTCCTAAAACAAGGTGGAGGGATTTGAAAGGAGAGAGCGACAATATTTAAGGACAAAGTGATTAATGAGGGAGAATGGAATTTTGAAGGAGAAATTACACCGATGTGGAATCAAATGGCTAACTGTGTTAGGAAGGTTGCTAAAGAGGTGCTTGAAGAGTCGATAGGGAAGAGACGCGATAATAAAGAAACCTGGTGGTGGAGTGTAGAGGTTCAGGAAGCTGTTCGGGAGAAAAGACATTACAAAGTTTGGCACGGTACTAGGAATATGGAAAACTATGAGATGTATAAGGCAAAGAAAGAAGCTAAGAAAGTAGTAGTAAGTGATGCAAAGTGCAAAGCATATGATGACTTATAAAATAGGTTAGGAACAAGAGAATGAGAGAAGGAAGTTTTTAAGCTTGCAAAAATAAGAAATAGGAAAAGTAGGGACTTAGATCATGTCATTTGTATTAAGAGCAATGACCAAAAGGTTCTAGTAAAGGACAACAATATCAAAGAAAGGTGGATGGAATATTTTAGCATACTTTTAAATGAAGACTATCTAGGAGACATAAGAGCAAACGGGGATACTTCAATAGCAAAATATACTTCTTTTTTTTCCGTAGAATTAGGGTGGTTGAAGTGAGGAAAGCATTAAAACAAATGAAGGCATGAAAGGCTATGGGTCTAGATGACATCTCGATTGAGGCTTGGAAATGCTTAGGAGAAGTTAGGGAGATTTGGTTAATTTTAATAAGATATTAATAACAAAGAAAATGGAGGATGAATGGAGAAGAAGTGTTGTAGTACCTATTTATAAGAACAAGGGAGATATAAAAACTGTACCAACTATCGTGGGATTAAACTTATGAGTCATACTATGAAACAATGGGAGAGAGTAATGGAGCAAAGACTTAGACAGAAGATCAAGATATCTAAAAAAAAAAAAATTTGGTTTTATGCCAGGGAGGTCAACGAAGGAAGCTATCTTCTCACTTAAGCAATTAATGAAAAAATATCGAGCAAAGAGGAAAAACCTACATATGGTTTTCATCGATCTAGAAAAAGCCTAGGACAGGGTACCTAGAGATTTAATTTGGTGGGTTTTAAATAAAAGGAATGTTCTAAGAGGTTATATTGAAATTATTAAAGACATGTATGAAGGAGAACTACTTGTGGAGAGACGGGAGTTCCAAGTGACCATAGGTTTGCATAAGGGGTCAGCTCTAATCCATTATCTCTTTGCACTGGTTATAGATGAGTTTACTGCTTATATTCAAGGAGAGGTATCTTAGTGTATGTTATTTGCAAATGATATAGTGTTGGTAGATGAATGGAGAGATGATGTGAATCCAAAACTCGAGAGATGGCGGGAGGCTTTAGAATCCAAAAGCTTTAAAAATAAGTCATACAAAGACGGAATATATAGATTCTAACTTCAGTAGGCATATAGAAAGGGCTGAAACTACTGTGAGAATTGAAGACCATGAGATACCATATAGTGATTCTTTTCGCTACCTTGGCTCTATAATTAGTAAGGATGGGGAGATTGATGAAGATGTCCAACATAGCATTAAAAGGGAATGGTTGAAGTGGAGACTTGCTTCGGGAGTGCTTTGTGATCGACAAATAACAACAAGATTGAAGGAAAAGTTTTACAGGACGGCGATTAGACTAGCTATGACCTATGGAGCAAATGTTGCCCAATCAAGAAGCAACATGTGCACAAAATGGATGTAGCAAAGATGAAAATGTTAAGGTGGATGTGTGATAAAAATAGGAAGGATGGAATTAAAAATGAGTGCTTTCGAGAGAATTTAGGGATAGCAAGTAGCAACAATAGGGGATAAAATTAGAGAAACTCGTTTGAGATGGTTTGGGCATGTCCAACGTAGGCCAGTAACAGCACCGATAAGAAAAAGTTTGGCCATGAAGGTTGATGGCCCACCAAGGGGAAGGGGTAGGCCCAAAGAGGACGTGGATGGAGGTAGTAAAAATAGATATGAAAAAGTGTAACTTATATAAGGATTTGGCTCAAGATAGATCGGAATGGAGAAACAATATTCGTGAAGCCAACCCCAACATAGTTGGGACAAGGCTTGATGATGATGATGTGTTTTGTTATTTCAATGACTATTTGTGAATTACATTGTATATGATGGTTAAGATGGGTCATTCTGTAATTGTGAAAGCATCTCAAACCTATAAGGGACTGGTTATGCAATTGACTTTACACAACCGAATACCAATAGTGAATCGGTGCGGGGAAAATTAAATCCAGATCACGTGTAAGGGGCTGGTTGCAAGATAACTTATTATAGCTGTTGAGAACAATTTGAGATTAATGTGAATTTGAAACTGTGAATACATGACATTGTTAAATATCAAAATTGGAAAGACCTTGATGAGTTCAACTGAACCTTGGAAACCCCAAACTGCTAGCACAGTATTAGGGCCTTATAATGTAATGTTTATAAGTCAGCTTTGGGAGAGCATTCTCCAGGTACCGCCTTAAGTAACTCGAATCCTTGTTAGTCAGCGTGTGATGTGCACAAAGATTATAAATGGCACTCCTTGTTATGCCTTGAACCTATATGGGGCAAGCGCTTGTTGGCCTTTCCTACTAAGCAATTAGGTGCTTGTCCATGGGAAAATGCTATATTCTACCTTGTATAAACTAGAACTCAGATTTGATGAAACTATTGAATCCTTTATCTCTAACCAGAGGATAAGGTGGCTTGAGATAAGGGAACGTAGACGATGTACTTTAGAGTATCACGCTAGCGCAAGAGTTTCCGTTATCATTTTTTGGGCATAGTTTCTTTTGTTTAGCATCTTTTGTTTCTGGCTATGTTATTGGAGGCCTTTCGGGAATGTAAATAATACTTTGTAATTGTCAACCTTAATGTGAATAGAATGCATCTTGGATTTTTGTACACTCTGATATCTCATCGCTATTTATGCTTTAAATGAATTTTTATTATTGGTTAAGTAAGCTTCGGCTGAAAGTCTTGAAAATGTGATGGAATTTGCCTTAGCCTCACATATGCAGAATCCTATGGGTAAAATGCGAATCAGTTGTTTTTGGTAATCCGGTCTGGGGCCATGACACCGTCTTATAATTTCATTATTTACAAAAAAGTAATATTAAATAAATAAAACTTACTTGAATTACAAGAGTCTAAAATTTTTGCCAAATTACAAAACGATAGTTCAATGAATCTCAATAACCCCCCTCCTCCTCCTCTCATGTTGGTGCATAAATATGTAACTAGCACACTAACCCGTGCTAAGCATGGCCATATTAACAATACAATTTGCAGCAACATACATAAAAATCAATTAAAAAGAAACTCAAATCACATAGAATCATCTTCAAACACTTACCAACAGAAAACAACAGAAAAGAGGATTACGACAATACCTCTTTTTTTTTTAATCCAAGAGTCTGGTGTAGAAATGGAGTAAGAGAAGTTGGGTGGAAAGGAAAGAGGAGTATACATAGAGTAAGCGTATATGAGATTTGGGATGGAAATGAAGTGGTTGAAAAGAGGAGAGTGAAAAGTGGGAAGGAGTAGAGTGGTTGCATGTGGAAGTGGGGGGATAATGTGGGTTAGTTACATAGAAGGTATATAACTCCTGGTCAAAATCAATGGTTACAGTAAAAAATGGCCTTAATTTAGTATAATAGGCTCAGCATGGAGTTGCCTATTTAAGAAACCTTGTCACATAATCTTCAATTTGTGCATATTCCCACAGTTTTTCTTTCCATCACTTTTTCACGAATAAACTAACAATAAATCTTTAATGTGTTTTACACGTTCACAATACACCCAATTCAAAGCAGCATGAAGAGCTGTCATGTTAACACGAGTTCATTTCCCAACCATAATAGTTTACATGCCCAAAGAGAAATTGCAAGATACTCAGCCTCTGAACTAGATAGTGCAAGAACAAGTTGTTCCTTACTTTCCAAGATTCAATAGCACCACTAGCGGCAGCATTCTTACTGTCACAACCACCCACAAGGTGACCAAGAAGTACCACCATCTACTCTTCCATCCTACATCTCCTACCCATTGCCCTCACCATTCTAACCACCAGCAGCGCCCATGTCATCATTCACGTTATCATGTAGGCAGTGCTGCCTCCATCCCTGCAGAATGGTAGCCCTTCTTCATCTCCATCTGTTTTGCAACACAAACATCACCAGCCATTCCGACCTGCCACCCTATCATCCAAGATCTCGAGACACTAATCAACTGTCTCCTTCTCAAAAAAGGACGACATATGTAGCACTGCCCTCCTGACTACCCTTCATCACACTTGATTGCCATATTATTCATTTCAAGACACATTGCGCCTCAATCACACAAAATGAATATTTACTCATGAGGCAATTCCCTGGCTTTCTTGATGATCCAGCTTCGAATGGTTCACTCACCTTCCAACCCAGTCTGTCTCTTCTTGGGCCCAACTGAAGGTGTTACTCAAAATTATTAAAGTGTTTCTTCTGTCCACCAGCCCATATATCTAGAGGATGTCTGCTGATGGAGTAAGGAGGAGTCAGAGTCTTTTCAAGACTATTATACCTGTTCCACATGCTGGCAACTTGGATCAATGAATGGGCCACCAGGAACAGACTTGTGATGATCCAAATTGAAAGGCTTCTTCCGTGACTATGGGTTCCCCTTGTTGGTGGCAGCGTAGAACATGGATTACATTACAGAAGAGAAGAACAAAAAAGATGCAATGCATTTACCACACTAAAAAGCAAAAAAATTATAAACATCATTACCCTGGACATATTTACACAAACAGTATCAACTGAATCACACCCAGAGAGAAGATCATTTCATCTAGCAGGAAAAAGATTCCAAATTTTGAATATAATAAAAGATACCATGGCATTGCTGTAATCGAATCTCCGAAAAAAACTTGCATTGAAGTTGACATTGCCAATTTCTGGTAGACAAACACTGAACTCAGGCCACTGCAACATCAAAATAAGATAAGTTATCACCATCATTTCCTTCAAAGAAACAAAATCTCAACATAACCACACAACAAAAGGCACTCATTCCTCATTAAAACAAATCCTTGATTAGGTTCAACCTTCAGCATGACAATGAGAACAAACTAACATTAAATAAAAAACTAATCGATTTTTTAATATAAATAAACTAATCAATACTCTTAATTTATTACGCCATGTAATCAGTATTTAAATTTGCAAGTGTTGCATCACCAAGTAATAAAAAAGTATCAATTTTTTTTTTAAATGGAATAAAAAAGTATCATTTTTTACACTAACCTGCACTAAATGTCACATATACTGTTGATTTCTTGAAAAAAAGATGGAACATGGTACCAACTTGTTTATCAGAACTTTAAATGTGTTAAGAGTAATAGTAAGAATCTAATTGTAATTTAGATAATGTCACATATACTGTTGATTTCTTGAAAAAAAAAAGATGGAACCTAGTACCAACTTATTTATCAGAACTTTAAATGTGTTAAGAGTAATAGTAACGATCTAATTGTAATTTAGATTTGTCTGTAATATATTCAGAGTGTTGCACAACCACATGTACAATTTCCTCGAAATATTGATTGAATAAAAGAGAATTTCCCTCACTCTTACACCTTTATTTCTAGGGTTTTCATTAATTTAACATGGCATCAGAGCCACGGCTTAGGGTTCAAGGTTTTATCTCCCCACTCCTTTAACAAGCAAAACAAGATTCATTAGCATAACTCCTGTGATGAATCAGTTTTTAGTTGCCAACGAAATCAGTCGAAAGTTGTGCTCATCAACATCAACTGCTGGAAGATCCATCTTTGAGGGAGCAAGAAAACCTAGCAGAGTAGTTGTCCTCTCTAACCCTAACCCTAGTTTCCAGACCCAAGAGACCGAATCCCAATAGGATCTGCAAATCAACAAAGGTCTTCAACCGCAGCACAAAAAACTTGGCCACTGGTACCAGTCAAGAATGAAGTTGCACTCGTCTCTTGGTTTCTGATGTCGCCGGAGCTTCGAAGCAGATCAATGATGAAGCACATCGAGGGCTCTTTGGCATCGGTCGCCCGGTCGGGAATGAACATCTAGGACTCTATGCCATAGTTACGAAATTCATTTCGGTTCAGCCATAAAACCAAACAAAGTACCCTATGTAAAAAAGATTGTTTCAAATTTTGGAACATTTCGGCTGAAATCTGGAATTTCGGTCCGGATTCCAGATTTTGTCAGAATGTCCAAAATCTGGAGTTCGGAGGAATTGTTTTTAACAAAAAAATGGACAAAAAAGAGCTTCTTGCAGAAAGAAAGAGAAGGGGGGCGGAGAGAGGGAGAGAGAGAGAGCTCCACTCCTCCTTTCCTTCGCATGAGATGGGAGTCTCGGGCAAAAGGGGGCAAAAGGCCTTTTCGCCCTTTAAGAAGGAATGAAACCCACGTTGCAGCCCACCCAACTTAAAATCCAAGCCATTAAATTAACTAGGACCAGTCCCCAAGCAGTTGCTCAGTTAATAAGGGACACGAGTGTATTGGTTTTTTTGAGTTCACGTCTTCACGAGTGTGTTGGGTTTTTCAAGTGCATTGAGTGAGAATTTCAAATGTCTTTTTTTTTTAAAAAAAAAGAAGGGGCATCAGTGAGCATTAAACTGAAATAAAATAAATATACCACCATGTTTCAAGCAAGCTTCCCAACTTCGCACGATATTATCAATGTTAAGTTCTGAGAATTCCTTTCTAACACATGCCCATTTGGCGATCCTCAAAAATCAAAATCACAAATGATGTCTGGATCTGAGTTGAGTCCTTTGGACTCGGGCTCAAATGGGTGGGACTCAGGCGAGTCCCATGAGTCGACTTGGACAGAAAAAAGGATACAGGAGGACCAGACAAAACAAAAAAAAAAAGGAAAGTGCAAGACAGCTGGCCAGCACTAGATAGAGAGAGAGAAGCCCTTGAAATTTGAAAATAAAAAAGCATACCTGGGTCTGTTCGCTGCAGTGCTGTCTCCTGCTGCTACTGTTGTAGCTACACTGTTACAGTGCTGCCTACTGTTGTTGCTGTGCTGCCTACTGTCTATTACTGCTGGCCTAGTGCTCCCACTGCTGCCCCACTGCTATTGCTATGCTGCCTACTGCCTACTGTATGTTGTTGCAACAATGCTGCTGTTGCTGCCTACTGCTGACTGTCATTGCTGATGGGCTGCTGCTATGGTGCCAGGTACGCTCTGATAAGTGCTTAAATGCTTACAATTTAAGCCCTAATATTTGATTTATCTTGTGCTAGTTCATTGTTATTTTACTTGTTTTACATTGTTTATTATTATTATTATTATTATTATTATTATTATTATTATTATTATTTTTGTTGTTGTAGGGAAAGGTCAAAAGGAGCCAAAAGAAAAAATTTCAGCAAAAGAGCTACTTGAGAGATTGTTGGAGTGAAAAAGGGAAGCTTTAAGATCAGATCTTAGCCTATAAGGATGGAGGTTTATTGGCAGGAAATTACTGAGGAATTTGTGGCGTGATTTTTGTGCAATGAAGTGGATTGTGTGTCATCAATGGAGGATCCTAGGCCAAGATAGAAAAGTTTGACCTATTCTAAGGGGATTGATTAAGTGGAGCAGATTTGGGACAGAAAAGGTGGGAATTATTTACTGATTGGGGACAAAAAAGGAAGGTAGAAATAGATTCAAACCTCTCTTTCATTTATCTCTCCCTGGAGACGCAAAAACTGAGTAGTTTTGGGAAGAAAAACAGCAGCCCTATACTTATATATATATATATTTCTTCTGGCTGGACGAAAAAGAAAGGAGAGGAAATAAAAAAGGGAAGATCTGGGCAACCAAAAATACATTCTCCACACCACCATTCCCTAGCAGCCTTTCAACCTTGTCTCCGGGAGTTCTTTGGAGCAAAGGAGATCAAAGTGGAGCTGCTGGCCGTGCCTTCATCACCATCATCTACTTGAGTTCTTCCTATGACTTTTATCTATTGCATGTTGTTTTTCATTGCAAACATGTGTAGCTAAGCGTTTAGGGCTAGGGTGTAATTGAAATCCTAGCCTAATTTTATGTAGTTCCTTTTGGCGTTCCTTAATTGAGATTTCAGTTTTATTGGATGAGTTTCTAAACCATGCTTTGATTTGATGAGTTGTGTATATGCCATGCCAACTGTGCCATTCAATTGAATTTAAGAATAGCTAACTTGTTTTTTATTGATCTTGATGTTTGAGCATCCAGGGTTTAGAATCCATGAACAATCTGAGTATATGCCATGCCTAGACTCATGTATTTATCATTCCCATCATTTATATGCATCATGTGTGTATTGACTAGGACATATGCCATGCTTAGTTCTTTGCAACTTAATGAACAATTCATGTTGTATGCCACTCGTGAATTAGGTTTAAGGGAATCAGAATCTAGATACATATACCATAGTCTAGATTGATAAATGTTACCAGAAAATCTAGTTTTGATTAAGGAATAATAAGGGACATGCATAGGATAAGGTTAGGGGAGTAGATGAAACCCTAGTTCATTCATTTTCATCGTTTTCAATCCAAGTGGTATTCTTGTGTGTTTGGGTACTTCTCATTGTGCTTTTGATTTATTTTTATATTTTTTAACTTGCTGTTTGTTAATGATGGTGTTCCAAGTCCAAACTCGCAGGCCCATTTAGGCCCATTCATTGTACTTATCATTAGTCACAGCCACATGTACATACTAAAGTTGTTAGCTAATTGTTAGGATCTAGATTAGATTAGATTTGGTTAATTGATTGTGATTAGGGCATTCAGCCCCTATTTATATGAAAGATAGACGACCCTCAAAGGGATCGAAGATTACTATTCCATTTCCACATCTCAGACTGACATGGTATCAGAGCAGTGATTGTCTCAGTCATCTTCCATGCCTTGGAAGCCAATCTGTGATCATCTTCTTCAGTCAAAGCCAATCTGTGATCATCTGTGATCATATTCTTCAGTCAGATCTGCTCTGATCATCCCTGATCATCTCAGATCAGGAGTGGCCCATCTCAGCGGACTTCTCCATCTTGGTCGTCTGAATATTCTCTTATTTCTGAAGATTTTTTCAACATTTATTGATCATCCGAGGTTGGTCTTCTACCTATTTTTGTGGAAATTCAATTTTTTGGGTTTGTTTTCATCTCGGCCGTTCAAAATCCTGGATCTGAATTTGATTTGTTAGCGACCACTTCCATTAGCTGCGTGCTTATCCTGCTCAACCATCCCCACTCTCTGATCTATCAAGCGATCATCAGTTGGGGCCCAGCTTCTATTCTTCCCCCAGACGACTTGGATGACTCCTGCTATTTTGGGGCTCTTTTCCGGAAACTGTTCCTGTTGCTGTTGCCGACTGCTAGTGCTTCTCCTTGCTACTTTTTCAGGTTTATTCTGCTGCAAGTTTAGTTCTTCTGTGGATCTCTTTTGTAGTTTGGGTTGTCTGTTATTGTTTCTAATAATTCTGCTGGTTCATCTGCATCATTGTTAATGGAGAAATCTGAAATCACATTAATCAAGTTCAATGGCAAAAATTATCCCTCATGGGCTTTTCAATTTGAACTTTATCTAGAGGAAAAAAGAATTATGGGGCCATATCTCTGGCACTGATCCAAAACCAACAGAGGATGAAAAATTTTTTTTGTCATGGAACACAAAAGATGCTAAGGTCAAAACTTGGATTCTCGATTCCATGGAACCATAATTCTTCATGAATTTGAGACCTTACAAATCTGCCAAAGATATGTGGGAATATCTGAAAACAGTGTATCATCAGGGGAATTCTGCTCGACAGTATCAATTAGAATTTGAAATTGTGAATTATATGCAAAGGACTTCTTCCATTCAGGAATATTATTCTGGTTTTCAGACTTTGTGGACAGAATTAAATGAAATCAAATATGCCAATATTTTTGTTCAAGCTCTTCCCGAATTGCAAGTCATACTAGCAACTAGTCATCGGGATCAATTTCTTATGAAATTAAGGCCTCAGTATGAATCAGTCAGATCTAATCTCATGAGTAGGGTCCCTTCTCCTTCTCTGGATGCCTGTCTCAATGAATTACTGCGAGAGGAACAACGACAATTGACGCAATTTGATGTGCTCCACCAAGCTAGTCTGGGTGCTATGGAGGTTGCCTACAGTGTACCCACTGCCTTTCAATCACCGACCTCATCAGTCAATGTTGCTTATTCTTCCAAGGGGAAGCAACCGAACAGAGATATGCGTAAAGTCTAGTGCTTCAAGTGTCAAACTTTCGGCCATTATGCAAATCAGTGCAAGCAGCGGATCTGCAATTATTGCAAAGCATCTGGACATTCAATCAATGAATGCCGCAAACGTCCTCAAAACAGAAATCCAAAAGTTTACCAGGCGATTACTGCTACTGGCACTATTGATTCATCTTCCACATCTTCTTCGGCACCTGCTTTTGCTACTCCAGTCTCCCCTGAAATGATCCAACAGATGATTCTCCAGGCCTTGTCCACTCTTGGTATATCTGGTAAAAATCAATCTCCCTCTCACTGGTATTTTGATTCTTGTGCCTCCAATCATATGACATCATCCTCCAAAAACTTCTCCAAAATTAAACCATATGATGGACAGATTCAGGTCCATGCTGCTAATGGTACCACTATACCAATTACATCTATTGGTGATATTTCTCATTCTCTACCTTTATATGACGTTTTTTGTTCCAAAAATCTTTCTACCAATTTAATCTCTGTTGGTCAATTGGTTGATAATAACTGCAATGTTTGTTTTTCCTCCTCTGGTTGTGTGGTGCAGGATCAGGAGACGGGGAAGGTAATAGTGAAGGGGCCTAAGTGTGGGCGTTTGTTTCCTCTTCACATAGTAACACCAAATCCAGATATGTCTTTGTTTGCTTTATCAGTTGTCTCTAGGAATAATGTGCAGTTCTGGCACAATAGATTAGGCCATCCCAATTCCACCATTTTGTTATCTTTGTTAAATTCTGGTCATATTAATAAAATGAAGTTTTTATCATCAGATGTTGCTCTTGATTGCACCACTTGTAAGCTGGGTAAAAGTAAAACTTTGCCTTTTCCATTACATGTCTCTTCTGCTACCAAAAGTTTTGATTTAATACATAGTGATGTTTGGGGTGTTGCAACCATTATTTCTCATTCACAGTATAAGTATTTCGTAACTTTCATTGATGATTATAGCTGTTTTACATGGATTTATTTTCTACATGCCAAATCTGAAGTCTTTGATGTATTTAAAAAATTCTTGAATTATGTTCAAAATCAATTTTCAACATGTATTAAGGTTCTTCGAACCGACTCAGGGGAGGAATGTGTCCAAACAATTTCAGGAATTTTTACAAGACAAAGGGATTATATCCCAACGGACTTGTCCCTACACACCCCAACAGAATGGTGTTGCAGAACAAAAAAATCGACATCTTCTAGACATGGTCAGGTGTTTATTATTAGAATCCTCCATTCCACCTACATTTTGGCCAGAAGCTTTAACCACTGCTACTCAGATCATCAACCAACTTCCTTCTCCAAAACTTCAAAACACATCTCCACATTTTCGTCTTTTCAAAACTGAACCACAATACACAAATTTCCACACTTTTGGTTGTGTTTGTTTTGTTCATCTTCCCACACATGAACGATCCAAGTTATCCGCACAATCTGTAAAATGTGCCTTCCTTGGTTATGCTTCCCACCAAAAAGGTTTTGTTTGTTATGACCCCACCTCCAAGCATCTTCGCATTTCTAGGAATGTTGTTTTTTTTTACGGACAATTACCGTACGGACAGCCCTATACATGAGAATTACCCCATTAAAGATGAAAAATTAGAATTTACCTGAAAGAAGTTCGTACACAAAAAAGGCACAAAATGAGACGAAAATACCCTTTTTTGAGCGATATCCTATGTCTGTAGGATATCGAACCGTTCGATATCCCAAGCATTTAGGATATCGAAGGATGCGATATCCTACATACGTAGGATATCGCACGGTGCGATATCTTAAACCTGTAGGATATCGAATTCTCACCAACTTCCATCCCATCTTTCCGTTTCATCTTCTCCAGTTTTTCAAACTGAGGAGGTCCGATGAAAGTTTTTCAAACCGAGGAGGTCCGTTTCATCTCAGCGAAAAAGTCCGTTTCATCTTATCCGTTTTTTTCACTGAGGTCCGTTTCATCTCCGTTTTCGCTGTAGAACTCCGTTTCCACCTCCGTTCCGTTAGGATATTACCATTACATCTTTTTTCATCCGCACTTTCTATATCTTATTCATCACAGCAGGTACGTGGGACATTCTAAGTTTCTGAATGCCTTAAAAAGTTAGCCAAGAAATGTTAATGATTTTATAACCCCCACAAAGACTCCCGGCAAACACTGATTTCCACATCTGTTTGAGACATTATAAATTGTTTCATCATAACTATTAGAGAACACTTCCCTCTTGATTCCTCATGCATATTGTAGAGATAAATGCCCAAAAACATAATTATTAAGAAGAAGAAAGGGATAATGCAACATGAGCAGTGGATACTATGAGAAAATATATATATATACATACATGTATGGGGATGAGGAGAAGAGGACGATCCCTGAGATGAATAACAAGGAAACCCTTGAAAAGAAGTGATGAGATTAGGATAAACTATGAGGAGAGAACCTAGATGCAGACAGATGAAGGAAGTGGGGAAGAAAGATATTTGGAGTTCTTTGATACATAATGGAATATGTCTAATAAGCCCAGTAGAGCGTTTTGACAGGAAAAAAAAGGAATCAGGCAGAGTCTCGCTACGGAATGAAAAAATTCTGGAGTCGCCAGAATGTGATCTCGCTATAGCGAGATCAATTCTCGCTATAGCGAGACCTCGCTATAGCGAGATCAGTTTTCGCTATAGCGAGACCTGCCACTGGTTTTTTTTGTTTTGGACTTCTCTGACGCACTACACGGTACATACATCTACGCACTACACGGTCCATACATCTAGTTTCCTCGCTACATCCTTGCTATAGCGAGACCAATATCGCTGACATTCGCAAAATACTGATAAGGATTAGGGTGATTTTGTGTATTTTTTGGTTTTTTGAATGAAATATAAATTGCATTTTCCAGCCAAACACGACCAAACTTGTTATAATCACTTGTTATATTCATTAGCCGTTGATTCCTATCCATCCATTACTGGTTCTACCAAATTTTCAATACCATGGATTTATAGTGAATGTGATGAAAAAATTCTAATGTAAAAGAGTTCACTTGCAGAACATGTGCATTCTTTTTATATAGATGAAATGGGTGGAGACTTACAAACACAGACACAGGGGAAGAGACACAGGGGAAGTCACTGGACCGGACACAGAAATATACATTTGAGTACAAATTCTCTTTCTAATTAAAATTTGAGTACAAATTCTCTTTCTAATTAAAATCCAACATCTAACACCAATTTAATAACAACCTCCAACATCAAATCCCATTGAACTGTTCTCTACATTGCGGCAAGTTAAACAAAATAAAATTGGAACTAAAAAAATGCTATCAGGTCTGAAGTTCCCAGTAGCAGATTTGAGCTCCTTATAAGTGAACTGAAGTAGCTAAGGAACATCTTTCTTCTCGGGCCCAGGCGGATCGATGACAACATCTGTTGAGGCCTGAGCATCTTGAGGAACAGCAAGCTCCCTATTGCTAGCATTCAAATATCTGGTCTCGGTTGCTGCAGATAGTGAAACCAAGTGTTAGATATCCAAATATCTGCACGCTCCTTTCACTCCGCGCTTGAGGGCCGCCCAGCACCCACACTTGTTAGCCAGCTCTCTCTCCAACCTTTCTCTTCTCCTCATCAACCTCAAAAGAAGCTTTTGCTGGTTTTGAGATTGCCCAGATAAAGCAGAAAGGATTGAGATGAGCTAAACTTCTCGCTATAGCTTTTCACTAAAATTTGCACTCTTCATCCTCAGTAAAAATGGAGAAGATGAAAACGGACCTCCTCGGCGAAAACGGAGAAGATGAAAATTGACCTTTTGTGGTGAAAATCTTTGATATGTGATGGAATGGGAGTAGATAACTGTGCGATATCCTACAGGCGTAGGATATCGAACTGTTCGATATCCTAAGCTCCTGGGATATCGAATCCTTCGACATCCTAAAGACCTAGGATATCGCACGAAAAAGGGTATTTCCGTCCCATTTTGACCGTTTTTTGTGTACGATCTTGTATGTGGTAAATTTCAATCTTTCGTCTTGTATGTGGTAATTGTCGGGTCTTGAGGCATCCGTACGGTAATTGTCCCTTTTTTTTATAACATTAGTACCTTTTTCAATCTTATCCTGATTCATCTCCAGAAATCTCCTTTTCTAAAGTACCATCCTTTGATGATGAATGTCTTCCTTCACCTTTGTGATTTCATCCGGACAAGGTGTATACTCATCGACAAAGATCAAATGCCACTACTTTGCCTCTTTTGCAAGAACCAGTCCCGAATCCTACTCCAGCATCATCTTCACCTCAACTTGCTATTCGTCGTTCTGCTCGTATATCTCGTCCACCGGATCGATACGGCTTCTCTCATTCTTCATATTTTGCTACTTTATCCTCTGTATCCATTCCTACTTCTTATTCACAAGCAGCAAAACATGAGTGCTGGAGACAGGCTATGGAAGAAGAACTTAGTGCTCTACAGCAGAACCAAACCTGGGTTACTGTTCCCTGTCCAGCTTCGGTGAAACCTATTGGGAGTAAATGGGTTTACTCTATCAAATTAAAGGCAGATGGCACTTTGGATAGATACAAGGCTAGGCTTGTGGCCCTTGGCAACCGACAAGAATATGGCATTGACTACGAAGAAACTTTTGCGCCTGTTGCAAAAATGACTACTGTTCGCACCATCCTTGCCATAGCTGCATCTCAATCCTGGCCTCTTTTTCAATTTGATGTGAAAAACGCATTCCTTCATGGTGATCTTAAAGAGGAAGTTTACATGCGATTGCCTCAAGGTTTTCCAAAACCATCAGAAGATCAAGTTGCTCTTCTGAAACGATCGTTGTATGGGCTAAAACAAGCACCACGAGCATGGTTTGACAAATTCAAAGATGCTTTACTCAAGTTACAGTTTCAGCAGAGTCCTTATGATCCATCGTTGTTTTTGCATCACACATCAACAGGAATCACCATCCTTCTCGTCTATGTAGACGATATCATCATCACTGGCAAAGATACAGCCACGATTCAAGATCTCCAATTTTCTCTGCATCAATCTTTTCATATGAAGGATCTGGGCCCTCTGCAATATTTTTTGGGATTAGAAGTTCATCACTCTGAGAAGGGGTTGATTTTACATCAACATAAGTATACTATGGATTTAATTGAATCCGCAGGCCTGTCAAACTCCACCCCTGTGGATACTCCTCTGGAACTGAATCTCAAACTCCATAGTGACAGTGGTGATCCCCTTTCTGATCCGACATATTATCGCCAGCTTGTCGGTAGTCTTATATATTTGACTACTACTCATCCTGACATCAGTTATGCAGTCAACTTGATGAGTCAGTATATGACCAAGCCCCATCATCTCCATTTAGCAGCAGTTCGGCGCATTATTCGTTATCTTCTTGGCACTTCTCACAGAGGCTTGTTTTTTCCTGTTGGCTCTAAGATGACATTGAATGCCTATTCTGATGCTGATTGGACAGGTTCTCCTGATACTCGTCGGTCCACCACGGGATGGTGCATGTTCTTAGGTGATACTCTTATTTCCTGGAAAGTGAAGAAACAGGACAGAGTTTCAAAATCATCAACTGAGGCAAAATACCGTGCCATGTCTGCTGCCTGCTCAGAAATTATATGGCTTCGAGGTCTTCTTGAGGAACTTGGCTTCTCACAGAAATCTCCCACACCATTACATGCGGATAACACCAGTGCCATTCGGATTACTGAGAATCTAGTTTTTCATGAGCGAACTAAACACATCGAGGTTGCTTGCCATTTTATCAGGGATGAATATCTTCGCAATGTTATTTCCCTTCCGTTCATCTCCTCAAGCCTCCAGACTGCTGATATTTTTACCAAAGCACTTCCTCGACCACGTCATCAATTCTTGATAGACAAATTGATGCTAGTTGACTCATCGGCATCAATTTGAGGGGGGGTGTTAATGATGGTGTTTCAAGCCTAAACTCGTAGGCCCATTTAGGCCCATTCATTGTACTTATCATTAGTCACAGCCACATGTACATACTAAAGTTGTTAGCTAATTGTTAGGATCTAGATTAGATTAGATTTGGTTAATTGATTGTAATTAGGGCATTCAGCCCCTATTTATATGAAAGATAGACGACCCTCAAAGGGATCGAAGATTACTATTCCATTTCCACATCTCAGACTGACACTGTTTTAGTAATTTCATTCAAACAATCAACATTTAACCAACCTTTCATCCATTTAATATTCTGAATTCATAGTTATTTTCGACATTGTTTTATCACAAGTCTTCGTGGGATCGACCTCATGCGTACAACTCATTATATATTACATAGTGATCTTGTGCGCTTGCGAGTTTTAGTTGTGTGCATATTAGGTAGCTTAATTCTAGGTTACTTTGTGCATACCACTCTCCTTTTTTCTTCTTTTTATTTTATTTTATTTTATTTTCTTTCCTTTGCCAAGCCAACCCACCTCTCTCTCTCTCTCTCACCCACCCACACAGAACACCTTATCTTCTTCTTCACTTATTAGTTGAATAGGTTCCTTTTTCTCTATTTTTTAATTTTTTTTTATGGGTTGACATGGAGCTGAACCCGAGTCACCCGAGTCCGGTTTTTTTAACCACGAGTAAAACCTCCCATTATGATTCTTTTCTATTATAAATCCTTTCATTTCTCTCCTTCCAAATTGACCAAAGAACGGAGAAAGGAATGGTCCTCCATAAAAACCTACCCCTTCCAACCAATGGAGACCCCTTCCAAGCTTCTAACAACATGGATAGTGAGCCTGGAAAACACCAATCCCACACCGCATTATTTGAGAAAGGACATCCAAATAAATGAAGTGTAGTCACAAGGAATGAACAAGTCATCTATTGACTCCATCTCCCTCCCAAAAAGGCAGCACATGTTTGAAATGGATTTTGACACCACCCCCTTCTTCTTAACATCTATTGTTGAGATCTTGCCCACCACCGCCAACCAACAAAAAGCCTCCACTCTAGAAGGAGCTAAACTCATCCAAACTGATGCACAAGGAGGCCAAACCCCAGAAAAAGGTTCCAACTCCCTGTAAAATGATCTTATGGAGAACAAAGTGCAAACCCAATGAATCAGGCTTCCATATACAATGGTCAACTTCATCCCTGCATAAGACAACATTAGCAAGAAGACTCTACAAAAACTCAAACTCAAATGACTCCGACTGACGCAAAGCCCTCCTAATGCTAACAATCCAAAACAGAACATCCCCATCCCAAACACAACACTCTTTAACTGAAGACTATTTGTCACACACAACTCTAAATACTCTAGGAAACAAAATGCGTGAAGGACCCACTCCCACCCAATCATCAAACCAGAAATGAACCCCATCCCCCACATGAAACCCTTATCAAATATCGCCCCCCTAACATTTGACACATCCCCAAAACTAGAAATGACAGCCCAAAGAACTGACAACCTATATCTTGGAACTTTTTTAGGAACCCACCCCCATACATCCTCCCAGTACTTAGACAATAATCCTTCTCCACAAAGCCCCTTTCTCATCCCCATATCTCCACCACCATTTAGCTAATAAAGAGAAAATTTTCATCTACAAATTCCCCAACCCTAATCCTCCTGCCCTCCTGCCATTTTCAGCTTGATCACCTCACCCCACTTCATCAAATGCATCTTCCAATTCTCACTATTCCCATCCCATAAAAAATTCCCCCGAATCCAGTCCAGCTTCTTAATCACTGTTGAAGGCATCCTGAATAGTGACATGTAGTAATAAACTGGGAGATTGGATACATAAGATTTTATAAGGGTGATTCTTTTTCTTTTCTTTTTTTTGAAAGGTATAAGGGCGATTCTTCCTCCAAAAGAAAGATATTGTCTCTTCCAACTTCCGAGTGGATAATTTCTTCTCAAACTTTTCCTCCACTGGATCCCACATCGAAATTGACCTGGGGTTCGTTCTCCCCAATAGGTAAACCAAGATATTGAATAGGGAGTGTACCTTTTTTGCAATGTAATCTATCTGCCAATATCTGAATGTTCTCCACTGAACCTCCCACCCCCACCAAGGAACTTTTCAAAAGATTTATCTTCAATCTCGAAACCATCTGAAAACATCTTAAAATCCTTGCAACTTCCTCCCATCTTGTAGAAGTAAAAAGAATCGTGTTGTCTGCATATTGAAGATGAATAACCACTTCTCTCCCTTGTGAGCTTCAAAGCCACCAATCAAACCAATGTCTTTTGCTTTCTTAAGAAGAGCTCCCATAGCTTCTGCCACAATAGTGAAAAGGAAGGGGGATAATGGATCACCCTGTTTGAGTCATCTCGAAGCCCAAAAAAGCCGAGTAGGCAAACCATTCACGAGAACTGAGAAGGATGAGGAAGAAATGCACTCTTTGACCCATCCTCTCCACCTTTCACCAGATTCAAATCTGCCCAACATATAATCAATAAATTTCCAGTCCACATGATCATAAGCCTATTTGCAAACCAATTTTAAAAATGGCTCCTTCCTTTTTTTCTCTCTTCCTTGAGTCTATGGGTTCATTAGCAGTAAGGATGCCATCTAGAATTTTCCTTTTAAGAACAAAAGCCCCTTAAGAAGGGCTTATGATCAAAAGTAAAAACATCAGCAAAGGATCTGATCCCTGACGTACTCCTGATTTATCTAACCCATTTTAGATCTTGCCTCCCTTCCCAATAAGAATCAAAAGAAATTGGTTTCTCATGGTTCGTCTCAGTTCTCTAGAACTGACTCTGGAATGAAGCAGTTAGCCTACTCCTTCTCTACGACCAACCATATGAAGCTTTTTTGGCAATAAGCTTTCTGCCAAGTACACAACTCCCATTTAAAGCTTCAATGCATTTCTCAGCTAATCTTACCTCTCTGAATCTCACAAAACCAAAATATTTACCTTCTCCTCTCCTACCAAAATCTGGTATGAAGGCAGCAACTATGTTCCCAAACCTGGAACATGTATTTCTCAACCAGTATACAGGCGTAAATTCTTGTAAGTTATCCACAAACACCATAGTTACATCCTCCCATCACGTCTTACTTCTCTTTGCCTTCTTGCTCTGCTGTTGAATCCAACCTCCGCTCTCCATTTCTTATTTCCCAGGTTCAAATCCACAATGAGTTTTGGTATCACTATTGCAAGCTCTTCATTTAGTTGTTGTCTGTAGCTTAAGTTTGTTCCTTTTACATTATATCAATGTCTTGTTTTATGATAACAGTAATATTCATATTTTTTAAATGAATGAATCATGCAAAGCCATCTAAATCCATAGGATCCATTTGACAAGCTAACCAATGTGCATCTCAAAGAGGCTTTTGAATGACCTGATCCTATGGTGCATCCCTTCCATCCCCTTGCATTTGACGCAGAACATTCTTATTGGGCCACATACAAAGTAAAGGATAGAAAATTGGCAAATATTTCAATTTTCATTTTCGAATTCCGACAAATAAGTCAAATCAACATCAACTTATTGCAAATAAAACTTGATGAAAAGTGTAAGGCAATATTAAAAGTAGTCTATGTCCTGAAAATGCCACTCCTATATGCTATATACTAGTCGCATGTCAACAAATGAACTCAAGAAGTCATAAGCTATAGAGAACATCTCATACCTTTAGTGCTTTGAGATAATCAACCAGATCATTTTCGAATGGACATTCTTTACTTGGATTCTTCTCATCTTTCCAAGGGAAGTCCTGCATCCATAAACCTTGACTCTTGTTGTTCCAGTCGACAAAAATTAAATTTGCCGTATGTACAACAACTCGCAGCCCTCGAGGATATACAAGGAGCATGGCCTTTGAATGGTGTGTTCCATATGAAATGGGAAGAGAGGGGCGGTGGAAGATCCAATTTCCGAGCTTGTTCTTCTATTAGAGTTGTGGTTGGGAGAGAGAAGTCAAATTAAAATCCCATAATGTAAAAGAACAAAAAATTCAAAAGAAATAGCTTCAATCTGCACAACCTTCAGATAGTCTGACATATCCCCACTTTCTCCATGAATAACAAGAACATGAGATATCTTCCTCAAACTTGGGCACGCTACAACCAAAAAGCAATAATGCATTAAATGCACAACAATAACTCATGCACCATTTTGAATCTGATCTTGCAAACAGATGTAGTCTTAACTAATCAATTAAATAATTAAAGTTCACAGATATAAATATTGTTTCAAAAATAAATGTTCATTGAATTTTGAAAGGTTTAGGAAGTTTTTGCTGTCTACAAAATATATAAATGTTACCTCCTAAGAGAGACCTGGTATGAGTTGTAAACCCCTACATGCTAAATAAAGCATAGCAAATTATTACATTATTAGACATGTCCAAAGAACCATTATCAATGTTTCCATTAAGCAAAACAGAATTGTGGCCCCCAACAAACCTTCCAACTTTTTATGATTTTTTTTCTTTTTTGCATGAAATGTCAAAAGATAATGTTTTTATGTAGATTTGAGAAGCAAAAGAAAACACAGCATATCCTTAAGGGCCCATTTGGGAATTTACTATTAAAGTAAAATTAATGTAAAGCCTCCATTTTTCAGACAAGGGGTCACATCAAAAGCACACATCTTCAAAACTCCCTCCTCTTTTTAAAAAAAAAAGGTCAAAAAGCAACCTCCTTTCTCCACTAAAAAACAAAAAAAAAACCACTTTTTACACAAAAAGTCAAAAAAATCCCTACCAATCCACTAAAGACAAAATACCATCATAACCCTCTTATATTTTATTCTCTCTTGATTTGATGCTTTACTTTACCTTTATTTTACGAGAAAATTATCAAATGGGCCCTAAGGAAGTCTTTGTTTGCAGGAACTCAAGTGGATAAAATTTTAAAAACAAAGGTGAGGATCTATAAACGGCCATCAAATAATCCCTCCTTTAATGCAAAATGATTTAAGGGGAGATGGAAAATGAACACCCTGCTATCACCCTAGTAAATCAAATCCTAGGAAAGTTGGGGTCCCATCTCCTTTGCTACCTTATATACTCCATCCCTCACCTCTTTAGTAGTACTTTGTCCTAAATTTGATCTTACTTTACACAATTCCGTAGCATGTAATTTAGATTTGTTTGGATCACTTTAGGTGTTAGAATCTTGTTGTATGTTTCAAACGAATGTGAGAATATTAAAAGAAACCCAGATTTCACTCAAAATAAAAAGGAAAGGGGGATTTCATCAGGACCATGGGTTTCCTTAATCCAAGGTCATTGCACAGTCCTTTTGAACTCCTTTTGCTGAAGCATGCATTTCTTCTTATGTTCACATCATTTGTAGGCCTATCTCCATGGTTTTGATAGCATTTCTATTGACCTTGTCACTACATTAATTCTGGAGTTTCTTGATCCAAATAGCATGCTTAATTTTTCTCATTCTAAATACATCTCGTAACATGTGTCACATTCAGCTCTTGGATTGTTTGAGTTTACATGAATTTTATGATATGTTACATAAAGTTAGAAACTATGAATTGAATTTCTGAAAAATCCAGCATGTAGCGATCTTGTGCATGTAATGATTTAAATGGGAAAATGGACACTCAAATTCTTGAAATTGGTCTTTTTTTGTCCGCCTCTTTGACAGCTATAAAACCAAATCAAGTTTCGCATAAATCAAGGTTCAGGGCAGCAACTTATCACAGTTCTAGCCAGATTGCGCAAATCTGCCCCATTTCTTAAAATTGTTAAAACCATGTGGGATTGACGATTTTTTTTAATGGAAAGAATCTTCTTTTTGATATATAATGAGTTCAATGATCAAGTAGGTCTAATCTTGTGATGAATGTGATAAGATTCAATGTATTTAGAAATTATAACTTTCCCTTCGAGCTGTTGTGCATAACTATCTTGTGTCCGGATCATAGATGTCATGCAACTTAAATTGCCCCTTTATTCAATCTCATTGTGAGGCACAATCACACAGAAAGCCAAACAAGGTGGAGATGTCTAAATTGTGATGGAGGCTAATTGGACATGGAATGTGGAGTACCCACAAAATTCTAGATTATAGGTAGACACGTGAGAAAAATTGGATTTAAATGGTCCACTTAGCACCTGGGGTGTTGTAAGTGCCATTGATACCAGAATGTGTTATTTTCTAGTGGTATTAAACCAGTAGGTGTGATAAATTTTCTAGTGATGTTACATCACTAGATGTGTGGGCTTTCCAGTAGGCGGACTAGTGGGTGTGGAATGTGGATGTGTGATGTGCCCAAAAGTTGAAAAGCCAGAATTATTGAATGGAGCTGTATATGTCATGAACGAGTTCCATTTAATCTCTTGTATTATTACTCATGATTACTTAATCATTGATAGCTGACTTTTACTCTTGTCATTGGAACCTTAATACCTTATATTTTATTGAATTCTACATATATTAGTAGTGTAGAATGGTTACCTACTGAGCTAATAGCTGACTGTTGTTTATTTAATTTTTTTATCACTAAGTAACAGACGACATCGCAGACGAATAGAAATATGCATGGCTTGGGATGAGAGTTGGACGTCAGAAGTATTGAATTTGGTTAAGACATTTTTAGTTTCTTTTGATTTGATTGAACTTAAACTTAGTTGAACTTTCAGATTTATTGGTTATGTAATAAGATGTTCTTATGGACTACTATTTGATTATCTTTAGACTTTGATTATTTGAATTTAAATTCAGATTACTGGGATGCTTTGTCATCATGAAAAAAAAAATCCATTGTGTTTTATTTGACAGATGCTTGTGAATTATATTCGCGCCTTGAAATTTAGGGTTTCAGGTTTCGGGGCGTGACAAAGAGTTAATAGATGAGTTTGTTAGAATATAAAATAACAGTCATATCGGTGTGAAAATAAAATTGAACCATAGTAGTGCTCCCAACAGATTCTAAAAAAACATCTACATGCAATTAACAGCCCATTCAGCATAGAAGCAGAATCTAGACAGTAAATAGATCAATATTTTAAGCATGAATCCCTCTGATTTAGAAGTTAGTGGATCCTAGGAATTTGAAGAAATAAATAAGTTATAACTAGTTTTAATAAAAGAAGAATTGCAAAAAAGATGTTTCTCTTCAGTTCAATTTTCAGTTTATTTTCAGGAATCCAACTGAATGCTCAGGGATGCCTACAAGACAGTAAGAATTGCTTACGACTGTTGTGACTCTCAATTAAACTTTTTTTTTTTTGAATGGTAACTCTCAATTAAACCTGACATAAAAAGGGGCATAAATGCTGACATCAGGGCCATTGAATGTGGGGTCAAAACTGACATAAGGGAAAAACAAAATCGGTTTAGTCCATCGAAATGCTGACATCAAGACCATTGAATGTGCAGTCAGACTGACATAAGGGAAAAAAAAAGTGGTTCAGTCCATCAAAAGAATGCAAATTAAACTCACCAGATAGAAGCCAATCCATGTCCACCATGTAATTTGAAAGAACAGCAACAAGCACATTCCCCTACTAATTCATTAAGCAAAATAAAGATTAGAAGCCATGTAACTTATGACATCCCTTTTTGTTTCAAAAAAATCTATAACACAGAGAGAGAGAGAGAGAGAGAGAGAGAGAGAGAGAGAGAGAGAGAGAGAGAGAGAGAGAGAGAGAGAGAGAGAGAGAGAGAGAGAGAGAGAGAGTTCAAAATTTGGCAATTTACTAGCATTGGTGTAGTAACCTCGAAAGATGAATCACTTCTTTCTTTTTCCTTTTCTTTTTGAAAAAAAATAATATCAAAAGGTTAGTAATTCTTCCAGGCAATTCATCTCCAAATTTTCAAAACGAACTTTATATTAATTTTAACATGTTCCTATAATAAGATTCCCTTGTGGAACAATATAAAAAAAAGTGAATATTTAGATCCACTGATTATAACTAAATGACATAAATGCTATACCAAAAAAATAAAAAATAAAAAAACATATCATCATCATCAAAAGCCTTGTCCCAACTATGTTGGGGTCGGCTGCATGAATTAGATTACTCCATTCCCCTATCCTAAGCCAAATCCTTAGATAGGTTGCACTTCTTCAAATCTATTGTTCTATTTCCATCCATGTCCTCTTTGGCTTCCCCCTGGTGGGCCATTAACCTACATGGAAAAACTTTTCCTCATGTGCCATTGCTAGCCTATGTTGGACATGTCCAAACCATTTCAAACGAGTTTCTCTTATTTTATCACTTATTGATGCTACCCCTAAATGCTCCCGAAAGCACTCATATCTGATTCTTTCTTTCCTAGTTATATCGCACATCCACCTCAACATTCTCATCTCTACTACACTTGTTTTATACATGTGTTGCTTGTTAACTTGCAAACATTCTGCTCCATAGACCATAGCTGGTCTAATTGATGTTTTGTAAAATTTTCACTTCAATCTTGTTTGTATGTGTCAATCACAAAGCACTTCAGAAGCAAGTCTCCGCTTCAACCATCCTGCTCTTTTCGCATGTTCAACATCTTGTTCAATCTCACCATCCTTACTAATTATTGAGCCAAGATATTGAAATGAATCTCTTTATGGTATCCCTTGAGCTTCAATTCTCACAATAGTTTCAGCTCTTTGTGCATCCTCGCTGAAGTTGCAATCCATATATCTTATCACTGTACAACTTATTTTAAAGCCCTTGGATTCTGATTTTAAAGCCTGTCACCATCTTTCAAGTTTTACACTCACCTCGTCTATCAATTCATCCGCCAACATTGTATCATCTGCTAACAACATACACTTCCTCTTAAATATGAGCAGTTAACTAGTTCATAATCAGTGTAAAGAGATAAGGGCTTAAGGCTGACCACTGATACAAACCTAGTTGTCCCTCCTCAAATAGTTCTCACACTCATTGTCACTCCCTCATCCATATTCAAAAATAAATACATAAATAAATGTGTGATAGCATGTACCCATGTCTATCTATATAATTATTCAGGAGACAACCATTGTAGTTGAGAACTTTTAGGAACATCTATGTGAAGGCCACCTATGACTGATTGTGATGGATAACATAGTTACAGTGGTTGGACTAGTATTTTAAAATATAATTACAGTTTCTGAGTAAAGGTATTGAAAATCTATGGAAGATTGAATAAGAGAAGAAGAGAGAAAAAGAAGACAAGTTTTGAAGAGGAATAGTATGGTTCACGGTTCAAACGTAGCGGCCGCGTTATCGGTCGTAAACTTGTACTAGTTGAGGCTACTACGCTATTTTGAAAATAGCGGCACTACGGTCTAAAACCTAGTAGAGCCAAGCATTTTTAATTTCTAGTCCTAATTTTCCCATTGTTCTCCCCAATAGTCTTTCCTAAGTTGTCTCTACTCTTGTATGGTTCCACATCATTAAAAAAACACAAGATTGGTTTTACCGCTTAAAAAATTCACGCTGCTACGTATCGCCGCAATGGCTATGTATCACTCGCTACGTAGCGTTTTAGCCACTGGCCGCTACACCGGCCGCAACCGCTACTTTGATCCTTGGTATGGTTTGCCAATCTAACGTTGGACGACCAAGCTTATGTATTTATAGCATTTCTATTTTTCAAAGTTACAAACCCCCCCCCCCCCCCCCCCCCCCCACCCCCCCCAAGTCTTTTTATATTTACGAAACAGCCCATTTTCTGTATTTAAATAAAAGTCCCGATATTTCATAATACTCCCCCTCAAGCTGGTGTATGTATATTCATTATGCCCAACGTGAACAAAACATCACTCAGTTGGTCACCTCCTTTGTGAGAAAGTCTGCAATATAATACAGATGCCCAGGATCTAATAATATCTTCCAAGAAAATGCCTTCAAACTCATCTCTCTTACTACCCCATTGCAAAACTATCCATACAATATTATCAACAATCTCCTCCACAGATTGAGACTTGTTTTTTAAAATCATGTTATTCCTTTCTAACAAAAGCTTTCAAAAAGTAGCATAATAACGTGAACTTCCACAAGATTCTACCACGAACAAATTGGCATCTAAAGAACCACTGTTGGAAAAGTTCTGCAATAGACCAAGGCATTACCCAATGCATATCAAACGTAGCAAGAAGAGCCACCCAAACAGCATGAACAGAATTACAATGAATGAGCAAATGGTTTGCCATTTCTTCATCCCTTAAATTGACAATAAAATGATTTCGCCGCCTAGACTTGTCAATGGTCAAAAAAGATTTCTCTTCTAGCTATCCAACAAAAGACCAACACTCGAGGTGGAATAGTGGGATCCCAAAATGCCACCAATCTACAAAAACACCATAATTCTCTATCAAAATGTTATAAAAAGACTTGACTGAAATCTTTCCCTTAGCATCAAAGTTTCCATAATCTAACATCTGGCTTACCCAAAGACAAGTAAACCTTGTCTAACAATGCAAGCATGCTAGAAAAAATCTGATGTTTCAGAATCCATCAAATTCCTTCTTAAACATATATCCCAAACTATTGAACCACCCATAAAGTCAATATTCTCAACCATAAAAGGATGTTGCTGCCTATCCAAAATGTAGATATTAAGAAATTGCTAACTCAAAACCTGCTGCCCACACCATTCATCATGCCAGAATTTAATACGTTGCCCGTCATGAAGTTTATAACAAAACCACTACTCAAAATCACCCATCATTGACAGAATCGACTTCCATATACCTGAAGCTTTGTAATCTCTTCCTTGCAAAAACCAAGGATCCATTTCTAATTTATATTTATGAATTAGGAGATGCTGCCTCCACAAACAGCTTCCACCCTCCCCCACTCTCCACAGCCCCTTCTCCAGTAAAGCCTTGTTAACCTTCACAATAGAACAAATACTCAACCCACCTTGGGCGATAGGTTGCCAAACAAGATCCCACTTCACCACGTGGTGTTTTCTTTGCTCTGCGTTTTTAAAAAAAAAAAAAATTATTTGCTCTGCAGAATCATTCCAAAGAAAATCTCTCTGAGGTTTCTCAATCCTTTTTATCACACTTTTAGGACACCTGAAACAAGATAAAAAGTAAATGGGGATACTTGCCAACATGGATTTAATAGGAGTAAGACGACATCCCAAAGACAAGTATCAACTCTTCCAAGTACTCTAATCTTTTTCAATCCGCTCTACCACCGGATCCCATAAAGATTTCTTAGGCAAACCCAAACACAAAGGTAACCCAAAATATTTAGTTGGAAGCTTTCCAATTTCACAACCAAACTTCTTAGCCAAGGAAGCAAGCTGACTTTGCTCCAAATGAACACCCACAAACTCACATTTGTCATAATTAATATTGAGGCCCGAAAGCAACTCAAACCACTTCAATATATGTTTCAAATTATCCACCAGCACCAAGTTAGCATCGCAAAAAATGACAGCACCATCTGAGAACTGTAAATGAGTTGCCTCTAAAGTAGCATTATCTCAAGATAAACAAGTAATTAGTCTCAACTGATTGGCTCTCTCCATCAAGGTGTTCAAAGCTTCAGACACAATGACAAAATGCATAGGAGATAAAGGATCCCCTTGCCAAAGACCTCTAGAACTCTGAAAATAGGCTTTCGGTGAGCCATTCACCAAAACAGGAAAATGAGCTAAAGAAAGATAACTATTAATCCACTAACACCATTTCTGCCTAAACCCCATTCTACCCATCATATACTGAAGAAAACCCCAGTCCACCATGTCATAGGCTTTTTCAAAATCCAGCTTGCATACTAATCCTGGACATTTCTGCCAATTCCTTGAATCAACACGCTCATGGACTAAGGGCACACTATCCAAAATTTGACGACCATCTATGGTCCCTTACAGAATAACATTTAAACCAAATTGGGACTGTTTACACAAGATTTCCCAATACTTCCCTCAAGAAGAATTATTAATCATTCCCAACTCATAAAGAATTTTAAACAATTTTTTCCGAACAAGTGACTTGGTGAAGACAAATGTGGGTTGATCTTCTGATTTGCAAATTCTATACTAAGAATTTTTTATGCTATGTTTTTACGAAGGAAATGGCAATCTACCTCAATATGTTTAATACTTTGATGAAACACTAGATTTTCACTAATATACAATGTTGCTTGATTATCACCGTACAAAACTCATTGGTACTTCTACTTTATATCCAAGATCAGTTAAAAGTGATCTTAACCATAAAGCTTCATGAAAGCCATGAGCCATAGCCCAATACTCCGCTTCTGCACTTGATCTTGCAACAAGAAGTAGCTTTACACTTTTCCATGTAAATAGATTTCATCCAACAAATGTACAATCTCCTATAGTAAACCTATCAGTCTTACAGCTTGCCCAGTCTGCATCTATAAATATTCTCACACTCAAATTATCATGTTTAGTGTAAAGCAATTTTTGACCTAGTTCTGACTTCAGATTCATCAAAACCCTATAAACCGCATCTAGAAGTGGTTTCTGTGGCAAGATCATAAACTGAATTACCAATTACCATGCTAACAGCATAAGCAATACCAGGCATGGAGATTGTAAGATAAATGAGTCTTCTTCTAACCGTTGATACTGCCTCATATTCGCAAAGACTTCTCCTCAAGTAGAACAAAGACCATGATTCAGGAGTATTAGCCTCTTTACACCCAAGTAGGCCCATTTCATTCAACCAATCAAATACATACTTCCGTTAGAAAATTAGAATCCCTGTATTTGGCCGTGTAATCACTATACCCAAAACTACTTCCAAGAACTCAAGTCCTTGATTTGAAATGCCTTTGATAAATATCATTTTACACTAGATATTTCTTGTGTTGTCACACATAATAGTAATACTGTCAAAATGGACAATCATTGCCGCCATCATCATCAAATCCTTGTCCCAACTATGTTGGGGCTACATTACTTCTCTTTCACCATTCCAGTCTATTCGTGGTCAAATCCTCAAATAGGTTGCACTTCTTCAAATCGATCCTTAGTTCCTTACTACTTCCATCCAAGTCTTGTTCCGCCTGCCCTTTTTTCCTTAATGGGCCATCAACCTGCATAGAGAAACTTTTCCTCACCGGCCATTATTGGCCGGCATTAGACATATCCAACTCATCTCAAATGAGTCTCTCTTAATTTTGTCACCTATTGATGATATCCCTAAATGCTACTGAATGCAGTCAAACCATCAACAAAGATAATAATAACAGCAATTCCATTGTGTTTCCTCACAAAAAAATGTATGATATACACTACTCTTGTATCTTAAAGCCAGTACAACTTTGCTAAGGTTATCAAACCATGCAAGGGTGACTATTTAAATCTACAAAGAGCTTTCTTCAATTTACAAACCATCCTTGTCTCCCCCTGAGTTTTAGAGCCTAGAGGAATTGCCATCACCATGAAGAAAAGCATTATTAACATCTAACTGAAATATAGGCAAACTTCTACTAACTGCCAGAGAAAAAAGAATTCTGGTAGAGTTCAATTTTGCTACTGTGCACAATACACAAGATGATCTTGACTGTGAGCAGTTTGGATTTCATAGATAGGCCCCATTGAGGGATAAGAAAAGAGGAAAAAACAATCCTATGATTCCCACCATGTTTCTGGTCACTTCCTGCAAAATCGACAAAGTGCGTTTTGAAAGCAAAGTTGGCCAAGGTTGCTTTTCCAAAAAACTAATTTTTACTTTTGCTTCTAAAAAATCCCTTTTAAAAATCTAATATCCAAAGAAACTTTTAAGGGATTTTGGGCTTTTCAAAAGCCCAAAAAACTCTTTTAGGAATTCGAACTGAACACACCCTAAGTCGATTGTCATTTCATCCAGGAGCTAGAGTAGACACATATATAGAAGAATAGTTAGTGGATTTTCTGACTAAAGTTGTAACCAACAAGCAAGTTAATCCCAAGCTGGTACTGATATGTAAATAAAAAATACAATGAAGTATAGTGGTTTTTGCAATTTACAAAAAAATACATTAATATAAATAATTAGAGATGCTCACCAACTCTATGTGAATCGACCATCTCATCCTTTCTCCAATATTTCTCTTTTTTCCGTTATTTCTTCTATCTTCTTCACAGCCTACCCTAAATTTTGAGACTTTTAATTGATAAAACCTAAACCAGATCTTTAATTACAGCTTCAAGTAGAAAACATCAGATAGAAACAAAAGTTATTACAAAGCTGGCATAAGTAAATATCAATATGTATAAGCATTTGCTTATAACTATAGGATGTGCAGTAAAACTCTTTATGAAAATATTCATTTCTTTGCATCTTTCTTCTTATGATAATCAAATAAAGATAAAATAATATTACCTCTATCACATCCTCTATAGACACTGAAGAAGTATTTGCCCATGAAGGTAGTCCCTTAACTTGCAGCAGTCGAAAGGTCAAAGAAAATCTATCTTTGTCGACACCGAAATGACGAATTGGCTCCAACTTACCACAAGAAGCCACATTAGTTTCCAACTGAAAAAGAAAAAAAAAAAAAAGAGTCAACATGTATTGTGGATATTTTAGAGTTAGTATTTTTAATCATATTATCCTGTATGAAAATGAGATCATCAAATCTCTAGAGACATCCATGTTTGAACTAGGATTCTTAGCTAAGACTTCTACATATATTAGCAGTAGTAGTTTGTTACAATTAGGGTTACATGATGTTTTTCAAGCCTTATATAAGAGGGTTGACAGTCATATTCAGTCTACGCTTCTACGATGCGTAGTTAAATTCAATAGTTTTTTCACTTTTTTCCCTCTCTTTGGTGTATGTGACTATTTGAGATTGAGAAGGCTCTGAGATTATTTTGTGGCTGATTAACTCTGGTTCAACAGTTTTTTTTGCTTTTTTTCCCTCTCTTTGGTAGTGGATGACTGTTCGAGATTGAGAAGGCTCTGAGATTAGTTTGTGGTGGATTAACTTTGGTTCCTTGTTTAATTTTAGTTTCTGGATTTTCTGCAAACATTTATACTTGCTGGAATATTTCTGGTTTATTCAATTTTTCCTTTTGACAGTCCAATTTAACCAATCAGGACTGCATCATTTCTCGACATGTAGAAACCAGGATGGTATATGGCACTCAGAATTTAGTTATAAAACTTTAGAACCTTGAAAATAATTAGATATTAGAAAATCAAAATTTGTAGCTTGAAACTGTAACAAAAACAACTAATACTATGGCTGAAATGGCCAGTCATTTACTTGAGTTTTATATACGTAACAGTCAGCATTTTTTCATGCATATCCATTTAATTTTGAAATAATCAAGAGATCTTGCAGCCTACAAAGTTGTTGATTAACAAGTGGAAGCAAATCAAGAATCAGACTAAAACTCGAGTTCCTCTCATGCAAGGGAGAAAGACAGCCATCCAGATGTTATGCATTACAGACGCCAGTCAATGCCTATTTGGCTGAAATGGATCAAGCAAAAGGGTTCAAAACCCTACCATCATGTAACGCGCACCACATGTGGACCCATTGTCCACACATTGGAACAAAAAAACAGGTCCTTGGGCCACACATTCCAGCCCAAGCCAGCACATGCAGCCCATGCACAGCATTTGCTTTTATTTGTTTCGGTTTATGATTTATGAGATGATTAAAACATCTAAGAATTGTTTAAAGCTGGATGTACAGCCTAGATGTAGTTTAGGCCATTTTTCTAAAAAAAAATCAATATAAAAAGCACTACTAGAGCAGTCAACCAGCACTATTAGAGTGATCTTTTCTTTCAAAGTTGAGGCAAGCAATATACTGTGTGTTCTTGCTGTAGACAGGGGTTGTGCATGGATTTCATGGGTATTCTACCCTCATTTAAGAGTCCTGTTGGTGTTGCATAATGCCTACTTTATAGCTGCTGACTGAATTTGTTTGGGTGAAGAATAAAGCATATAATGTGCTGGCAAAAATGAAAACAGCCCCTCTTATGGTGTTTCCTTCCACAACTAATGAGTGATGCATTACATTATGAAGGATAAAACAGCAACAGCTTAAGATTGAAGACGACCTGCATAGATCGCGGGCATGCTTCACCATCAAGAACAGGACGCTTCCTTTTCAAAGTAAATGTATCTTGTTTGTTAACATTTTCTCCTTCAGTTGAAAAGCTTTCATTCGATGTGGATGAAGAAGGGTGCTTCTCACAAGTTGATGATATATATTTGAAAAAGAAACTCCCGGGAATCAACTCTAGCACATCGCCATGGACAATTGTCGCTTTTGCTTGAGAGCATATCTTCTTTCTTTGATCCCTAGAATTAATGATGACAGGATTTGGTCCCTCCTGCAGGTTCATTCAAAGCCAAACATGAATTTAGAAGATCCTCACACTATCTAATATTATCGGTCGATGCATGACCCCACTCGACTCATCCTGGTTTTGCCTGAATTGACAGTGCCATCTTAAAGAAACTGTCCTTACATAATAGAGAGAAAACACACACAAAAATACTATAAAAGCCTAACATTTTTTGACTAAATAAAATTAAAAGAATTCAAAAAATAAAATACAATTTAACTGAAATTATTATATTTTTCAGAAAGTATATATTTATTTGCATTTTTACATTTTTTTTCTATTGACAGTTATATGATAAAAATATTTAAAAGCTAATTTACTGACACTACTGGTTAACCCATCAAATTTCCTGGTTGACTCAATCCGGTAAATGACTAATTCTGGTCAAACTAACCAGTTGGAAACTTGATCTAGAGAATTAATCGAGATTCAATTTCCAAAGAGGGTCCAAGCAAAATGGCATTTCAAATTAGCAGGTTGTAATTAATGAGCCTTGACTTTTTATATGATTTAAATATTAGGAAATGAAGTTGGGAACTTTGCTTTTGCTCTGTCATATTGTCTATATTAAATGTCTCGATGGTTTGATAAAGCTTCCGCTGGAAATTTTGGAATGTGATGGAATTTGACATAACCTCACATTTGCAGAATGAAAAAAAAAAATAACTGAGCCCCGTGCCTCTGGATGCAGACTTCTTGATGGGGAAATCTAGGTCTCAGGCCGGGGGCAACACTGTCACATGATCAGTGGCACTGGCACCTGAATCGATGATTTAGGTGGAAGTAGTTGTGGAAAAGGTCAAGGCAACTGAGTTGTAAGAGGAAGAAACCATAACAACTGTATGTGCTTGTGGTCTGCCTTCTAAAGCTGCCAGTCTTCATCGAAGAACCATAAGCTCATCCTTCAAGTTTGATGGCTCATCGTGGACAATATTTTCTCTTGATCACTTGAATTACTGTTTTTCTATGACTCAGCTGGTATTGCAGATGTTTTTCAGTTTCTGCCAACTAAATCCCAACATGTTTCACAAGAATGTTTGTACCTCCCACAATGCGTACAACAAAGCTTGTCATGATATACATTAGTCTGTCCACCACGACCACATCCACCACTTGTACATCCACTACAATTGCCTCTGTGACCTCATCCTTTACCCCCATTATTTCCTATCTAGGTGACAATGTCACCGGTGTTGTTCCTTGAAAGAGCAGATCAATCAGGGGTTACATCAGTTTTTACGATCATTACTTTTCTTCTTTGTTCTTCCCCTTGAAGAAATACAAACATTGTTTCAAGCAGCGGTAAAGTACACCACACAGAAGTTCAAATGAGTGCAAATCATCTAGCAACTTTAGTCTGTTTCCTTACACAGCAAGGTTTAGGACTTAAGTAAAGATCCAACTTACACCATAGAGATTTAAATTTTTGCACAGTAATTTCCTATAGACTGATCTCCATATTTAAATGTTGTGCTTTCCTCTTTTAATTCAAGTATTTGGGAACTGTTTCTCTTATGAGAATAAGCTGCCTCAATAGCATCCTAGAGCTCCTTGGGTTTGTCGGAATATTTAAAACTTGCTGCAATACTTTCTTCCATTGAATTCAAGATCCAGTTCATAACAAGCATATTTTCACAAGCACAACATGAATATTTAGGATCCCTTTTTTTGGTTCATCGATGCTTCCATCAACGTAACCAAGTCTTTTTGACCCTCTGATAGCCATTTCTGGTAAATAGACCCCAATCTTTATAGTTATTTCCATTTAAAAGATTTTGAAGTAATTCTTGTATTTGGGTTAATAATACTAAGAAGTAATTCTTGTATTTGGGTTAATAACACTCACCCTATTGCTTGGATTCCATGTCACACTCAAAAAACTTAAGACTACCTCAGACAGTCATTGATATCAACGCAACATTGTTGAACAATAACCCTTTGGAATTCCTGATTTGGGTAAACGCACCTCACAAATCAATTTGAGCAAAATTGGATGTATACTCAACACCGAGATTCCAAACAAGATTCCATCCCTAATTGGTAATGCCCAATAGATTAACCACAACTGGGGTTGCACAACCAAATCTGTCAGCCCAAATCTAACCAAGTCTATCAAAAAATCAAGATTTAAAAAAAAAATCGTGACTTACATGAAGGAGTCGAATGCTGCCAGTTGTCTCAATTCCAAATTTCTTTATTTAAGCCTCAGTTCAACTATTAATCCTTTGATTCTTCTCTTCTGTTAATAATTAACCAAGGAATCAGAGATTGCAGGAAAAGAAAATCAGGTCATGACTTACAAGGAGTTGAACTCTGCCAACTGTATTTTCAACTGCTAGTTGAGTCGAATACTGGCAATTGAGTTTTTTATTCCCAATCTCTTCAAAATGCCTTAATCCAACTATTGATGCTTCGATTCTTCTGTTCTCTTGCTAAATAATCCACATAGAATCAAAGATTGCAAAAAGAAAAAAAAATTGAATTCAATACACCATGGATCAATTGTCGAAATTCAAAAATATAGACATCCTCTGCATGAGATTCAGCTGGGGTTGGAATCATCTTGTTATTGATTAATTCTTCAATCTAATCCACTTGATCCCTTCAGTGATAGTCTTCTAGTTACTGGGACGCTCCAATACCAAGTTGGAACCATGGATTTGTTGAGAATCTAGGGTTTTGTCTAAAAGGGTCTGAAAAGGCCTAGAAGAGAGAAGAAGAGAAAAAAGAGAGAAGGAGAAATTGGAGGGAAGAGAAGATCGGTCGTAATCCCTAGGGTGGAAGACCATCTCTATTTCTTAAAAACTTAACTTTGGACAATTTTTTAAAAAAAAAAGAAAAAAAAACTGTTTTTTACTAATTACATAAAGACCCCCTAGAACTGATTAAATTACAAATAAAATAAGTCCTACTCTCTAACCCATAACAAGGGGGGCCAACTACATGAATTTTGTTTCACCACTCCACTCTATCCTGGGACAAATCCTTGGATAGGTTGCACTTCCTTAGATCTATCCTTACGACGCCCATCCATGTCCTCGTTGACATACCCCTTTCACTCCAAAGGCCATCAACCTACGTAGAGAAAATTTTCCTCATTGGGGCCATTGTCGCCCTATGTTTAATGGCAAAATTATCTAAACAATCTCTCTTAATTTATCATCCATTGATGCTACACCTAAATGCTCCCGAATGCAGCTCATTTTTTATTCTATCATTCCTAATTTTACAACACATTTGTCTTGACATTGTCATCTCTATTACACTTTTTTTTTTTTTTTTTTTTGCCAGTAGATTAATCATAGGTTGGCCCAAATTGGTCATACAAGTTGGTCTTCCTACTTACATGCAGAACTCTCTCTCTCTCTCTCTCTCTCTCTATATATATATATATATAGTGTGTGTGTGTGTGTGTGTTTATCAAACAGAAAATAGAGATAATAACAGCCATTCAAATTCATCTCTTTCTAAAGTCTAAACTGCTTATCAAGTAGAAAGTGAGGAGTGCATACCACAACCATTTCAACAAAACCATCAATCCTAGCATTCAAACTTATATGCTTCCGGCTCACTCTTTTGTCAATCACGGAGAGGTCATTGCGACCCAAAGCATTGAATCCTTCAAAAACTGGTATTCTTGAGATTGAGACGTCTTCATCTTGGATGTTCTTGAGGGGAATCAAGAATCCTATCTCCACCTACAAATGTTTAGGATCAGCATTTGTAATTGATAAGGTATGTGTATAGAAACAATGGCAAAAGATAACATAAGACAAAGTATCACTGAATATATACTGCATGGGATGTTAATTATGAGTCATGATCCACATTCCCAGTAATCAACCACATGAGCAACATCCCTAATAGTACTCAGAACTGATTCTAGAAAAAATGAAACCATAACTTCCAAATTCATTATTACAAAGACCCCCCCCCTAACAACACGATACTTGGCCTCTTAAACAAATAGGACTCTTAACATGATTTATATCATATGACAGCCGCTTAAGACCTAACTAGTAGGAGACTTAAAATGTCTAGGGTGGCATTGGTTGCGGCTCTTCCAATCCTGCTCATTGCATCATCAGCCAATCCTTTCTTTGTTTTGGTGGGCCATCATCATAATTATATCAGGACTCTTAACTACCATTGATCCAGATTGCATTGCGGACCCTTCCTTGTTTTGGTGGGCCATCATCATAATTATATCAGGAAGACAATGTTTCAAATAACAATAGAAGGCAGAAACTGGGAAGAGCTGACCACCCGCAAATGGCTTGAGCTGCATGTTTTTTTCGCTGCTTGGTTTCCTCCTCCTGCAAAAGCAAAAGAATCTTGGTGGTTTCATTCAATTGAGCAGAGATGCATGAAATGCCTGAACAAAGAGAGATAGAGAAAGATTAGACGCTGATGAAGGAGAGAGAGAGAGCTACATACCTGACAAAGACATCCCACTGCTCATGCTGCCAGTTTGCAGCAAGTTGAAACCAGCTGGCTTATTAAACAGAAATTTGCTACAGCATCATCTGTTAAATATAAGAGGAAGCTTAATCCAAACAGATAAAATCATTGTTTAAAACTGTGTTGTTTCATCGAAGTGATAATCATCATAAATTTTAAAAATAAATATCATTCCTCATCATTAAACGACAGAATTATAAACCCCAAAAAAAAAAAAAAATTTAAGCAATGAGATGGTCAATTCAATCAGCAATGAACCGTAATCATCTTTTATGGTTTGTAATTGTATTCAGCTCCAACCCAAGATAAGGATCATCCAGTTAAAGTTGTTGGGTTTGTAATTGTATTCCCTATAAGATAAAGCCAATCTTGACAGTTGAAGAAAATTGAAGTCTCTGAAGATCTCACTATCTAAACATCTCTAGGCCATGATTTCTGAGAACTACCCAAGTGAAAACTAATAATAAATACAATGCACTACCCAGATGAACATACGGTTGTGATAGGGGCCAAGAATTCCATGAGAAAAGAGTGTGAATTCATTTCCCATCTTCTTTTGATTCTATTTCCCCCGAAAGGAAAGTGTAATTTGATGCTCGTTTTTTTTAAAATTAACCTTCAATCTTCATTTTTAACTAATAATGGTATGAATCTGATGAATTCAATTCCAATGTGTTACAATGCAAACAAACAGGCCCTAACAACAATCTTCTCCCCATTTTGGGCTAAAATCTGGAAAGAAAAGAGGAGGAAGAAAGAAGAGGAATGAGGAAAATGAGAAGAAAGTGGAGGCCGAAATAAAGAGTATAAAGCAAGACCAAGACGAAGACGAAGGAGAAGATACGGTTTGCTTACCCGCGCGGGAGGTGAGTCCGCTCGTTGCACCAAACCGATGACAGACTACGGAATGGAATCGTCTGACGAGGGTGGCTATGGATGGTATAGGAGAGACTCGGCATTAAATGGGCATTGGTCCATTGGATATCCAAATATTTCGCAATTCCAAGCCCGACCCGGGGTTCGAGTTTGGGGATGGTGCTTTTAGTGGGGTATGGGCCTTGGGGATGGTGTTGTGGGTAGGGCTTCTTTTTTTTTTACTTTTGGGTCAAGTTGAAAGTCAATAATTTTTAACTCAATTAATTAAATGGATATAAAAGAGATGAGAATGTTGAGGTGGATGCGTGGTAAAATTAGGAGGATAAAATTAGAGTAATCTGCTTGAGATGGTTTAGACTTGTCCAACGTAAATCGGCAACGACTTAAGTAAGAAAAAGTTTGGCTGTGTATGTTAATGGCCCACCAAGGCGAAGTGGTAGATCAAAAAGGACGTGGATAGAGGTTAGTAAAAATAGATATGAATAAGTGTAACTTATATGATGATTTGGCTCAAGATATATCAAAATGAAGAAACAAAACTCGTGCAACCGACTCCAACATAGTTGGGACAAAGTTTGATGATGATGATGGTTATGTTTAAATTAGGTTCAACTAACCAGCCCCGACCCACATAATATGCGGGTCGAGCTTTCCTAACCAGCATTTAAACATGCCAGTTTAGGGTTAACTCGTTAGGGTTAACTCGTTTAACCTGCATGACTCGCATGATCCACATAACCCGTTTAGTTTTTTTCTTATAGCAAAAACTTATACTCAATACTTTTTTTTTTTGCAGAGAACTTATACTCAATACTTAATTCTATAAAGTGTATCTTTTATTTTGATATGATGTTTTTCTTTTTTATTTTTATGAAAATATTATTTTATTTATATTAATTTTGTTATTCTATTTCTACAGTCACTATTTAAAAAATGTATGCCACACTCATTGTATAAATAATTCCTTGTCTTTCTTTTTTCTCAAATAGACATTTTGTCAACTTACTTAAGAATATCTTTGCGTGTTATTTTCTCTCATGAGGATTATGAATATGAAGAAAATTCATTGGATATAACATAAATAAAATGAAATAATCATGTAATTGTTGAGTTCATGCTAGTTTTCACACTATGTTTTTCTTACTCTGGCGCAAGTAGAAGAGAATAGTATCATGACCCATGTCTAGGCCTAAGTCTATTTTAAGATCATATACAAGACAAATTAGCATTATACTTATCATAACCCAAATAAAGTTTGTTTGGATTACCTATCAAGGTTATAAATTGTACCAATAGGATTTAGAAAGTTAAAAGATTATTCTTTTAGATCTTATCTCATTTTTACAAATTAATTTATCAGTTTGAGTCTAATTTAAACTTTGGATACGATTAATGTCTGGATATTTTCTATTTTTGAAAAATACGAGTTCATCCACACGTGATCTGCTCTGTTTCGCACGTGTGTTCTGATACTGAAATTTGAAAACCCTCTTGTTCCGGTTTCCAGATGCTGTCGCCTGTTTCAAGATTGTCTTTCTCTTCCTCTTCTGGTTTCTCGCTTGAGTGAGAGATAGAGAGAGAAAGAATGCTTCAATTCCCAGCATTCATGACTCAGTTTCCATCGTCTACATTGATACCTTCATCTGTTCTGCTCCCCTCACTTTGCCCTCTATCGCAGTATGATGATCTTTTCCTTGCCTTGGAGGAGTCAGATCTTGAAGAAAAGGTATCTCTATCTTCAACAATCCATCTCTCTCCCTCTGTCTAAAACTTTCTCTTTCTCTCTCTGTATTTATATCCATCAACAAGTCTTAGTCCTTGAACCTCTCATCTACTGCTAATAGAAAAAAAATTAGGTAAAGCCTGGAAGTGGGCTGATAGCCTTCTATAGGATACGTTTGTTCGATTTTGGAACTCTTAAGGAAGCATTTCTGACATGAATTCCCTTTGAATGGAATTCTTGACAGCATTGCAAGGCTGTCTGTTAGAATTCTTAAGTCTCTTGTTTGATTGAGTTTAGATGGTGAGAATTCGATGAGCTGGCGAAGTGAGAAGTCACTTTTGGAGAGCTGAATTCGTTGAATTCTGGAATTTAGAGTGTTCTTTTGCCATTTTAGAATTCTTCTTCTCGGGGGACAACATTTGGAATTCTCCAAATTCCATGCAAAACATATCCCCAAATGCTTGTAACAAAAAAGGTTTGTATGTCTGACAAGAAAATCTCATGATGGGGATTTCTGACATTGACATGATAGGTGTCCCCTTATAATCTCAAATGCTATTTTTATACTGGAATTTTGAATTTCAGTCCACGTGAAGAGTTACAAATAACCTTTTAATTCTCATAATTTCTGCATTTCAGATGCCGGATGGACCGCGGGGATTTAGGAATTCCATGTGGGGGAATATGCCCCACTTGGAATTTCAAATCTTCGTAGAATTCTAAAGGCTATTTGTGACTTTTCAGGTGGGTTGGAATTCAGAATTTCAAGTTTGAAGGGTCGCATTTGAAATGCTTGATTCCCTTTGGTTGCTATTTTTTCTAACATGCCCTTTGTCTGGAATTTCTACAGCAATGCAGGGGCTGTCTCTGGGAATTATGAATTCCCTGTTTGATTGAGTTTAGATGGTGAGAATTTGTTGAGCTGACCATGTGAAAAGTCACTTTTGGCCAGCAAAATTCTCAGAATTTTGGATTCCGGAATCCTACTTGCCTTGAGCATTTTGGTTTTCTACTTTGGGGGACAATTCAAATGCTCCAGACCAATGATGAAAATAGCGGTAGCTGCGGGCGTAGCGGCCCGCCGCCAAAACGCTACGTAGCGGGGATATGTAGCCGCGTAGCGGTGTGATTTGAAATAATCGCCAAAAAAATCTGAAAAAATCCCAGAAAATCCAGAAATTTGTAAAATGAAAGAATATGTAGTTCTTTTGCAAAAGTAAGTAAGAAAATGGGGCGTGGCGGTGCCCTCAATATATGAAGTACTATATCACTGTATAAATAGAAAATAATAGTAATTATTAGTTTTTTCACATGTATTCATGTTTCTTAGTCATACTAACTTAGAAAGTAATGGAAAACTCATTAAGAAAAATAGAACATGAAATAAAGGCATAGGACTTAAGAGTTAGGTCATTACTCATTACTCATTAGTGAACATGGAACAATCAAATAATATCAATACTTCAACATTCAAGGTTCAAATTCAATAAAGTATTCAAGTGAATGAACTATGAAGTGATCAACAATCAACATTCAACACAAATTTAGAAATGACAGAATAGAGAGTTGGTGAAGGAAATAGGAATACATTGGTCACCACCAAAAGGAATGTCTACCAAGATTTAAGGGACTGTTATCCTCATCTATAATTCCATATCGGTGTTATCATTTGTATTGGCACCATATTGCATTTGATATTGATAAATATTGGGATCAACAAGTCCAAAGAAGGTGGTAGCCGCATCATTGTAACTTGGAGCTGGAGGAGGTGGAGGTGGATATCTATTATATTGTGTTTCTCCATAGTCACTATATGAGTAGGACCCCGAAACAGAAGACTATTTGTCTCCTTGTTGCAGTTGACCATATGGAAAATAGTGTTAGGGTCCTTGTCCACTGTAACTAGGGTTCCACGAATCAGCCCATGATGCTGCTTGTTGTCCTCCAACATCTCCACCCATATTTCCTTGTTCATTACTACTACCTCCAGGAGTAGGTGGTGAGACTCTCCGACGCCGTTGATAACCACGGTTTCCTTCTATTCTTTCCGGAAAGTCTTGTACCTCTTCTACAGGAATGACATCTTCCTGATCATGTTGGTAGTATTCACTAGTAGCACCTGTCCCACTAGTGTCTCCTGCTCCATCTCCTCCACCATGGCTACTCGTAGAGACGGTGGTACTCGTCCTCTCAGAAGATGACACAATATGAGTAGGTTCTTTCCCTCTAGATTGTGGGTGCAGCTGTGCACTTGTGCCTTCTCCTCCAACTCCAAGGGGGGCACCCTCTGCCTAATCCATATCTTCATCAAGCAAATCTCTAACCTCCTCTTGAAAGCCCGGATCTGAATCTAGCAATGGATCCTCTATCTCGGCTATCCATGGGAGCAAGGGATCATTCTCACTGAATATGTGATCCAAACTAATAGGACAATAGGCCGGATTATCCCTTGCCTTCCTTTCTCTTGTTCTGTTTCTCAACTTTAAATTGTAATGGCAATACACAAGCTTGTTAAGTTTTTGCATGGTAAGCCGATTCCTGGACTTTATGTGGATCAAGGAGAAAGTGCTCCAATTCCTTTCACAGTTTGATGAAGTTGTAACTTGACTAAGGATGTGAACAGCCACTTTCCTTAGATTTGGAGTATCCTCTCCAAAATTCATCCACCAATCAGCTGAAATTCAAAATAAACAAATAAAACTTTGATTGGGAGATATATAACAAAAGACTATTAGGTTGGGTGATTGAGTTTTTTGTTCATAATCATACCAGGTGTCATTTTTGCAATTGCCCTTTGTCTGATTGGGTTAGCAAAGCCTCCTTTCCTTTGTGTGTATGTAGATATCTACAATGTGAAAATTATGAATAAATCAATAAATCATACATGTTTAACGGATCTATCTCAAGCATATACATAATTACATATGTCATCTCAAATCTCAATCACTAACTCACCTCTTGAAGGGCACTGATTTGATCATCCACTCCCAACAATTTAGCCAATACTTGCCTTAATCCTACCCTCAACTCTGTTTCTATTACATCGCTGTGTTGTTGGGCATTGGGGTAGAAGAATTCGGGATTAAGGAAATAACTTACATTGAAAACAAGTTGAAATGCAAAATGATTAAACATCAATCAAAGAATGATAGCTTGCTTTAAAAGCATCAAATAATGATGTTATTATTGAGTACCTGCAGCATGCAATGGATGGTGTAGATGGTTAGCCCCCATCTATCAATAATCTTTATATATTCTTCATGATATCTAACATTTTCCATGATAGCTTGCTTAGCTCGATCCATTGCTTCATATATATATCCCATTGTTGGCTTGTCATCACCATCTACAAGCCGCAACACTCTAACTAAAGACTCATAAATCTTTAATAAATTAGACACTTTCTTCCAAAATTTATTGTCCCTCATCAAGTTAGGGATCTCAAATTCCGGACCACTTGTTGCATTGCCCCATTTCGAACGAAGCCATTCTTCTGATGCAAACATCTGAATCAGCTCTGTTCTAAACCTTACAAGGCTCTCCATCGCAATGAAATGGGTAGCAAACCTAGTTGATCCCGGACGAATCAAGGCATGGTTATTTGTGAATCTTTTCATCAAGCTCAAAAGCCATGAATGATCATAAATAAATCTGGTGATGCCTCTACATGCCTTGATAACTTCAGCAATTTTCTTCTTACTTCCAATCTTTTCCATAATGAGATCTATACCGTGTGCTGCACATGGAGTTCAAAACAGATGAGGCCTCTTCTTCTCCAACATCCTACCGGCTGCCTGAAATTGGCGCCATTGTCTGTAACAATCTGTACAACATGCTCCTCTCCCACACTCTCTACAACTTTGTCCATAAGAGTGTATATATATTTAGCTGTCCGACTATGCTCAGATGCATCCACGGACTTCACAAAGACACACCCATTGACTGATTGTATCAAAAAGTTTATTAATTGTGTTTTCTGTGCCGCTGGTCCACCCATCACACATAATGGTGACTCCATTCTGTTGCCACATGGGCCTAAAGGTCTCCACCCATGCCTTTATCTCTTTATATTCCTCTTCGAGATATTTAGTGCCCACATCATAAACAGAGGGCGACTGTATTCCCCGCCCAGCTTCGGCGGCAACATCAAGAATTGTTTGAAAATAGGGAGAATCTATTGCTGTAGGTGGTATGTTTTTGTGAATTAGCCATTTTGTTGTAGCTTTGGCCAACCTATCTCTTTCAGACTTCATTGCCCCTTCATAACACGATATATTTGGTTGTTTAGCTCCCTCTTTTCTATGTGCTAGAGGATCAACAAAGGGAGGAACTGCTCTTCTAGTAGAAATAACTTCTACATCAACATCCCTTGATCGGGTGCTAAATGCCCTACGCATTGCCCCCGCAATGCCCTTGCCCCTGCTTGGCTGAGCAGATGAGCCCCTGCATCATAATATTGGCTTCAAGCAAATGCACGACGTTCATGTTCTTCTTGGTGACTCATGATGGACTCTCGGCGTGCAGCCTCCATCTGTGCATCTTCCTCATCAAAATCTTCATCCCCAAACACATCATAACGGGCAGCATCAACATCTTGCTGCCTCTTTTCTTTTATCTCAACTTTTCTAGCTTTGTTTTGGCCAACCAAAGCTCTCATTTCTTCCCTGATTTTTCCTGGTACTTCGGTACAGCCAGCGACATTGCCAGAAATGTGGCCCAAGTGGTGCTTGAATCTTGTAATGCCCCCATTGGTCACTTTCCCACAAAAATTGCATTTGATTTTCAACCTACTATTCTCAATTGACTCACTATAGCTCCATACGGGATCAATATCACGAGGCATTTTAAGTTATCAATTGGAAAACTCAAATACACAATAGAAGACTGAATACCTATAAATATGAACAAGTAGTATGTTAAAAATTTTAAAAATAAAAAAACATGTTAGAGGAAACATATATCTAACGCTAGGAATCATTCTATTCGCATTTAATTGACATTTCATTACTTAAAGTACTTTTTTTTCCAAAAGTTTATGCCAAAAATAAGAAAATAAAATAAAATTAGGAAACGCAAACATATGTTGGATTGATCTATGCCAAACATAGATATAACATTTAGGGGCCTTATTCAAAACAATATAATGAGTAATGAATTAGTTAAGGCATTTTTTTCCCTAAAAAAAAATAAATCCGAAAATAAAAATGAAAAAATAAAAGGGAAAGACAAAGAAATGTTGGATTGATGTATGCCAAACATGTTCAAAACATTTAGGAATTAGGAGCATTTTTCAATACATTTGATTGGCATTCCATTATTAAAAATATTTTTTTTCCAAAAAATTATGAAAAATCGGAAAATAAAAAATAAATAAAAGTAAAAAAAACAAGCAATACATGTTGGAGTGATCTTTGGGAAACATAGATCTAAAATCTAGGAGCCCTTTTCAAGACATTTGATTGGTATTTAATTACTAAAAATATTTTTTTTTACAAAAATTAAAAAATCCGAAAATAATAAAAGGAAAAAATTTGAAAACAACCAATATATGTTGGAATGATCTATGAGAAACATAGATCTAACAATATGAAGCTATTTTCAACTTGTTTCATGAGTTTTCCATAATTATTCATGTTTTTTTTTAATAACATAAATCGGAAAATAAAAATAACATTATATATATAAAAAAAAAAAACGAAAGATATGCATGCAAGATCAAAACTCAAAAGGAAGCATAGATCTACAATAAAACAAGACAATGATGCCATTATATTGTGATTCATAGTAGTTAGAGTCTTAGAGAGTGATTTGGTGGAAAAAGTTGAAAAAAAATCACATATGACATACCTAGATGAAGAATAGTTGATTTGGTGGACACAATTTGTGTAAAAAATGGAGTTGGTGTAGTTGGGACCACAAGAGGAAAGGCACAGTCAAGTGAGTGAAGAAGGAAGGTGGAAGAAGGACCAAAAGAGGGTTTTTAAACCCTTAAACGCAAAAGGGGGATTTTTATACCCCGGCCGTAGCGGCCGCTACGCATGCGACGGCCGATAAATCGGCCGATTTATCGAGTAGCGGCTGATTTTTAAATCCTTGCTCCTGATAGTATATCCCGAAATGTGTGCAACCTAACCAGCTCCCCTTTCTCTCTTGTTTCTTATGTTTCCATTTCTCTCTTCTAAATGGGAAAAAAGAAGGTAGAGGAAAATGACTTGGATGTAATGCAATTTTTTGTCCTAGAAGAATGGATCCCATTCGCATGGAATAAAGAAACTGCATTTCCATGAAAATCCAAGCAGATGATCCATTGATTTGATCCGCTCTCCTGGAAACATGGGTTCTGCACAAATGGGTGAAATGCATAAGCCCCACATTGGATTTGCTTGGCTGCTTTTCTCATTCCAAGTGTAATGCCATACGGACACGGCAATATTTCCATGGAAAATTTTCTAACTTTTCCAAATTCTGGGGCGTTACAGATAAAAATACTTAAAAGTAAAATGGAAATGTAATGAATAACTTTCTAGCAGCCTGACATAGAGTGATGTTTGCAAATTCATACAGGAATTCTTAGAAATTACTAGGAATGGGGCTTTTTGTTAAAGGGTGAAGAATGAATGACGAAATGTGGACATATACAAATAGACCAGCATGGCTTTTCCTTCCTAAACATTTCTTCTGTGGGTTGGCTGAATGAGGAGTTCGTGGATCATATATGTACATTCTCTAGTGGTACAAGGGGTTTGGATTTCTTCTTCACCCTCTTCTTAGTTTCATGGGTTCTTTCCAGACTTCTATTGATGGAAGGTTGGTTGGCTAAGCTGTTTTTTTTTTTTTCTTTTTTTTTTAAATCATAAATATGGTTTTACATTACTAATTAAACCAACCAGATCTTGATTCAACAAAACTCAAAGAAAGTTATAAACTTGCCTTGTTCAGTAATCTGGCAAATCACAGATTGGATGTCTATTTTTTTTTTTGGATAGACGCATTTGATTAACTGTATGGACCTTTTGTTTTTGGTGCAACTCTTTGTTCACTTTCTTTCCCAAATTGCATTAATATGATGGGTGGCTCACTATGTTATGTGAGGCATTAAAATTCTCTTTATGTATGCTTAGCTGGATTCTTCTCATCATGGAATCCTGCAAAAGAAGGTTTCTAGATTCCCTCCTGTCTTTGACAAACAAGGACACTGAAAGGAGAGTTTCCTAAGATTTAGAGTCCTAGGCAATTAGAAATCGGAATACAATGTGGGGGCTTGGTCATGTGGATCATAGAAATGCATGCAGCGACATAAGCACTTTCATTTAACTAACAGTTGGTCTAAATGATCTCTTGCATGCATTCCTTTGTTTTTTCTAACTGTAATTTGCAAAATGGCTCTCTCCCATGATTACACGCGCACACATAAAATCCTGACAAGTAGCAACTCCTTTGAAAAACATTCAATAATATTTATTTGGACAAATTCCTGTATGCCTTGATAAAATGAGATTGTTAACACGAATAATGGTGGCCATACATAATTTTGTGACATACTTCCTTTTGTGTACTACAACACTGACAAGCCCATTTAACCAAGTTTCAAACCAAGGAAGTTTATAGCTTATCTCGGTCCAAATTGACATGTCATAAGCTTTGACATTTTGCTTTCTCCAACCTCCTAGATGTGCACAAAAGTAATGGAATCATCATTGATATCAACCATATGATAAATAAACAGTGTCCAAATATTAATTTGACAAAAAAGTATCCAATATTTAATTAACAATTCTGCAACACAAATACATCATGATAAGGACCTATTTCACTAACTTGATCTTTACAGGTCTTTGGTGTAAATTCTTTGGTTCTAGGGTTTGTGACCATCAACTTTGTACTGATATCTAGTTTGCATGTCAACTCTTTCCATTTTTAGAGAAGACTTCCTTGAAGTTATCACAATAGATGACGATCTAGAATTAGAGTCCATGACCTTAAGCCTTGGGATAAAATCCTGCATCCATAATGCTTGTCTAGTGGCATTGATGTATGTCATAAACTTAACTTCCTTTATGGATTTATTGATAGTTGTTTTCTTGACACTATTCCTTGACATTGGCGCATCAGTGAGTAGGAAGACGTATCCTAAAATAGTCTTTCATGTGTCTAAGCATTCAACATAATCCTAATCTGAGTAACTGTTCACTTCCAAGTATCAGAATGTGTGCAAGCATGTAACTTGCATTCTGTTGCAAATTGGATTAGACCAATGCGTCCTAAGCTTGTCTACTACAAAGCTAACTTTTAGACGTCTGTAGATCTGAGCATACATTAGCTTCCAACTGTAGAAGTATATGCTATACCGTGCTGTTCTTTCCTTCTAATTTCATCTTTTGGACATTGATTGTTTGAGAATCTTGTCTCCTCTGAATATCAAGTTATCTTGATTAGAACATTGATGCATACTGAAACTTTCTAGAACTCTATTGACATAGGATTTCTTAAAAAGTTAAAGTAATCGCCAACATCTGTCTCAAAATATCTTGATTGGGATTGCAAAGTAGGATGTTCTGCCCATATCCTTCATTTTGAAGTTCTGTGTGGCAGTCCTTTGTCTCATTTAACAAGCCAAGGTCACTGGTAAGTGGCACATCATTTACATACAAAACTAAAAAAAATAACTTGCTCCCACTGATTTTCAAGCATACACATTGATCACCAATCATCATCATCAAAGCCTGGTCCCAACTATGTTGGGGTCGGCAACACGAATTCTGTTACTCTATTCCAATCTATCTTGAGCCAAGTCCTTAGATTAGTTATACTTCTTCATATCTATTTTTACTACTTCCATTCACGTCCTCTTTGGCCCACCCCTTCCCCTTGGTGGGCCATCAACCTTTATAGTCAAACTTTTTCTTACCGGCGCTGTTGCCGGCCTACGTTGGACATGCCCAAACCATCTGAAAGGGGTAAAGGAGGAGGGTTGCGTTAGGTAGATTGACAACCAGCATAAAAATTTGTTACAACCCAAACACATTGATCACCAATGTCTTTCTTAAGTTTTAGGGAGGTAATGGTGTTGTTGAGGTGCTTTGAAGCTTTTTTTAAGCTTGCACATAGATTTCCTTAGTCTACATACGATGTTGTTCTTTTCTTGTTGAGATATCTTTGACTGTTTTGTGATTCTTATGACTGTTTTGACTAGTATTTTCAAGATTATGATTTGTCATACAAGGCAACCAATCAATGGCTCAGTTAGTAGGGCGACCTAGTGATGTGGTGTTTCATTTTATTATTTCACATTGCACTGGACTGGGTTGCACCTGACAATTGCTCATTTTGGGTCTTTTATTTCATCTGATATTGACTCTTTTTAATTTGTCTTTGATCACTTGCTTCCATGAATAGTTCAGATTCGCATTGCTTAGACTATAATCCATGATCTTATAAGATGAACTAAGCAAACACATGCACTAAAACACTAACCAACCTTTTCATCCAAGCAAAACTATACAGATTTTGTCTACTGGTCCATGCATCAAATGATACCTCTCTTCATAAGTAAAAGGATGTATGATTACTATTAGCAATGGTACCATAGAAGTTGTTGCTTATCCATTTGCATTTGATCATCATGAGGAGAATAAGATATTGAAAGCAACATTGTAGCATCCTCAAAATGACATTGGAGCTAGACATGGTACAAATATTAGGACTGTAAGCGTAGCTGGTATATAATACAGTGAATGCTACACAAGAACTTTTCATATGGGTTTAAAAGATTTTGAAAACTTCAAGCCTAGATTGTGGCTTGAAAAAAATCCATTCTATGTTCACGCAATCCAAGGAATGGCAATTGTACACCTGAAAGTTGATTTATTTTGAAGTAAAAAGTCTGACAATTTGTAAATGTTAGTAATATAGCTACTTTTATCACGATTCATGGGGCAGTACATGAGTTGTGTATTTCCCTGTAATTAAACAATAGTTATTTTTTAAATTCTTATTTTTTTTCAATTTGGAACATGGATGCCGGATATTTTACTATAGCTTTAAATTCAAGAACAATGCCATACTTCATTTTGTTGATTCTGCTCCTTGTGAACAATTCTAACAGAACATTGCCAAACACGTTTCGCACAAACAACCCATTTCAAAAATATTATCATTCTCGGCAGAAGCCATCCTTAGAATAAAAATATTTTCAGTTCAAGAATGATGCCAAATGGGCCTTAAGTATCTTAGGTCCAGGGGCGGATCCAGGACTTCTAATCTGGGGGGGCTGCACTTAACTTACACTAAAAAAATAGCAACAATGTCTCACCAAAAATTATAAAAAATTCTTCTATTCATCATGTCCTCTAAAAGGAAACCCTTGTAGTGCAAGCATCCGAATACATTGAATAACATTTCGGAGAAGCAACCGATTATTTGCAATTGCTTCTTTAGAAAGTGTATTGAAAACACTATCTATATGTCGAGAAGGATTCATTAGGTTCTTTAATTTGAAATAAAATTAAACTATTAAAATAAATGCAAAAACATTGATGCTCATTTATAACTTGAAGAATGGGTCGGCACTAGTCAATGGTCTAGGCACGGTTTTTTTTCCATACACCACAACCAGGCCAACCTATTTTTCTTTTTCTTTTTTATTTTCCTCAAATTTTGCCAAACAAATATTGGATTGAATGGAAAATACATGCCACTCTTCCCTTCCCTTGAAGCCGTCTGAATTCCATTTCTTGACAGCAATACTGCAATAGCCATCCCACTCCAGGCCTTAGTTGGTGCAAATGTCTTCTCATCAATCCAACCCATGAAAACCCTCCCAAAACCTACCTCGCCAAGAAGTCTATCGGGACTAAAGTTCCTGGTCGCCTTCTTCAACTCTGCAAAACTGAAAATCTTTAAAGTGGGAGTAATGGGAAGGATCTGTTCGTTTGGGGAAACCTCATCCAAACGGCTCGAAAATGCAATCCCAATTCCCAAATGCGTCCCTTCATTGTTGGTGTTCTGTGCAATCCCTGCAAATTTAAGATAAGAGAAGAGGAACAAAGGATTTGAAGGAAATCCATTTGAGATTATGCAAACATGGAGAGATCTGTGAATCAAAAAGGGAGAAGAAAACAGAGCAGCACATGAAAAAATAGTCACAGAGAAAAGATTGTATTTGAAAGAAATCACATGTACGCAAAAGGAGGAAGGGATTTTGATAAAAAGACCCAGAAGAAGAAACAGAAACAAAAGATGAATTCTTTCCAAGAGAAAGAGAGAGAGAGAATACAATAGATATCTTGAATTACTCAAACTATGAACTGAAAAGGCAAGAAAACAACCCATATAAAAAACTAAATTTTTTTTTTTCGGCTGAAATCTTGGGTGGGCTGCACCACCCCCCCCCACCCCCCCACCCCCCCCCCCCCCCCCCCCCCCCCTTCATCTGCCCCTGCTTAGGTCAGAAATAATTATTGGGTTTAATCATTGATAATGGACTTAGACACATCTAATTCAAGTATTATGCAGGTATGTTTGACCCGGTGGCATATAGTCAACATATTTACATGTAAGATTTAATCTTCAGTTAACCATGCATGAAATCTAATTAGAAAAGTCCAATCACAAAAACAGTGTACATCTTCTAAAATATGGCACTTTTAAGTAGATACTAAAGGATGTCTGACCTAATTGTGCATGTGTAAAGGGCCTTGAATTCTTGTAGTTCTACACATAAAACTATTATGAATTCAGGGCTTATTACATCAATAACAACAATATAAAGCAATGTATCTTGATTAGGCTTGAATGACAATAGGTTGAAGTAACTAGGACTTGTTATTGTAACTTATGCTACATACATCATGCATGGTGTTGGGCAAGTGAGCACAAGAAACAAACCACAGAAAGTGCATATCTATAAAAAAATAGCAATTTTGGGCCTGCTTGTGCAGGTTACATTTGCACATGAAACAGGCTTAAAATGTTAACTATGTGTGCCCAACATAGTTTTTGTTTGTCTAGCCACAATAAACAGAAAAAAAAAGATCCAGAAATTCACAAATTCAAATCACTAAACATGAGTCCATAAGCTGTCCCAAAACACAGGCACCTTGATAATTGAATGGGCTGGATTTGAGCCTTTTAACAATCCTGAAATCAAATCCCATTGTGGCTCAATTACCAAGAAAAATTGAGTATGCATGTGTATCAGATTTGGGATCAGTTTTGGGCTTGTCATTGTGCATCTTGAGATCTTAAAATGAGTTAAAATGCAGATATAGAATGGTTATTCATCAAAATAGATGCACTATACCTAAAACCATCAATATCTATGATTCCATCTATGACTCATCACGAAACACACATCTAAGACGAAATCGTGCTAGAATTAGATCTAGAATTGCTAACTAGGAACCACAGAAACAACGAATTCGTCGCCATACAAATAAAAAACCAATGCTCTAATACCTCAAATGTAATCATAGATTCGAGTTTACAAGTCAAACCGATTGGATCTTGATTCATGCACCAATAATACACAGAGGAGAAGGTTAGGGACATACTGGATCTAATTCATGCATTCAACAAAATTGAAAGGAGAAACTTACCTTGGTTTGGACCATTATCTAACAAATCAGTGAACTGGATCTAACCATTTAGTGGTGCCCACCTTTGATCGGTGTCTTGATCTTCTAATCTTGGTGCAATTCTCCCTTCTCTATTTTTCAAATTGCATGAATATTATTGGTAAGGCTGTCAATCAGTCCTCTATGAGGGTACCCGACCTGGCCCGACCCTAAAAAAAGTTCGCAAAATGAGGGCTAAATTTTTTCTTAAAAGGCCCACGGACCAGGCTTGGAATTTTTTTTTTTTTTTTTTTTTTTTGCAAAAGCCCACCAATTTGAGGGTGGGCTTGGACAATACCAGGCATGGCCAGGCCCTCTTATTTTTCTTATTTATATATATATATGTGGGTTTACTCGAGTATATATGTTGGTTTATTTGATCATGATTCTGATATGCAGATTCTTATGTGATTCTTATATTTTTTTTATATGATACTCGTGTGATTTTCTTGTGAGTTTTTCATGTGATTTTTATTTAAATAAGCCATGCATGATTCGTATGTGATTTTTTTTACAATGGCTTTAAGTACATAAATTTTCTATATATGTGCATTTATTTGAGCATATATGTGGCCTTATTCGAGCATAATTCTTATGTGATTCTTAATAGTGGGATCACTTCTCTTTATTTGTTGGGTCTAATGTTTACTCTCACATTCATATTCAACTCAAATGACCTACCTTTTGGGTGGGCCACAGTCTAGAAAACAAAGTGCTACAAAATCCTAATGATATGTTGTAGAGGAAATTATGGGACAATTTTTTTCTTTTTTGTTTTATACAGGACTCATTTGTTTGTTCAGTATTTAAATCATGAAGATTCATGCAACACATTCTATCAATGGCCTAATATTAACGAGTTAAAAGATAAGAATCGTCAATAACATCAAATAGTCTTCTCTTGGATATTAAATGATTGCCTAACCATCATCCAACTAATCGGATTGTAGGAAAGTGAGATTTCCATCTATTGCCATCTTGCATGTTGCATTTCAATGACAGTCCCAAGTCGGATAAAGGAGGGTTAATGTTAGATTTTCGCTTGGTGCCCGGTGCCAGTGTAGAACAATTTAAAATTGATTTCCTTCTATTTAGGCCATGGGCCCGGCCCCAACTCAGGTAAGGGTAGAGGTAGTGCAGCTGCAGTCCCTTTGAGGGCTGTGGCACGCCCTGGGTTTGACCTGCAGATGTTGAGGGTATGGCTTGGACAAACCGGGCCCGACCCATCCTGAACAACCCTAATTAAGGTACCTTTCTATCTTATGGTTTCAAAGTAGGGACGGTGAATAAAAGTTTGAAACCCTCTTTGTTTTTGTATATGATGGATTCCATGAAATCCTGCAAAGGAAGATTTCTAGAATCATTTCTTCCTTAAAACAAGGATAGTAAAAGATTGGGTTTCCTAAAACTGTTCTAGGTTTTAGAAATAGGGAAACAGGGAGGTGGCTTGGTTGTGCAATTATGTGCGCTCCCATTGGCAGGCGTCTGGTCATGAATCATGTTTTCATTACGAAGGTGTTTGAGGGGAGGCTGTCTCCTTGGTGGTGACAAAAATGATTCAAGGAATGGCTCCTTGCTTAGCTAAAGCATTTATGTGGTTGGTGGGTTGGGAGGGGGGTTGTGTGCTATTGTGGAAGTTTACTTGCAAACTTTAAGACACTGCTTCTCCCATTTGATGTGAATTGCAGAATTGAATATTGATGGTTCTTCTTGGGGTGGGAGTAAAACTGTTGTCAATTCCATTTCGACTCCATTTTAGTAAATGGAACATTTCAACTTTCTATTTAGGGAAAGACGTGGTGGTGGAGGAAGTTTTTGTAGAAAGAGGTAAAAAAAAAGTAGATTCTAAAAAAACTGACAAAAAGCAAGTTTTTATCATTTAAACATAAACTACACAACAACTACCTCTACATGTCGAAAGTGTCAATATCATGCATCTTAGCCCCAAATTATATGCAAGAGTGGATTAGTAGCAACAATTAACCACACATATATATGAATTCTATCATCATCATCATCATCATCATCTTGTCCCAACTATGTTGGGGTCAGCTACAAGAATTCTATTTTTCCATTCCGATCTATCATAAGCCAAACCTTCAAATAAGTTGAACTTCTTCAGATCTATTTATACTACCTCCATCCATGTCTTCTTCAGCCAACCCCTACCCCTTGGTGGGCCTTCAACCTGCATAGCCAAACTTTTCTTTACCGGCGTCATTGCCAACCTGCGTTGGACATGTCTAAACTATCTCCAACAGGTTTCTTTAATTGTATCCCCTATTGATGCTACCTCTAAATGCTCTTGAAAATGCTGATTTCTAATTTTACGGTTCCTAGTTTTATCGCACATCCACCTCAACATTTTTATCTCTGTTTATCCAATTTTGTGCATATATTGCTTCTTGATTGGCCAACATTCTGCTCCATAGGTCATAGCTGGTCTAATCTCTATCGTATAAAATTTCTACTTCAATCTTGATGGCATTCGTTGGTCACAAAGCACTCCAGAAGCAAGTCTCCACTCCAACCATCCCTCTTTTATCCCATGTTCAACATCTACATCAATCTCCCCATCCTTACTAATTATCGAGCCAAGGTAACGAAAAAAATATTTGTGGTATCTCTTGGGCTTCAATTCTCACAATAGTTTCAACTCTTTGTATATGCCCACTAAAGTTACAGTCCATATGTTCTGTCTTTGTAAGGCTTGTTTAAAGCCTTTGTATATGTCCATTGAATTGTGTATGAACATCTTTTAATCCTCCTATTTAGTTAGGATTCATCCCTCTTTATTTCAACCTCAAAGGAGAAGGGTACAAGAAAAGGAACATTCTGACCAATTCTAGCTGTTCTGGCCGGAATGGAATGAATTTGACAATTAACCTTTTCTGGCCGGTAAACAGCCCTGGTTCTAATAGGGCTGAATGAAATATTAGTGATAAATGAAGGCTTAGGATTGTTTAAAGATCTTTGAAGGAGCATTAAATGGTGGAAGGGGGAATTCCAAGAACAGCATCTCTTATAACCAAACCAAACCAAACCAAGCCTTTTCCCACTAGGTGGGGTCGGCTATATGGATTTGACGACGCCAATCAAATCTGTTTAGGGCCATGTCCTCCGTTAGATCCATGTAGGCAAGATCATGTTTAATAGTTTCTTTCCAACTTCTCTTGGGTCTCCCTCTCCCTCTCCTACTCTTGGCAAACTCCATGCTTTCACACCTTTTAACAGGTGCCTCTGTTGGACGCCTTCTAACATGGCCGAACCATCTCAGTCGATTTTCTCTCATTTTATCTCCAATCGGTGCTATTCCTACTATGCCCCTAATCTCCTCATTCATAATCCTATCTCTCCTTGTGATCCCGCACATCCATCTTAGCATTCTCATCTCCGCAACTTCCATCTTCTTGACATGATTATGCTTTACTGCCCAACACTCTGATCCATATTCCAAGAACAGCATCTCTTATGCAGTAAAGAAATCCTTCATGGAGATTAGCCTTTGTCGTTTACGTGATACAGAGCATAGCAGAATCGGGGAGGTAAGTTTCTGTAATGTACCACACAAACTAGACGCAGATTCACTAGCAATGTGGCAGGGGTCAAGAAACTAGTTTCGCTAATGAATGATCATTGAATTTATTAACTTTTTCCCTTGTGTCATCACCTTAGTGGGGCCCTTTTTGCATTTATTTTATTGTTCTTATGTGTACTCAGTTTGATCATATAATTAAATTCCCTTCACTTTCATACATAAAAAAAAAACTATTCTGAATGTCAGGCTGTTAGAAATAACATACCAAGTGTGTTGTTATTTACTCTAATTTCTATTGGCTATTATTAGTGATCAAACACCAAGAGGATTTTCATGAATTCCTCTACAAAATCATTTATCTGAATTTTTATCATTGCCTAACCATAGTTATAATCTGAAACTTGTTTTTTATTTGGTTTTGGTGCCTGTATTAATGTTTGCATACCATATGCCTTTTCTATACCTCAGTTGGGTTCTGAATGTTTCGTTTTTTCCAGTGGAATGAAATAAGAAAGGCAAATAGCAACCTTGTTGTGATTGGGAAAACAGCTCTTGATAACGACAAAGAAGACTTTGATCCTGATGCAGATGATGATGATGTTGACAATGTGGAGGAGTCTGAAGGCGACGAATTTGAGCAGGAAGCTAGTTAACACTAATACATATATTTTGAATAGTAGGAAGCTATAGTTAAGATTGCTAAAAGCTTTCATGCACTGACTTTGTTAATGTGTATCCTCAAACTTGTATTAGATTTGAGCCTTATCATTGACGGGTGTACCTGGAAAACTCGCTTGATGATCTGAATGCAAATTGATTAATGCTCATGCTTTCTAAATGATTGCTTAAAAACTCTTGCATTTGTTTCTTGCCATATGTTTACACAAAGGCCATAAAATAATGCTTACATAGACGTTGCTAACCATTGTGAGAGTGAAACACTTCAAAGTGACTGAATCAATGAGATCAAATAGCCATTTACAAGAAATTGGCTGTAAACTAATTTGTAGGGACAATATAAAGATAGATGCCGTGTCATGCAAGTGGGTGTTCTTGAAGGAAGAGGGGACTGATGATGTAAGTTAATAGTAGAAATATACGCCGACTTTAAGAGAATGAGCCATTATCTACTAGAGTCCAAATGACCTCATCAATAAACTGTTCTTCTGGAATGATTACACTGGATATCTTCCTCCAAATAGTGATTAAATCACCAGATGTTTGAGGTGGGAAGTTTTATCTACCTTGAGTAATGAAGTAGTTGACAATAATCTAAAATCCCATACCAAGACCATTGTTCGTCCCAAAATAAGGTTTGCAAATATAAATTATACCTAATTACTATATCTACTCCTAAGAGTAGTGAGGTTAGCCGGGTGTCGTGTCCACTGGGACAAAAAGGCTAAGTCGTGTTGGTTCCCAAATTCCTAAATTAATCCTACTAGAAAACAGAGTATTGATTTGAGATTTTGATTTCTAAATTAGCAAATTAAAAATAAGGTTTGATTCAATTGAAGAAAAGATCTTAGGGTACAATCCACTCTACCCTCGTACAATGGCAAGTATAGACCTAGGGTTTCACGATCAATGCTTTAAAGACTTGTTTTGGTTACAAACCTTCACATAGTCAATAAATAAGTCATGTGGTTTTAGATTTGAGCATAACCTGTCTCTATGGCATATATTATCTTAGATCTAACAACACATTCATTCAAGCACATGACTGGTATTCAAATCTACAAAAATAAAATACCAAAACTAGATATTGCATTAACAAAGAAATCCAATCAATGGATAATATTTATGCCATATATTCAATGCATTCAAAGTAAAACCCTAAAACCTATACATCACCAAAAGTACAAGATTAGGGCTTCATCGCAACCCTAAGGTGGAGAGTTAGTTACTCATTCACAAAGATGGACAACAAATCATTGACAAAATCTTCATTGGCGCTCTTTCCAAGCCTCCAAAACCAGCTTCCAATTCTTCTCTCAAGACTTGAATGCCCTAAAAACAAATTTGACTTCCTTTTTATAGCTTTTGAATCAATTTTCTCTTCAAATCGCGCAAGGAGGCGGACTCTACCCGTGTCTGGCGTCCGGACGCCAGGAGGCAATAGCTTGGGAGTGTTGCGCAGGTTTTGCCCGGACGCCCGAAGACAGTCCCGGTTTGTATGGATGGTTCTATTTTTCTCCAATTTAGCTTTGAATTATTTATCTTCACCTAAAACACCTGCAAACATTAAAATAACACAAACAAGGCCATATACTACCATTCCAAGGTGTAACAAAGTCATAATTAAGGGTCCTTAAATGTACATTTAGGCTCTCATCAATCATAGATCGCCTTTTAACAAATGAATCATAAGTTTACTATCTTAAAACCAAGGATCGGACCAAAACTTAGTTGCAGTACCGATACTGATGAAATGTCCAATATAATGTAATGCTTTATCCCTTGGATAAACTAGCACACCATCCCCATGATACTGCAGAAGGATTGCCAACATCCAAGGAGCAATGCTGAAGATTTTTAGTGTAAATTCAAAGATCCCAACAAGTTGGCTTATTAAGAACAATATTCTACATATGTTTCAAAAGAGTAGCTTGATTTAGAGGATTTAATGCAAAGATTTCCATGTGAAGCAGTGAATGCAACATCTTGAATGTCAAGAATTTCGAAACAAACCCCCCATATCTTTATCAATAGCCTGAAGCACCAAGTTAGGAGGCCTAAAAGATGATGGCCAAAAGATATGGATAGTAGAAATTAGAGTTGATTTAATTAGCTGCAACCAACCTACATAAGATAATAATCTAGATTTTCACCGAACAAATCTTAGATTTTGAATTTGTCCTAGAGAGGAAAGCAATAATACAATCAAATGGCAATGTGTGTGATGGGAGGAGTTCCTTTCTTAATATTGAGAGAGAGGAACAAATAGTTGTGCGATTGTCATCATTGCAATTAAAGAAAACTAGAAGGGGTTTTAACCTAGACAGATGCCCTAAGGCTGGCAAAAGACCTGACTTTTGCCCAATTGTGGTTTACATTTTAAAAATCCACCAGAATAGTTTTGTACACGAAGGATGTGCGAAAATGATAATTTTGCTCTTGTAGTATGCGATAACCTATGCTTGTAGGATATCTTACACTGTACGATATCACACATATCCGTTTTTTTCCCTAACTCAAGAAACTTCCTTTTGTGTTGTGGGCTCCGATGCCATGAAATGCTAATCGCTCTGCTTTATTCTGCGCTAAATTTGGCCCTGGAGCATAGTTATCAATTTCGTGCCGTCTCAGCCGAAATTGCCGAAAAATTTCGTTTTGGTCAAGTGACCGAAACGAAATGACATACAAAACTTTTCGTTTTGAGCATCGGTCAATCTCGGCCGAAATGACCGAAATGTTTGATTTCGACCTATATTTGCGAAATTTGTATATCGGCTGAAATAGATTTTTAGGATATTTAAAAGAAAAAAAAAAACTGAAGGGGGTTAAATGAAAAATTCCATAATTAATATGCTTGTGTTATAGTATTATTTTGAGGATTTTACTGGAAAATACCCAGTAAATGACCGTCGCACTTGATAGTGCCCCGAAACATTTTCCATATGGTAGCATCCTCCCGCCCCATTTTTTTTTTTTTTACAATTTTTTTAGAGTGACGATAGCCTCGTATGTAGAGGAAATTTAGTGACGCTATCGTCACTCAATCTTATATATTCCCACCTTCGAAACCCCCATTTTCACATCTCCAAGCTGAAGCAAATGGTGTATAGTTGCAGGTTTTCGAAGAGCACACATAAATTCATAGAATCCTGTATCTACTGCTCATCTTCGAGGTTGTTGGCTTCCATTTAAGAGGTTGGTGCACGTCTTTGTACATTTGTGTACACTTTACAACTAATCATTAATAATGAGTTCATGCTATTTGTCATCCATTTCCTCTGGCCTTGTATAAGACCCATCCCAGATGTCATGAAATGGACGCCAATGATGTTTGCCATTTGGATTAAATGGTCTTCATTTGAATCCCAAATGAGGACCCAAAGGACCCATCTCTTTCCTTCATTTTGAACTTGTTGCCCGCCGTCTCATCATCCATTGTATTTATATACGTAGAAATTGGAATGGTGCACAGAATATAGCATCTATTGCTCATCTTAGAGGTTGTTGGCTTCCATTTAAGAGGTTGGTGCATGTTTTTGTACATTTGTGTATGCTATACAACTAACCATTAATAATGGGTTCATTCTATTTGTCTTTCATTTCCTCCGGCCTTGTATAAGACCCATCTTAGATGGCTTTCTTGTACGCCAATGATGTTTACCGTTTGGATTAAATGGTTTTCGTTTTTCTCTTGTTTATTTTGGAACCTACATTTGTAATGTCATCTACATGAATGAAATGTAGTGTAGATTCTGGTGCAATTTTTTGTTAATGGAATTTATGTCCTTTTAATGATTAGGATGTTGGGTGATGAATTAATAGTGATATTCCACTATGAAGTGGATATTGATTTTGACATGATTCATCCTTTATATAAAGGTGGAAAGCAGAAGATGATGTCTATTCGAAGTGATATAACATTTGACTCACTTGTAAAAGTTGCTTACGAAACATCACATTGGCAAGGTAACTGTTGATGGACCGCGCTCCAAATGCTCGGTTCCTACCGAGGTCGGCGGACGTGGGAGTCCGTTTGGTTCCGACCCTTTCGTAACCAGGGGGCAGGGGCGTGCATCAACATTTCTTTTTTGTGTGGGTGTGCCAGATTTTCTATTTTTACTTGGAATTGCAAGTGGTGATCCGGAGATCAACCTTCGCAAGTAAAAAGGAAATCAACTTCTTTCAAGTTTTCCATTGCACATATATTTAAGAAAAGAGACATTTTTCTTGGTTTGCCGTGAAAGGCGATTTTTTTGGCATTTATAGCCGATTTGGCGTTTATAGCCGATTTTTGGCGTTTATAGCCGATTTTGGCGTTTATAGCCGATTTACAATCCTTATCAATAATGAAAGACAAGAATTGTGATTTTTGTCTCTTTTGAAAAAATACAAACTACAATGAAAAGCAAGAAAAGAAGGATCTAACTTCTCAGGAGATTGTGGGGGACTCGTTTAGATTGACGGTCGCAAGCCATATGTGGGCTTCGCCGTCATCCATGCAGATGAGAACAGAGGATGCTATTGATTCGCTTGGCTTGGCTATAACCTCAGGTTTTTAGAGGACAAAGACCAAAAGAAGGTCCTATGTCCAATAAAAAGCCGAGTAGACGGGCTGAAAAGCCATATCTAAGCCATTGGAGGCAGGAGGAGAAGGCAAGGACCTTGGGGGGGGGTACCCCCCAAGGGACTTTTGTCACCTTGTTGCGGTGGCCGGTGTAGAACTTCCGCAGAGTTTTCTCTCTTTTTCCTTTCTCTGGATTTCTGTGCTTCTGTCTGTGATTTTCGTTGTCTGTCTGTGTGTCCTTTCTTCTTGGAGAGCTCTCCTATTTATAGGCTTTTAGGTAGCCTTTTAGGAGGGTTTATGAGCCTTGATTGTCATAAAGCTGCATAATGGGAGGAGTTACAAAATTGAATTGTTTATTTTGTAACTCCTTTTTCTTGGCTTCTGATTGGCCGGAGGAGATTGAGGGCATTTAATCGCCTTTAATCGCCATGATGGGAGGAGTTTCATGGGTTAAATGCCATGAATCTCTTGACTTGTAACTCCCGAATGCTTGCTTCTGATTGGGCCGTCCAAAGAAATGGATTAATGACTGTAATAAAGCTAGTCAATTAATCGCATTAAGTGGTCGTCGAGCAGCTAAAGAGTCGCGGGCCGTGCCACGTCTTTTGGGATTCTTCTGTCGATGATCATCGATGGATCTTCATGTAGATCGACATCAGATGACCATGTAATCTCAGGTGTTTGTTGCCAACAGCGGGTCGGTGCCATCTGTCCTGTCGATTTCTCGATCGGTTGGGTAGAAAGCACACTTTTTTTGGTTGACCGGGTGGCGATCAATATTGTTTTCGATACTCTTGACGATTGACCCGTGTTTTGGACAGATGTCAGAGGACTTGGTGTCTCAAAAGCATGAATTTTGGAAAGTACCAGAGGCTGGGCTCTTCGAATCGCGAAAAAAACGGCGAAAACCGGGGTTTCCGGGGCCTTCCCGGCGACCCCGGGTTCCAAGGTCGCCGGCGACCCTGGGCCAGGGTCGCAGGGGTCTGCGACCCTGGGGGGTTTTCCCCCTTTTGTGTCCCGTTTTGTATCCGTTTTTGCTGTTTTTCGATTCTTTTTTCTCCTGTACTTTTCCTTGACATTTTGACCATTTATTGGACTAATTTCTTTGTAGGAAACCTGATGAGAATCCTTGCATTTTATTTTGCAAAGTTTCCAATTTCCTGAGAAAGCCGAAGACTTTGTCGCGCAGAGCTGCCGATTTTCCGTCAGAAGCTGAAACTGGGTCAAACGATGTCGGAATGACCTGAAATTTGGTGTGAAGCCTCCTGAGCAATAAATAAGACCAACTATAGGCTTTTGTTTGAGTTTTGAAGCCGTTTGGGGTCCTATCACCAGTAGACTTACTTTTTATCGCGTTGGAGATGTCGCGGTTTGATGTGCGGTCAACCGATGTCCGATTGACTTGAAATTTGACAGGGAACCTATTGGAGTCATTTTAAGATGATCCATAGGCACTGTCTTGGAAACCATGGTCTCGGAGAGCTTTGCCGCCGAGAGGCCTGATTTGTCTTCCGAGTGTCAAACTATGGTCAAATGTTGTGGAAATGACCTGAAATTTGACGTGTAGCCCTTTATAAGCATTTTGAAGCCGTCCATGTGCTCTATCTGATGAGTAATGGCCTCGGTGGTTCTCGCTGCCGAGAGGCTTGATTTAGCTGTTCGAGGGTTGATGTAGGGTCAAACGTTGTCGGTTTGACTCGGAACTTGACGTGGAGCATTTTGGAAGTATTTTGAGACTATCCATCGGCCCTGATCGAAGATTTGGTGTCTCCGATGCTTTTGCCGCCGAGAGCTCCTTTTCGGCTGTCTGAGAAGCGAAGTTAGGCCAAATGATTTTGAAATGGCCCGAAACTTCTTGTGTACTCCTCTTTTGGCTGTCTTGAAGAATCTTGCAGTTTTTGTTTGATTCTGACAAGATTTGATTTTTGGAAGCAGCATTGCCTATTTATGGCAGGTTGCGACTTCATGTAGCTCTTTGGATCTTGAAGAGGCAAAGTGACATTTTTGGTGTCAACAAATGCCCCCTCGAGGTACAGCGACGAGTTGCTTAACTTTTGTAGTCGATGTGCCTCGAAGAGATTTTCGAAGGAGAGCCTGTGACTTGACCAAGAGTCTTTGAGCAGTCTTTCTTTTTGGTATTTGTAGCCTTTTGAGCTTCCAGGGGAATTTTATGGTAGTGAAAGGGATCACGTACCATCTCGAGGCAAAGTTTTGAAGATGACATCAGGGATGTGGATTTGGGTTTTGAACTTGTGACCTAACAGGCTATATGTGGCAGGTTAGGGGGTCGGGTTTGGTTTTGATCGTGTGACCCAACAAGCTGTATGTGGAATGTTGGGGGATCAATTTTGGTTTTGATCTTGTGACCTAACAGGCTGTATGTGGCAAGTTAGGGGACCAGGTTTTGGTTTTTGGTTTTGGTCTTGTGACCTAACAGGCTGTATGTGGCAAGTTAGGGGACCAGGATTTGGTTTGATTTTTGTAGAATGTCAATTTCAAGATTTTGGCTCAATTTGGTAGATGAGGCTGGATGGTTTGATTTTTGGAAGCTCATGGGGCTTGGAATTTTCTTTTGTATGGTCCAATCAACTCAAAAGAGGCATGGAACCATTTTTGTATGCTCTTGGTAAGAGGGATTTCTCTTTGACTAAAAGCCCAAAATTTTTTTTTTTTTTTTTTTGTGCCTAGGTGGTCAAACCTGGCTCATATGGGCTAACCCATGGGACCTTAAGCTTTTGAAATGGCTTAGATCTCATATGGTGTCATTTTTATAAAGAATATCCAAAAATATCTCATTTGGATAGAGAATATCTAAGAATATCTTTACTTGGAGAGAATCTCTCATGATCCCTTTATTTTGGGATAGGATATCTCAAGATATCTTTCTTTTGGGAAAGAATCCGTCATCGATTTCTTTTTGGGAGAAAATCCTTCAAGATATCTTTCTTTTGGGAAAGAATCTTTCTAATCTCTTTCTTTTGGTAAGGTTACTAATTAGTAACACTTACCTCTTTCTTCTTTCCTTCTTTGGTTTGCTCTCCTCTATAAAAGCAAGGAGAAGGTTGGATCTCTTGCTCTTATTACTTTCTTTTGCAATAATCTCAAGAGGGCTTCAAGACCAAGAGTTCTTCTTCTTCAAGATCTACAAGACTTTTCTTCTTCTTCTCCATCAATGGCATCAAGTAAGTTCCCTTTTTTCAAGAAAACTCCATTGTAGGAAAAATAAAGTTCTTTCTTTTTTTTTTTGTTTCTTTTTCTTTTCTTCTTTTTTTTTTCTTTCACGTGTTTGCTTCTTTTTTTTCACACGTTTTTTTTTTTTTTTTTTTTGCTTTCTTTTCTTTTTCTTTTTTTTGTTTTGTTTTTTTTTGTTTTGTTGTTTGTGGGCCGTACGGACAGATCCGTACGGATCTGGCCGTACGGCCACGTGGCCTGTGGGCCATCTCCCTTTTTTTTCTTCTTTTTTTTTTGTTTTCTTTCCCTCCTTTTTTTTTTTGAGAAAGTTTCTTTTCTTTTTTTTTTTTGTTTTCTTTCCCTTTTTTTTTGAGAAAGTTTCTTTTCTTTTCTTTTTTTTGTTTTCTTTCCCTTTTTTTTGAGAAAGTTTCTTTTTTTTTTTTTTTTTGCTCATCATGATAATGCCCCTCTCTTTTTTTTTGGCAAACCTAGATGTTCATGCATGCATTCAATTGTAAATTAAATTTGTAGCATGATGTGATAGCATACCTGAAAGTTTTCGCAAATTTGGGAATTTGGAGCTCGCAGTGATGTTGAGCCCTTCCTGATTTTGCGGAGACTTTGAGGTTTCGAAAGTTTGGAGTTTCGGAGCTCGCAGCGATGTTGAGCCCATCTTCAAGCTTTCTTATTTCTTTCGGGATAGTTCCTTTTCTTCGGAATTGCCCCGTCATCATGTCAAAATTTCGCCAGATTTTTTTTAGCGAGATTCTGTCATTTTGATGTTTGATCTTTTTCTTTTCCATCCTTTTCAGGTGGTTCCTCCAGAGCGAACAAGGGTAAAGAGCCTGCTACAAGCGTACCTCGTCGATCTTCTAGATCTTCTAATCCGGCCGTTCAGCAGGCTTTTGAGAAGGTCCAGTATGTTGAGAGAAATCTGGAAGAATGCGACTCCCTCAACAGAGATGAGATGAGGCAGCGACTGATCGCTCTCAAGGGAGAGGAGTTCTATAAGATCATGGTAAGCAGTCGTCCATGGGTGATGGAAGATCAGAGCGTTTTGCCCAAGCCTACCTTCTTCTTTGGTGATGCAGTCCCTGATGACATGACATACCAGAGGAGATGTTTTCAGTTTTCTTTCACAGCAGATGGTGAGAAGAAGACTGTTGCTACCCCGGTCGACGTTTGATCGCACCGTCTCGAATTTGAGCCTTGCCCCCACGTGCCCTAAGAGGGAAGATCCTCCAAGTTGGGTGAGAAGGACAAATGTAATCAAGACCGGGGTTTTTGTTGGCAGTTCTCCTGGATATACGGAGAGGTCGCCTGTTGACATGGACCTGTTGATGCCATCCAGCGGCTACCAGGGCTCTGATTATCCGTCGGTCGATTAGAGACCGGTGGGCCTTGGTATTTTCAGTGGTGACGGCAGCAATTGGATCAAGCCTTTTCGACTTCGAGGTCGTTTCAATGCCGACTCCGAATGGAAGTCGTGGACTGATCGCGTCCTGCTGATTGGTGGCGCCGTTTTGAAGGAAGCCGGGATTTTTGATGCGGTCCGCGCCTTTAGGGAGACCGTGATCTTTTCCGACGAGGCCTTCATGGCTATGCTGGAGTCATTCCTCCCACAAACCAATACCTTCGTTGTGACGAATGGTGAGATTGGTTTTTCTTTGAAGGAGCTGAGCGCCATTACTGGATTGCCCATCCTCGGCAAACTCTATGAGGAGTTTATGCCGATTGACAGCGTCCTCGAGGGGCAGTCTGAGGAGTTCAGGCTTCTATACTTTCAGCTCGTCGCCTTCTATGATTTTTTGAAGGAGAAGGGGGGTTTGAAAGTTAGATCCAGCAGTTGGAAGAGTTTTAGCTCTTCATTCCCCAACTTTTTTGATAGCAGGGAGTCTTCTGATAGCGTGACTCAAGAAGCCGGAGCTCAGGATCCAAGTTCAAAGAAGATCTTGGCCATGCAAGAAGAGTTGAGAGATTTCTGTGCAAGTACAAACGCCATATGTCCTGACATTGCACTGAGGAGAGATCTCGCTGTTTACCTCACTTATTGGCTTGGTGAGGCTGTTTTTGCTGGAGGAGATGGAACGCACATCAGGCCGCATTGTATTTTTTCCGGCTTGTCAGATGGCGTTTGGAGAGCAGCTTGCTTTGGTGCCAGCTCTTTACTCCTACTTGTGTACCGAACTGCAGGCTGCTGCTTTTTTGGTTCGGCTTGGGCTTCCCATGAATAGGGTATTTTCAGCCCATATCTTTTATTCGTGGTATGTATACCACTGTCCTGGCTTCCATCGGCTGGGTGCTGCATAGGATGATGATCCTCTGATGATTCGACTGGCTAAGGGCAAAGCCGTGTCCGAATCACTTTTGTTTGCCCGCATGAGGATCCGACGGTTCAGGGACGTCGAGATGGGGCAGTCTTCAGTGAAGCTTTCTCCGGAGTTGCGGAAGAAGGCTTTTGATTTTGGTGCCTCCCGAGACTCTACCAGGGCGGGGTCGGGAAGGCATTATTCCTTGACAAATGCAGAGAGAGAGTGGCTTTTCAGCATACGTGTCGGCACGATGGTGTACCGCAGACATCTTTTTCGTCGACATCCAGCCGTATGTACCCTCTCGCTTTGCTTTGCAGCTGGGCTTTTCTCAAGGCGTTATTGGAGCGCCTTCAAGCATGGTGAAGCGCTTTGGAGGCTTACAGGACGGGAGAAATGCATGGGCTTTCTATAGTGCTGAAGACACTACAGCCATGATTTCTTATCCTGTGTTGCTGACTTCCCGGACTGCCGGCTTTGCGAAGTGGTTCGCGGAGAGCTTTTCGGCATATCGGGGGCTTTCCAAGAAGGAGCTTGATGTGAAGCTGGCATCTGGAAAGAGCCTTGGAAAGTCGGATGGCGTCCGGCGAGAGGAAGTTTGGGCCTTCCTTTCTGGAGAGAAGCACAAGATAGGCTTTCTCGGTGACCAGGGCGTCATTGGTTCTGAAGCTGTTCGAGAAATACCTGATGAGGCTTTGGAGCAGCTAGAACAGGAGGAAGCCGAACTTGGCGCTTGGATGCAAGCGGCACAGAGGCAAGCTTCCGTGGAGTCTACTGGCAAGAGTAGACCATCCAGTGAGGAGTCAAGTGGGAAACCTGACTCTGACAGTGGGGCAGGTTCCTCTAAGAAGCGAGCCCGCCGGGGTAAGAGGGGGAGGAGTCATCATCATAGCAAGGGGCAGCATGAGGACTCTCCTGACTTGGAAGTTCCTCTTACTATCGATGAGGATGTGCCAGTGGATGCTGACGAGCCTCCAGAGAAGAGAAGCCTAGAAGAAGAGACCGTTGGTGAAGGTAAAAAATTCTTCCTTTTTCTCTTTCCATTTCTTTTCATGGGATTTTTTCCATGTTCTGATTTGCTTCTTGTTTTCTGCTTTTCTTCTTTTTTTTTTTTAGCAGAGGAAGACTTGGTGATGCCTGAGGTCCCAACCGATGAGGTGGTGATGGATCCTGTCGAGGCACCTGAAGAAGAACCGAGTGACTTTGGAGTAGATCCAGAATCTCCAATTGGTACGACTTCTTTGCTCTTTTTTTTTGTTTTTGTTTTTTTTTTGAGTTTGTGACTTGGTTTGCTAACACATTTTTTTTGTCAGCTGACTTGCCACAGGGTTCTGATGATCGACTTTGAACCATCGATGGACGCAAATGTTGATGATGCTTTCGATGAGTTCATGGAGGAAGAGAGTGTTCCGCCAGTCGTCAAAGAAGGTATTTTATAGTAATAACCCTGATAATGATTTTCAAACAGGATTATATTCATACCTTTTTGTGTTTCTTTGGCAGGTTTTGAAGTGACAGAGGAGGGTCCGTCGCTTCCAGAGCAAGGGATGCCACAGGTTAATCCAGAGGTAGAGACTCCTGGGACCAGTTCTGACAATGTTGAGGAGATTCCTCGCGCTGAGATTCCTTCCCGAGCAGGAGCAGCTTCAACTGGAAAGAGTTCTTTTGTTACTCTTTCAACAGATGATGACATGAGCAGCCGACCAACGGAGTTGGGCGAATCTTCAGCTGGGCCATCTCTTCTTTTTGTGAAGAAGGTGGTGGTGCGAGTTCTGAGCTCTTGGATTGAGACTCTCTTTTCTGGGCACTTGGAAGCCGGATTTAGCATGATCCAGCATGTGCGTGAGATTCTCGGTGATGCTGAAGAGGCTGGTCTGGATGTCACAGATGCCAGGGCGATCGTTAATAGGATCATTGAGCTGGGTGACAAGTGGTTTGAGACCATGGGTTTTCCTGACGATCAGTTCTTCAAGGAGATGTTCTTGGACCCTGTGGATAAGGCTCAATCTGACCTGGATGAGGCTACAGAAAGCAAGAAGCAGGCAGTCCGAGAGAGGAACTTAGAAGAGATAACCATCATTAGGCTGACACATGACCTTAACATCCTTGATAGGGAGGTCGATGAGGCCAGGAAACGTCTTGAGCATCTGCAGGCACAAGTCGCTGCCAAGTGGACTGAAATAACAGAGGCTCGTGAAAGGGAGACTGCTTTGATTCATCGAGTTGCGGATGCCAATCGAGTTCTCAAAAGGAAGTCTGATGAGAACAAACAATGGAAAACTGCTCGAGGGAAGCTTCCCAGTGCAAAAGAAGGGTTACAGCCCACCCCAGCATCTCATGGTAGGTTCCTGAAGAAGCGTGCCTTGGAATCCTTGACGGATGAGGCCAAAAGCTTGCTTAAGGAGCTGAACTCTTGGCTGGAGACCATTTTTGATTGAGCTCCTGCATACAGAAACCATCCTTCTTTCTTTTTTTTGGTACCACTTGTATTTTTTTGGTACTTTTTTTTTGTAGTGCTTGTGAACACTTCTTTTTTTTGTACCACATGTATTTTTGGTACTCTTTTTTTTGTTATCCCTACGCTCACTTGAATCTTTTTGTGATAAAAGTAATTGCTAAATGGGATGCTCTTTTTTTTTGTTATCCCTACGCTCACTTGAATCTTTTTGTGATAAAAGTAATTGCTAAATGGGATTTGATCAAAAGGTTGTCATTTTGTGAAAATCTTTTGTCAAGTGATTGTTTTGGCATGAAAGCCAGGTTTTTGTTTGTGGCATGGAAGCCAATTTTGGCATGAGAGCCAGCTTTTCTTGTGGCATTGATAGCCGAGTTTTTTTTTGTGGCATCTATAGCCAGTTTTGGTGGCATTGATAGCCGAATTTGTTTTGGTGGCATTGATAGCCGGTTTGTTTTGTGGCATCTATAGCCGGTTTTTGGTGGCATTGATAGCCTGTTTTGTTTTGGTGGCATTGATAGCCGTTTTTTTTTTTTTTTTTGAAATCCAAGTTTTTTGTTTGTGGCATTGATAGCCGGTTTTGTTTTGGTTTCGCCAAGTAGGAGGTCATCCTTTGTGAAGGCGATGGTTGCACTGGCTGCTTTTTTAACCGAGAGGCATTCAATGCATGATCCCTCAGTTTTTCTTCTTTTCTCCCTTTGAGGAGGCTTCTGAGTTTTTGACCCGGTAATCCATTTCAATTTGGAGGACTTGCGGGGCATGTTTGTCGACATCCTCATTCAGCTTTTGTAATTCTGAAATGAGATTATCACGAGTGTGCGGAGACATTCGCAACAAATCTAGGATGTGTAGACGTGCAGGTATGTGCTTGAAATGTTCAATCAAGTCATACTTGAAAGCCTCCTTAGGGCCTGCATGTTCATCATTGTTGCCACTAGGGGCGCTTACAACATCTTTTTCCGAAGGATTTACATATGTAAAGGAAGATTGGTTGTAATTTTTGTGGTAGTCCCGGCCAGAGCGGGTGCCTCTACCAACTTCGAGAGCTTCTTGAGAAGGGTCTTCGTTTGGAAGATTGTCTTCAGGATCAAGAGGCTGTCGTTTTTCATTTGCTGAGGATGTATCAGCAGCAGAGTTACCATCCTCAGTGATTGTGTTGCATGGAGCATTTTCCGGGAACAAGTCCTGAACAGCATCCAGCAATCTTTCTTCTTCGTTGACTAATTCATCGTCCCAAGCATCAATGGCTGGGAATTCTTCAGTCAGGAAGGGTGTGAACTTTGAAGTCACAGTCTCAGGAGAAGAAACCTGAGAGGGTGTCATCTCAGTGAAAGTCACGTGAGACGAGGTGGCTCCAGAAGATATATTGCTAGGCGTCGCCGGAGTGTAAGTGCTCTCATCAGACGATGCTTCGGAAGAGCTATAATCCCGAATTATCACATTACAGGAAGCTCTGACGGGAGACATTGCCTGATCGGAGTCAGACTCATCCTCGGATGTGAGAGGATCGTCTATCTAGCAATTTTCTCCATTTTCAGGAGTTAAGGGAGGATGTACCTGGTGGTCTTCAGGGACTTCAGGCTCTAGATTGCGAGGAGGGTCGCTGACGCGTTCTTGCTCTTGTTCTAGAGCGAGTCGCTGCAAGATCCTTGCATATTCTTCAAGATCAGGCATGGGAGCCGGATCTTCTTCTTCATCATCTCTTTGTGGCTCAACATTGTTGATTCCCACTGGAGTAATGAGAGGTGCTGGGTCAGCAGCATTTTCTTGTACAGCTTCTTGGTCTTCTTCATCATCAGACCAGGATCCTTGTGGCTGTAGGGGGTTATACCAGATTACTGGCATAAGATGAGACTCAGGAACCCATTCTTCATCGGAGAGATATTCTCCTGTTTCAAGGGACTCCTCCCACTCATCTGTGTAGTTGGATTCGAATCCATCATCGGTGTCGCTGGACTCGTATCCATCAATGGAGAATCCAACTACCGAATTGCAAGAGTATGATGCCTCCTGCATGGCTTCTTTGAATTGAGGTGGCATGAAATCACTGAGTGAATTTCCTTACCCCCTTTGAAGTCTCTGGAAGGGATGTTTTTGTTACCTCCAGTGAAGCGGTAGAGGAAGCCTCTGCCTTTTCTTTGACCTCTAGTTTTGGCTGGGTCTTCTCTTGCCGTTTGAGCTTGAGGAGATGTTTCCTAGCCTGCCTTCGCTGTTGAGCTGTAGGCTTTGTTTTCACGACCTCCCAATTTTCATCTTCCAGGAGATCGGGATGTACCCATATCGGTTGTCCGTCTGGTGTCGGGTAAGGAACCAGTCCCTCGGACGCTTGGATTGAGTTTATCACCTTGAAGGAAGTAGTGATCTTCTTCTTCGGTGATTTTGATGTTTGTCCACATGTCACCATATTGACGGAGGCAGACCCATAGTTTTTGTCAAAGGTGATGACTCCGTTTTTCCACATCTCATTTATTTTCTCTCTCACAACGAAGCATTGATTGAGAGGATGCGAGATCATCTGGTGGTATGGACAGTACTGAGGATCGTTGGTTTTGCCAACATCACCCGGTCTTTTTGGTTCAGGCAAGGTGAGCTTGCCGTTTGCCACAAGAGCCCCGAAGATTTCATCAACATCTTCATCAAACGGGTATTTCTTCTCTACTCGTTCTTTGAAGGCATCAGAGAGTTCAGGTTTCTTACCAACAGCTTTGTTTTCAGCTTTCTTTAGTGGCTGAGGAGCTGACTTGGTCTGCACATTGAGGACCTCTTTCTTCTTTGGTTTTGAGGTCGTAATGGCGGTTGGCTCTTTTCTTGATGATTTCTGACTGTTGAGGTCCTTAATCACCGTTTCAGCTTCCATGGAAGCTTCTAGGAGTTCTCCCAGGTTTTTTGATTTGTTGCCGATGATCATGGAGCGGATTCTGGCTCTCATGTTGTTTCGGCAGATGTCGACTAGCGACGCTTGTGGCAATACATCAGAGCATTTGTATGCCATTGCTTTCCACTTGTGAATGAAGTCATATGTTGATTCATTCTCCCCCTGTTTTAGGCTGCACAGCTGAGCCATAGTAGCGGGGTGATCTTCACCTTTGAAGTGAGTCAGGAAGCGTGTCTCTAGCATGGCCCAGTTTTGGATTGAGTCCTCCGGCAGAGTGGAGTACCAATCGAAGGCCGTACCTTTTAGGGTACTTGCAAAGAGGCGGATCTTGAGTGCATCTTGATCCGCGATAGCTCCCGTCAGGATCTTGAAGTGGATGACGTGCTGTCTGGCTGATCCTTTCCCTGTATATGTTTGGAGAGTATGATGCTTGAATTTGGTGGGGAACGGGACCGAGTCCATCCATAAGGGATATGGTGGCTTGATCCCATGCTCCTTGAGTATATCCTCTTCTTTTGCCTTGGCGAGGATACCGTCTACGTCCTTTTTGGTAAGGGCGCGTGACTCATTTTCTTCTCCATTTACCTCGTCGTTTTGATGATTCGGAGGAGGTTCATTGTTCGCCTGATTTTGGAAGGCGAGGAGAAGGTTTTCCATCAGAGTTTCAATCCTCTGCTGGCCCTGTTCCAACTGCTGGATGCGGGTGATCGCATCTTTTGGAGGTGGATTGCGGGGTGGTGGCTCAGAATTTGTAGCCAAGACATTCATCCTTCGTGATTCGAACGAAGAAACTGTCCTGGTGACTGAACTGAGGCTCATTCTTTTTGAAGAGGAGCTTGAGGAAGGATCACTCTGCTGTCCTTTGCTTGAAGGAGCAGGGGATTCTTCTGAATGTCTTCTTGTCCTTGAGACGCTGCGGGTCATCGGACGTCAGACATGGATTTTTGTTGCTGATTTTTGGCGCCTTCTGGTTTTTCCAACCATATGGACGGCAGCAACTTGGTTGGGTCTTTCTTTTTCGACCCATTTAGGAGAGACTTGAAGTGTGGGAGGCTGGGTCCTTTGCTTCTCTAGTCTCTTTTGTCGGTATGACGCGCGACGGCGTATACGACGAGCAATTTGAGCTTCGGTCAGCTCTGACTGGGCTTTGACGATGAAGGATGTGCTCCCTCGGGCGCAGCAGCCGAGCCTGTCTTCTTTGTAGCTGGGCAAGGACAGGATGCGAACCCTGTCCTTCGCCAGTTGCAGCGAAGCTTTGAATTTTTGAAGTTCGGCCCCTGTAGAGATGAAGGGTCGAACTGCAGGTTTGTAGGCCTTAGCAGGTGCTTGTGGAGGCCTTGTGATGCATGACTTGATTTTGGGCTTGTAGGAACAAGCCGGCTCATGCTGGGATGACTTGGAAGTCGAGTCGGAGATGGGTCTCTCCTCTTTCATGTAGGCAAGAGGATAGAACTGGTTCTCCTTGAGTGGGGCCAGGAATGCTGGCTTAGTGGATGTCTGGGACCTTCTCTGTTTTGGTGAAGGTCTTGGGGACCAAGTCTTGGGGTAGACCTGGTTGTTTGCAGGTCGAGGCTTCGTGGGGCTGCCACGGGCTTCAGGCCTTCTGGTGCTCGCCTTTGGTGTCACGGTAGTGACACGTTGAGAGGCGAGTTTCTGCTTCTTGGAGGGAGCAGTTTGTTCCTCAGGAAGTGGGAATGGTCCCAGCGTCCCAAAGATGATAGTCCGGGGAGTCGAGGTCGACCCGGAGTTCAGAGAGTTGCCGAGGGAGTTGACACTTCGGCAGCTGATGGGGCGCTTGTAGGTGCGCGTGGTTTGCTTCTGTTGAAGCATGAGTTGGTGCTTGTTTTCATCGAAAGTAATGGTTAGTGAAGCTGCCATTGTTAGTTTTCGAAAATTTCTGAAACAAGACCACATCCATTAGTAATCACAAAAATATAATGATCATAAATGTGGAGTTCTATGGTTTCGTCTTTTCAAATTGCTCGAGGTAGATGACCCAAGCAATATGAGGAAGGCAAAATGCCATAGAAGGTACAATTGTTATGATCGCTGGTATGGTAAGCCCGGAATGGGCATCCCAGTGACTGCTAGAAGCAATTGTGAACTTAAATTCGACTTATCGAGAAGCAGAGCTTGTTCGAGGTAAGAAGAATATAAAGTTGGAGTTACAGATGTGCCGGTCGCAATACAGTAGACCCTGAAAGGGCGTACTAGTACCGCTAGACACAAATGTTTTGAGACCGCATCCATGAGATGAGATTCTCTATTTTGAAAGGTCAAGATTGGATTCATCAAAGAGAGCAGATGGTATTCCGATCTGAACACGGGCTCAGCGATTTCCGCGAGCGCCAGTGCTCAGAAAGAAATGAACCATAATTTCTCGGATCTGAATCTAAAGATGACGAGTTTTTTTTTTTGAAAAGTCAATATCGGGTTCATCAAAGAGAGCAAAAGGCATTCCAATCTGAACACGGTATCAGCGATTTCCGTGAGCGCCAGTGCTCAGAAAGGAGAAGACCAAGATTTCTCCAATCTAAACCCAAAATGACGGAAGTTTTTTTTTGAAGATTTTTTTTTTAAATCTTTTTTTTTTTATTTTTTTATTATTATTATTTTTTTATTTTTTATTTTTATTTTTAAGATTTTTTTTTTGAAAAAAATTTTATTTTTTATTTTTTATTTTAAAATTTTTATTTTTTTTAAAAAAAATTTATTATTTTTTTTTAATTTGTTTAAAAGACGAGAGAGTACACATAGGCCTCCTAACCCGGTCTTATGAAATCTTGATTGATAGAATTGCCCCCAGGTAAGGGTAGGATTACTTAATGAACCCGTTTGGAGGACCCTTGCCTAGAACAGTCAAGCTGTCTCCACACTCTGGACAAGGCTTTTCTTTGAATCAACCATGATCAAAGAACACAGTAGGTTTAACCTTAGTGGTCTATGTCTTTTTTTTATTTTTATTTTTATTTTATTATATTTTTTTAATGAACTCATCGAAGAGAAACGATGGCCCAAAACCTTAGTCGAACAGGCTCAACATTTCTGCAAGCGCGATGAACGATAGGAACGGATCAAGGTTTCTAAATTTTGAATCCAAATTGAGAAATCTAAATTTTTTTTTTATATTTTTTTATATATATATATTTGTTTTTTAGATCTTTAATGAACTCATCGAAGAGAAACAATGGCCCAACCCCCGATCCGAACACGGTCTCAGCGATTTCCGTGAGCGCCAGTGCCCAGAAGGGAGAGGATCAAAGTTTCTCAATTTTGAATCCAAAATGAAAAATCTGATTTTTTTTTTGTTTTTTTGTTTTAAATTTTTTTTTTTTTGAAAAGAGAAAGAGTGGAAATAAATTCAAAGAATTAGAAATTTCCAAACAAAAAATCTCATCTCATTTTTTAGATGCGGAATTCAACATAGGCCACCAATTATAAAGTAGCCAAGGAATCGAGAAAAGAAATATAAGCATAGAGCAAAATATATGATATGCAAATATTTCATTTCTAGCATCGTGTTCTCAAATAAACGAGTCCCACCGGGTGTGCCAGCTTGATGGACCGCGCTCCAAATGCTCGGTTCCTACCGAGGTCGGCGGACGTAGGAGTCCGTTTGGTTCCGACCCTTTCGTAACCAGGGGGCAGGGGCGTGCATCAACATTTCTTTTTTTGTGTGGGTGTGCCAGATTTTCTATTTTTACTTGGAATTGCAAGTGGTGATCCGGAGATCAACCTTCGCAAGTAAAAAGGAAATCAACTTCTTTCAAGTTTTCCATTGCACATATATTTAAGAAAAGAGACATTTTTCTTGGTTTGCCGTGAAAGGCGATTTTTTTGGCATTTATAGCCGATTTTGGCGTTTATAGCCGATTTTTGGCGTTTATAGCCGATTTTGGCATTTATAGCCGATTTACAATCCTTATCAATAATGAAAGACAAGAATTGTGATTTTTGTCTCTTTTGAAAAAATACAAACTACAATGAAAAGCAAGAAAAGGAGGATCTAACTTCTCAGGAGATTGTGGGGGACTCGTTTAGATTGACGGTCGCAAGCCATATGTGGGCTTCGCCGTCATCCATGCAGATGAGAACAGAGGATGCTATTGATTCGCTTGGCTTGGCTATAACCTCAGGTTTTTAGAGGACAAAGACCAAAAGAAGGTCCTATGTCCAATAAAAAGCCGAGTAGACGGGCTGAAAAGCCATATCTAAGCCATTGGAGGCAAGAGGAGAAGGCAAGGACCTTGGGGGGGGGGTACCCCCCAAGGGACTTTTGTCACCTTGTTGCGGTGGCCGGTGTAGAACTTCCGCAGAGTTTTCTCTCTTTTTCCTTTCTCTGGATTTCTGTGCTTCTGTCTGTGATTTTCGTTGTCTGTCTGTCTCTGTGTGTGTCCTTCTTGGAGAGCTCTCCTATTTATAGGCTTTTAGGTAGCCTTTTAGGAGGGTTTATGAGCCTTGATTGTCATAAAGCTGCATAATGGGAGGAGTTACAAAATTGAATTGTTTATTTTGTAACTCATTTTTCTTGGCTTCTGATTGGCCGGAGGAGATTGAGGGCATTTAATCGCCTTTAATCGCCATGATGGGAGGAGTTTCATGGGTTAAATGCCATGAATCTCTTGACTTGTAACTCCCGAATTCTTGCTTCTGATTGGGCCGTCCAAAGAAATGGATTAATGACTGTAATAAAGCTAGTCAATTAATCGCATTAAGTGGTCGTCGAGCAGCTGAAGAGTCGCGGGCCGTGCCACGTCTTTTGGGATTCTTGTGTCGATGATCATCGATGGATCTTCATGTAGATCGACATCAGATGACCATGTAATCTCAGGTGTTTGTTGCCAACAGCGGGTCGGTGCCATCTGTCCTGTCGATTTCTCGATCGGTTGGGTAGAAAGCACACTTTTTTTGGTTGACCGGGTGGCGATCAATATTGTTTTCGATACTCTTGACGATTGACCCGTGTTTTGGACGGATGTCAGAGGACTTGGTGTCTCAAAAGCATGAATTTTGGAAAGTACCAGAGGCTGGGCTCTTCGAATCGCGAAAAAACGGCGAAAACCGGGGTTTCCGGGGCCTTCCCGGCGACCCCGGGTTCCAAGGTCGCCGGCGACCCTGGGGGGTTTTCCCCCTTTTGTGTCCGTTTTTGCTGTTTTTCGATTCTTTTTTCTCCTGTACTTTTCCTTGACATTTTGACCATTTATTGGCCTAATTTCTTTGTAGGAAACCTGATGAGAATCCTTGCATTTTATTTTGCAAAGTTTCCAATTTCCTGAGAAAGCCGAAGACTTTGTCGCGCAGAGCTGCCGATTTTCCGTCAGAAGCTGAAACTGGGTCAAACGATGTCGGAATGACCTAAAATTTGGTGTGAAGCCTCCTGAGCAATAAATAAGACCAACCATAGGCTTTTGTTTGAGTTTTGAAGCCGTTTGGGGTCCTATCACCAGTAGACTTACTTTTTGTCGCGATGAAGATGTCGCGGTTTGATGTGCAGTCAACCGATGTCCGATTGACTTGATATTTGACAGGGAACCTATTAGAGTCATTTTAAGATGATCCATAGGCTCTGTCTTGGAAACCATGGTCCCGGAGAGCTTTGCCGCCGAGAGGCCTGATTTGTCTTCCGAGCGTCAAACTATGGTCAAATGTTGTGAAAATGACCTGAAATTTGACGTGTAGCCCTTTATTAGCATTTTGAAACCGTCCATGTGCTCTATCTGATGAGTAATGGCCTCGGTGGTTCTCGCCGCCGAGAGGCTTGATTTAGCTGTTCGAGGGTTGATGTAGGGTCAAACGTTGTCGGTTTGACTCGGAACTTGACGTGGAGCCTTTTGGAAGTATTTTGAGACTATCCATCGGCCCTGATCGAAGATTTGGTGTCTCCGATGTTTTTGCCGCCGAGAGCTCCTTTTCGGCTGTCTGAGAAGCGAAGTTAGGCCAAATGATTTTGAAATGGCCCGAAACTTCTTGCGTACTCCTCTTTTGGCTGTCTTGAAGAATCTTGCAGTTTTTGTTTGATTCTGACAAGATTTGATTTTTGGAAGCAGCATTGCCTATTTATGGCAGGTTGCGACTTCATGTAGCTCTTTGGATCTTGAAGAGGCAAAGTGACATTTTTGGTGTCAACAACTGTGAAGACATAAGCTTACATTATCTACATCACAATGGCAAAGTGTTTTCATTGGTTTGTATCGAAGATGATAATGATATTAAGTGCATGCTTACACTCTCAGTTGGAGTAACAAATGAGATTTATCTATATATCAATAGAAGACCATTTGGTTCTGGTCTTGGTATTGGACATCAACCAAGGTATGCCTATTTACATTATTTTCCTAAACATCATATTCATGTCAGTATATTGTCATAAGTATATATCTTCTTAATTCAATATTTCTCTGACATTTATCATGTATTCTTTGAAGGTTGCATGGGTTGCTAAGCGTCCGATGCGAGATGAGAAATTTGGGAGAACTGATGGCAGTCATGATGCAAAGCGGAAGGCTCCATATTTCCGAGACACAACAATTCCTATTGTAAACCTCAGCGAAGATTATGGCATGAAATTCTCCTCCGAACCGAACAATCCAAAGGATAAATTGGCCCAAGAGAGTGATATTGTGTTTCACACATACATTGATGCAATTGAGAGTGATGATGAGGTAGAAGCCATCAACATAGAAGCTGAGTTCCATAGTAGTCGTATTCATGGCGGTGCATGCCTTAAGGCGACTTTAAATGCGAAATCAAATGTAGAGCTGCCGCCAACCCACAAGCGTGAGGTTATTTTTGAAGATAGCATGGAGCCCATACAAGTCGATCACCCTAGAAGTAATACTCATGTGGGAGTTGGTCTTAGAGGATTCGTGAATGTGAAATCAAATGTTGGGGAGCCATCAACCCAGAGGCGTGAAGTTATTTTTGAAGATAACATGATTCCAGATGAGTTGCTTACAGACTTGTACCATACTACATCGCGTGAGATCGTGAGATGTGGATAGGGCGCAAATTTCCAGATCGCGAAAATTTTAGGAGGACTTTAGCCAAGTTCGCAATATACAACAATTTTGAGCTATTGCACCTAAAGACAAGTTAGTTCAAAGTGGCAGCATGTTGCAAGGACCGGGATTGTCTATGGCGCATCCACGCGTCTATAATCAAGAGTGGACCACGATTTAAGGTTCGAACCTACAATCCCCTCCATAAATGTTCAAAACCAATGATGGGCACGGCACATAAGCAGGCATCTTCTGAGTTAATTGCGGAGTACATTTTGGATAAAGTTCATCTAAATAATAATTTGAGAGCAAAAGAGATAATGAATGATTATCAGATGGAGTTTGGGGTTACTATATTATACCAGAAGGTGCATATCGTTAGAGAAATGGCACTTCATATTGTCCGAGGTTCATACGAAGATTCCTTCAAACTCCTTCCATTGTACTGTGCTGAGTTGAAGATGATGAACCCAGGTAGTGTGACCAATATCCAGACGACCGACGACGACATGTTTAAAAGGTTTTTTTGGGCTTTTGCTCCTTCCATATGTGCTTTCACCTAGTCTCTCAGGCTAATGATTGCAGTCGATGGATCACATCTTCGTGGTAAGTACCCTGGCGTGTTGTTGGTAGCTGTAACATTGGATACAAATCAACAGCTATTTTCAATTGCGTTTGCTTTTGCAGAGGCCGAGAGACGTGACAGCTGGGAGTGGTTCATTGCAAATGTGAGTTTGTCACTTGGAGAAGCAACGAATCTTACCATCGTATCTGATCGACAGAAGGGACTTCTGCCTGCACTTGCAAACGGCATGCCCACTGCTGCTCATTGCTATTGTTGTTGCCATCTCGCGGAGAACATCAAGATAAAATTCAATGATTCGGCAATTGTCATAAAGTTTTGGTGCGCTTCAAAGGCTTATAGGGCTTGTGAGCACGATGCGTTCATAGAAGAAATTAAGGTTGTAAACATAGAGGCATACAATTATATACAAGCATTCGGCAGGCAACATTGGGCAAATGCTTTTGTTCAGGGCAGGTGGTATGACATGCTCACAAGCAACGCCGCTGAATGCACCAACAACATGTTAAAGGACACCAGAGATCTTTCAATTGTGAAACAGGTTGAAGAATTAAGGGTCAAACTAATGGAATTCTTCCAAAAAAGACAGGCCGGTTCTTTGGTTGTTAACACTCGTTTGACGCCATATGCTGAGAAACAATTGAGCCATGAAACTGAAGAAGCACGTAGGTTGCATGTGCGTGTTTCCGGGTTAGAAGAGTTTCAAGTTTAGTCCGCAAGCTATGTGACGTTGTTCATCTCGATCGTCAGACTTGCACTTGCCGCAAGTGGCAAATTATTAGGATCCCGTGTGCACATGCCATCGCGAGTAAGAGGTTGAGGAGCCGAAATCCATATGATATTTGCGAGGATTGCTATCTTACAAGTAAGTACTAGTCAACATACAAAGAGGACATTCATGCTACCCGTGATAGCAAACAGTGGGAGCATGTATCAGACGAGAGAGTCTTACCTCCTCTATCTTCAAAACAGCCCGGAAGACCAAAGAAAAGCATAATCTGTACTGAAGAACGATATAGAGAGCGTAGGGTGGTCACATGCTCTAATTGTAATGAACGAGGTCACAATCGTGCCTTATGCAGGAACCCGCCCTGTCCCCAGAATACTTAGATGGCTGCGGATGTTCATGTTTAATTTACGTGATGTTTTGACCAATATATAAGTACATACCTGATGTGCATTTGCTGTTTTCATTATAAAGGACTTTTCTATGTTTTGGAGGCTCTGTCAAACAAATATTTGGCTGTATATGATTTGAAACAAATATATTGTTGTTCAAAGTTGTATCGTCACAAAGTGTAATGAATGGTTGTTCTAATGAATATTAAGTATTTTGTATTATTGGTGTTGTTTCGAATCTAGATTAGAGTTTCATCACTTTTGTGTTATCTTGAATTATATGAAATCATTCGGATGCGGATGTCTCGATATTTCTATATATGGGTTTTTCTGATGTAAAGATTATTTATTGTGGTTATCTACAATTGCAATCGTGTAAAGATGTTACACATACCTGTGGATGTAAAATTAGAAAAAAAAATATAGGAAGAAGCGACGCTAGCGTCGTTCATTACAGGAATTTTTTTCTTCAAAAGTTCTGTTTTGAAATGTGCAAAATGCACAACAAACAAACCTATATCAAGTCAGCTTAATACGTCTCCTTCGTCTACGTACATAACAAAAACACCACCCATGCAACCATTCATATCCATACTTTATGAATTTTCCACACACCAAAGAGATGTAACATTATAAACATAAAAAAATAATAGGACAATGCATCCAATAGAATGTAACTTTTATAAACCCAAAAAGAACAAATAACATGGTTCCAATAGATAAATCAATGTACTTCGCTGCCCACATGCCACTAAAATGTATAAGATTAATTACATTTTGTCAAAGGATCAATGCCCCTAAATCATAAAAGATTAGTTACAATTCATTGAGTCAAAGGATCAATGCCCAAACGGTGACTATTAAGCTCCCGACTGTATCCTTATATGTCGACACAATCTTGCTCCTAAAATACATTATGTCTGATTGTTTGAAGTTGAACTCTTTACGCGCTGCACAATGCTTAGCGAAGGCCAATGCAAATACACCGTAATCGTTCCCGTTCTCCTGGTATGGTATTTTCGTTTTGACAAACAAACTCCACATATTGGTGTCATACCATCCATAGTTCGAGAACTGACCGCCCAAGAAATCAATCTGGTATAATATTAAAAGAACACAAATGTGTAAGCGGATTCATGCTATATTAAAACAATATGAATGCTATGAAATCAATTAAATGCTAACTCACGAATCCTTTGCAGTACTGAAATGAAGTCCTGTCGTTCTTCATGCTATTATAAAACTCCCACCTTCATTCTTCTACGTGTCCAACCAATAAACAAAAATGTGCTTCATGCCATAGAATAAAAATTAACATACTCTTTTCCCTAGCCTCTCATACTTTGATACCATCCCTGCCAAATACATTCCCTTGCAAGGCTTTGATATTATTGTTGTCCCACCAATTCTACACACGAAAAGCATGACAATATTAGAATGAGAGTTTTTTAAATACTAATGTACTTATTAATGATACTGGTATTGCGGCAAAAATCAGCTGACTTACACAGACGCTGGGATCATAGAAGTAAACATCTGAATATCTATTCTTGATCACTTCAAACCACCAGTACATTATATTTGTATCCAACCATGTACTCTCATCGAGTACCTTCTTTAAAGTCTTTCCGGACACTAGCGTGCAGTATATATCAAGTTTATCCGGTCTAGCAAAAAACAACAACAACAAGTGTATAATATATGATAACAGACTACATTAAAATCATAATTTTTTAAATAAGGCCAATGACAAATAGGTCTAAAATATATAGAAGGATAAATAGGTATAGACGATACTTTTTGTTGTAAAATCGGAGGAATCCCTCCAATAGAGTCAACTGATCTGTGGTGAGCACATACTCCGACCGTTCCAAAGAGTGGTCGTAGTCTTCAAAGTAACGCTCTCATGATGCAACCGTTTTATCCTCCATACCAAAGTATTGATATCGGACCTCGGGGTATGTACAACGATCGACATCTCAGGAGGTGCATTAGCTGGTGTAGTAAATATATCATCCACAACCGGAATTGATGGAGAAGCGAATCCAGTGGCCAAAGAAGGTGATGATGGTTCGATATCAACTAGTACACCCTCATCTGAATATTCCAGCTTCTTTACAGCGGGTGATATCCAGGTCCTTGGCCTAGCTTTTGGAACAGCTCACTTCCGTGTCACAGAAGATGTCTCTTAAATCAAAATGTGATAACCATATTAAATATAGAAATATTCATGAAAGTAGGACCATAACAAAAACCCAAAATCACAATTATATGTAATTTATTACCTTGTTTTCATCATCATCTTGGGATGTGGAACACGACTCTCCTCCAAAATTATCGAACGCGGAAGTGAAAGCATCTCTAAATTTTTTAATTTTATTGCGCAAGCATGCCGCGAAATCTTCCATCTTCACCTTCTTCCGGACCGCCCGGTCTGGAGACCGTTCCAAATTGTTCAACCAAGCATGTACCTAAGTCAATATGGCATTGAATCAAGGATGAGTTGTATGTTTTTTAAAAAAGACATAAAAAACACCATAAATCTGATACCACACTAACATGTTTCTCGGTTGTGGATGTCTCTTCATCAACTCCGACATAAAAAGGTTTTTTTTTTTTTTTTTGTTTATGAATTCCCACATCTGATGTTGGTGTGGCATTGAGGGTCTCATCGGGTGTTTGTATACCTCGACCACCCTTTCCACATATAATCTCTCTGATGGTTTCTGATAAATACCAATCATGATAAGAACTACTATAAGACTTTGACGAATCATTCTGTCCTAACAGGACATTTTTACCCCTCTTCTCCCACAACCTTGTAATTTCATCTCCGTACTTTTGGTAATGTTTTTCAAACCTCTCCAAACGCTCAATCCTCTTAAAAGGTAAATGAAAAGGCGGTGGGACAGCTTGTTTGAAGCTGAACTGTTTTGTTACACGCTGGGTATTATGCCTCTCAACAATCCAATAATGTAGTAGGACGGTTGATGAATTGAACAATCCCTTGTCTTCCTTTATAACACCTTGGAATAGCTTCTTGTGCATCTAAGCATATGGCTGCCACGTAAACTGTAAAATTAGACAAACTTAATCAACAATATATTCAAATGTATCAATATCACAAATCAAAGTCATGAATTGTTCTAAAAGTTAATACCCTAACTCTTTAAGACCGTTGGCATGCTTTCGTATCTCTTTCATGTTAGTCACCTGCATCCTATCTCTCAGTCTTAATTCCCATGTCTTGAACAATGGGTATTGTAAGTCCTTTTTCCAACTAGGAGATGGGGCAGGACATCTCCCAATTGACATTCTTGAATAGGCCCAAATCTGCAAACCACAATCAATCAAACAAAAAGTTAATTACTCTTAAAAATAAGATGATTAGACTTCAATCCAAACAAATCACTAAGTTTATAACACCTGTAGCAACTGTAAAGGGCCTGTTAGAGTCTCAAAAGCGTTAGCCTACAAGTACCCCTTTTGTCTTCATGTTTCTCTTCACCTTCATCCTCTTCATTTTCATCATCTTCACCTTTTATTAACCTTGTCGCCCTTCCAAGCATTCTGTCTTGCAAGCCGAACCCCATGCATAGGGCTTGAATTCGCTAAACAACTCCAGCTGCCAAGCTGGCCCCTTAGCACAAGAAGAATTGGCAAATATTTGTCCAGACACCAAGAATAACAAGTATGCCCTTGTCTTGTACAGCTCCTTTGTCTTCTTAGAAGACTTGAAGTTGTTTTCTAGCCACTTAAATTTAATTGTAATCTCAATAGTGTCTTTTCCAGCACGTGGGACAATGCCTAGCAACTCCTTGCACACTTCCGGGACAAAAGAATTCGGGAAAGTCCTGCCCGTTACAGGTTCATCGTCAATCGGGAGCCCATATATATGTGCAACGTCCTCTAAAGTTACTGTGGCTTCACCTGTAGGCAAATGGAATGTATTTGTCTCCGGCCTCCATCTTTCAACTAAGCCACTAATAAGGGCATGGTCTATTCTCATGTAGTCTATTTCAGAAATATTAGATAGTCCAATATCCCTAACAATATCCTTTTGTCTCTCTGTTAGAACCCATATGTCTTTATCAGGGTTCGTATTTATGCATCTATAGGTCCCTTGTTCTATTCCATTTAATATAGCTTTGGACACATGTGAGTCTTGATCATATAGCAACTTATCCTCCGATCCAAGCTTATCTCCTTTTTCCATCTGCTCACAAAAATATACACAAGCACATATAAAGACTAGATAGTTATTAGCACATATGAACAACCGACACCTTGCAAAACAATTTTCTCATAAACAATGGACACCGTTCCTCTACTTATAGATACAATATGGATAGAAATAAACTAAAGGATTACTACAAATTTTAGAAACAATTTGGTAGAACAAAATTTATTTAGGTCAAACATTTGACCAAAATTCATAACGAGTCTAAATAATAATTTTAGCTCGAGGGAGTCCCAAGACAATAATAATTTTTTCTTTCTTTTGGCTCTGAAAGATACTAACCCACACATATACCAAATAAAAAAAAATACATGTTTTTTGGATTTTGTCTAATCTGTATGAAATTTCAGTTTTACATATCCACAGGAGGGGAAGAAAAGGATTCATAAGACTAAAAAATGATTCAAACTAGTGACGCAGAATACTTCCTGCCAAAAGCTCAATCGATGCACACTTTAAAGATACAACGCTAAGGTTTCAAATAAAGTCAATCCACAAAGCCAAGAAGATGAAACATTGAGAAATTGCTAAAGTATGACTATCCCAGCCACATGCATACAGCTGTGAAGTTCAGTGTGCCATGTGCAAACAATTCAAGCATTACAAATTATGGCCCTCACTGTATATGAAGCACACAACCCTAAAACCTTTATTATCCAACAATCTTAGTCCCAGATTTCAAGACTGTCTTCTTCTAACCTTTTGAACTGTCCTAACCATTCATTCTAAGGACACCAATGGGATGTTCATAGTGATTCTTAGGGTTATGCCCCATCCATCATGGACCACATTTTGGAACCCCTCATCTTGAAAATGTACAACGTCATATACGCGGTGCATGCACATGAATAAGCATATACTGGCATGTCAAATAATGCCTCAGATATAACCCATACCATCATAATGCAGAAAAATATACTCAAAATGTCTTCCATCAGCACAAGATGGCAAAGTCACCCCATGGCAAACAAATGCGAGCACCACATAGATAACAACCAAGATGAAGACTATCAATGCAACCCTGTGAGTCCCCAAAGAAGTGTAGATTTGGCTATGGTACTAACAAGCTTGTTTTCCAAAATCAATTACAGGATTTTGGTCATATCTATGTAGAGAACGTGGAAGATTATACGAGCAAAACATGCATTCATGACATTGAAGTCTTGGCAATATTATTAAGCTCTCCAGCTTTGATCACAGAAAAAAAAAATACAAGCATGAAGAGAAAAACAACAAATGTACTAAAAATTACACACCAAAAATATTGAGAATGAAGAGGGAGAAATATCAAATATCAAAACATCAAAGAGAAAAAAGATATCAGACAAGAATAGAACACAGAAGAAGAAAATGCACGTTTGGATGATGTAAACCCACTTCCAAATTTTAATCAGACACCAAACGAGCATCAATGAATCAAATGTGCATGTCGAAAACAAGTAAACAAAATCCATTGTGGGTGTTTCGGTCTTTGGGAAGACCATCCAGATATTGTATTTGAAAAAACTCACAAATGTGCAGACGCTTAACCCACTTTCTGGATTTTAATCAATCACCAAACAACCATCAATGAATAGCATGTGCATGTCCGAAAACAAGAGAAATCCAAACTAAAACCATTGTGGCCGTTTCGTTCTTGGAGAAAAAACCCAAACGATAAACCCACAAATGTGCAAACGGTAAACCCACTTCTGGTTTCTCGTGAATCACCAAACAAGCATCAAAGGATCGAACATGCATGGTGCAAAACAAGTGAAACTCTATCGAAACCAACCTACCATTATCGTTCTTGAAAAAAAAAAAAAACCACAAATGAAAACAAGAGAAACACCATATTTTAGATATGCAAATGGTTTCAATGTCCCATACCTTAGAGGTTTTATGCGATATCGAATCAAGGTTGATGCAAAATGGGGAATGAAGAGTGCAAAAGAGCAGCGGCGCAGACGCACTCTGGTAAAGGAAGGAAGAGGGAAGAAAAAAAGTGAAAAGGAAAGGAAACGATGGTTTTAAAACAACAGATAAGTGACGTTAGCGTCACTGATTTTCACACTGAGTGACGCTAGCGTCACTCGTTTAATATTGAAAAAAAAAACCCACATGGGGTCTAACGGACCCCGTTTGTGTGGTGCAGTTTCCAGGAACTATCAAGTTCAACGTCCAACTATTGGGTATTTTTAGGTAAAATCCTCTATTATTTTACTAGAATGGATTAAATCCATAATTAATATTTCTAATTTTTATCTTTTATTTATTTATATATATTGATTTTTTATTTTAAATATTTTCCTGAAATGTAAATTCGAAAAGTTTCGCCGAAATTCTGAATCGGCCGAATTTTTCCATTCTAGAGGACAGACCGAAATGGGGTCCGAAACGATATTAATAACTATGCCCTGGAGCCATGAGAAGCCAACGCCATGAGGGGCCAAAATTAGCCCAGGTGCCATGGAGACCAGAATTGGCTTAACGTGCCATGGGAACCAAATTTGGTCGAGGCACCATGGCAGCCAAAATTGGCATCGGGTGCCATGGGGGCCTAAAACTATTCCAAGTCCTATTTGGAGAGGCTTCATCGGGTGCCATGGGGGCCTAAAACTATTCCAAGTCCTATTTGGAGAGGCTTCTGTTTGGCTTACTTCTGGGAATATTTCTTTTTCATTCTCTCTCTTTTTGCTAAGTTGGAATATTAGCCATGAGTGATTATTCAAACTTAAAGACCTACGGTCAGTCCTTGTTCATGTGTGTGATACTAGGGTGCCAACACCACTCGCCATGAGTGTTTGGCATTTTGGAAATATTTCATGGGTTTTTGACATATAAGTAGGCATGTCAAACGGGCCGTGCCGTGCCGGCACGGCCCGCTAAAATCCTGGCCCGCCCGTGCCGTGGGCCGGGCCGGCACGGCACGGCCCGCCCGGGGAAAACCCGGGCACGGCACGGCCCACAGTGGGGCGGGCTGTAGCGGGCTGTGCCAGCGGGCTGGCGGGCCCTTTTTTTTTTTGATAGACTAATATAAATATATAATTACCATAAGGCGTAACGTAAGCGTAAGTCCGTAATGACATGGATTTGAATTTGATTTTCGATCAATAGTCATTAATTTTTCAATAGTTACTTTTCTAAACATTTAAACTTATACAAACATTTGACAAATGATTGAGTGGTTCAAATTAATTTATAGATATTTACTCACATATTACTTAAGTACTATATATGAATTTTCTTTTTCTTATCAGTATTAAAAATAAAAATTAGAACACAAGCAAGGAGAATGACAAAGATATTTAAGTGGTTCGGTCAAACTCGATCTACTCCACTGAGAAGAGAGAATCATTTGGATCTTAACTTCTTGAAGGTTTCTAAATAGGATTACCTTCAAAACCTTACAATCTTTTTAGAAAAAAAAAAAAAGAATGAACAACTTATAAATTACAATGAAGAAAAAAGTAAAAAATCAGATTTGTAGTCCACTAATGTATTCTGCTGGATCAAAATCTTCCATTAATGATGTTAACTCTTGCTTCCTCTTATCTGCCAAGTACCAGTCTCGTAGGCAAACACAACACTCCACCGTTTCTTCAGTGAGATTTGTTCTTCTGTCATCTACTACACGTCCACCTGCACTAAAAGCCTGTTCTGATGCTACAGAAGACATAGGAATAATCAATAGATCACGAGCCATGGCTGCCAACACCGGATAAATGCTTTCTTGTTGCTTCCACCAGGCTAAAAGGTCAAAACTAGATGCGTCCTGCATCCTAATTACACCTACGTCAAGATACAATGATAACTCCGTCACAGTGTTGTGACTTGAACTTAAGCTGGATGCCATGCCCGTGGACAGGGAAGAATACCACACCTCCCACTCAGCAACACCTGTATACTGGACTTCTGAATTGCCCATACTAAGCCCAGCTGTACCCATTTGCTCACAATAAAATTGAAAAAGTGCTTGTAAATTTGCCCTTATATTTGAAAAAACATTTGAATCTATATAATTCATATTTTTATTTATTCCATCAATAAAAAACTGTACACCACTTAATTTTAACCTAGGATCAAATACAGCAGCTAAAGAAAATGTCATTGGAGCCTCTTTCCAATATTTATTAAAATTTTCTTCCATGTCTCTAATAGTGCTACCAAGTAAAAAATGATCTCTAAATCTACTGAATTGTAAAGTAATTTTAAAAAGTTTCATTAAAGCTTCATTAGATGTGGGATAATATATCCCGGAAAAAAATAATGTTGAAGTATAAAAAGGTTCTAATAAATCTCTTATATGGGCACATAACTCCCAATGTTCATCACTAATCATTAAATCTTGTGCATGAAAAGCACAAAATTCATTCAAAACAGTTTTTCTAGAAAGTGCATTGTTTAACAAATCATACATAGAATTCCATCTATGTTCAACTTCTTTAGGCAATTTAATAGCTGATACGCCTTGCCTCGCACATATTTGGGCATACAATTGTCTTCTTTGTGCAGAGCAAAAAACAAATCTAGCAATGTCTTTAATAGCATCTGTATAACTTGTAATGTGCTTTAAACCAACTTTTGCAATAAGATTTAAGATGTGACATACACATCTATTTTGAAAGATAGAACTATCTATCAAAGTTGCAAGTGGCATCTGCATTCTCATTAATTCAATAGCCACTGTATTATTACTAGCATTATCTAAAGTTACAGATAAAACTTTTTCCTTAATACTATATTCATCTAGTTTTTCCAAAATTAATGTACTTATCCTAGTTTTATTGTGTGGCCATTCAAGAGTGCTAAAACTAAGTATACGTTTATTCATAATCCATTTTGCATCTATATTATGTGCAGTAATACAAAGATAACTATCACCCCCTTTAGAAGTCCACATATCTGTGGTTATGGATATTCTACCAGGAGATTCTGCAAAATAGTTTTTTATATTTATTTTCTCTTCCTGCCAGAGTCTAATAGCATCATTTCTGGCTGTATTTCTTGAAATACTGTGAAATTGTGGTTGACAGTATTGCTGGACCCATTGTTCAAAAAACTCATTTTCAACAAAAGCAAATGGTAATTCGGATAAAACAATCATTTTAACAAGACCTTGTCTAGCACTTTGTGCATTAAAAGAAAAAAAACCCAAACTGCTACTACTACTACCACCACCAGTAGTAGAAATTTGGGTTTGTGAACCAGGCCCCCCTGTCCCTGCATTCTCTGGCTTATGCTTTTGTAAACATGTTTTTCTATGTCTTGACAAATGGCCGGTACCCCCTTTTGACTGGGCACTATAAATCTTACCACACAATGTGCATTTTGCCTTTTCAACATTCTTTCCATTTTCAAAAACATCATACCTTGTATATATATCCCAAACTGCTGAAGTTCTACTCCTCTAATTTGGTTTATGGGAACTCTGAGGAAAGGGGGGTGGTAAATCACCTACTTCATCTTGTAATTCAATAAAATCTTCTTCTACATTAACGGAAGAACCTTCTGTGGGAAATCTTCTAGCCATATTTCAAAAGAATAAATTTATAAATAATAATAGTAATATGCTAATAGCCTTCTTTTGTTATAATTTATTATAAGAAAGGGGAGAAAATGAGAGTTAATATAATATAATATAAACTTATTTATATGGAATCTCAAATCTAAATATTATAAATACCTCTAAATCTTTGAAGGCCCCTTTAATCTTGTCTCTTGATGACTTGATCTTTGGTCCTCCAAAAACTTCTTAGAGAGAGTGAAAGAGTTGAATACTTGAATGCTTTGAGAGAGAGAGAGTTAGAGAATGAGAGAGTTGTGTAAATTGGTGAGGAATGAGAATGGGAGGGTTAGGATATTTATAGACTTAGTATAATGAAAAATGACACAGAATACCCCTTATATGACCGTTTTATAGCTGTTGGGGGGGGGGGGGTAAAATGGTATTTTTAAAAAAATTTGGCTGTTGGGCGTGCTGGCGGGCCGGCCCATCGGGCCGACCGTTGGGCGGGCCTGGCGGGCCGGCCCGTCGGGCCGATCGTTGGGTGGGCTATCGGGCTGGCGAGCCGGGCTGGCGGGCTGCGGGCTGGCGGACCTATACTGGCGGGCTGCAAGGGCTGGCCCACTAGGCCGGCGGGCCGTGCGCAGCTCGGCCCAGCACGGCCCGCGTCATGGGCCGTGCCCAGTGGGCCGTGCCGTTGACCGGGCCGTGCCGTGCCACGGCCCGTTGACTGGCGGGCCGGCCCGGCACGGCCCACTTGACATCTCTACATATAAGTACTCTTTAAATCCAAATTTCTCAATTTTATGACCCAAATTCAGATAATATCATTCAAGTCATTTGACTCCGATTAATACTATTGTTATAACTTTTTTTGCACCATATCCCATGATTTCATGGGATAAATCAATTTTTGTATTATACATTTATACAACTAGCAAATGAGTGATTTTTTTTTTATAGAACACAAAAAATGTTATTTTATGAAAAGTAAATATAGATCTGACTCCCATTTCTTAGGTTTTATCATTTAGAAGATTTTTCTCTAAAGCTATAATATAATTGGACAGTCAAATGATATCATAAAATTTATTGATTTCTTTGACATTCATAAATTCATGAATTCGAGACAAAAATAATTAGAAAATATGTTGACGTGAGCAGACGATTCTCGTTAAATTATTTAATATTAGTCATGAAATTGGAAAAAATGAATTTCCATTATGAAAATGAGTTAGAAAAAAAAAAAATTGGCAGACATTGTGGCAGATAAAATCTAGAGAGAGGAAAAAAGTGGAGAGAGGAGGAAGATAGCCTGGCAGAGATTTTATAGCTGACACATCCATAAGTCTCCAAAGCCCTCTGTTTGCCTCCAAACAAGGAGAAGGGGCAGTGATGGCCACTTTTATGCTCTACCCGAATGTAGTCTCCTCCACTCCTTTCCAAACCCTCCACCACATAAACAAAAAATGCCCAAATTCAGATTCCTTCCTCTCTCTATGTGCACCACCATCAGCAGCTAAAATCCAATTCAGTGGTTTGGGTTTCGCGAGCAACACCAGTAGCAGTAGAAAGAGGAAGCTCGTTGTAGCGCGCGCGGGTCCTCCAAGCACCACCAGCCTCATATTCGCATTCGTGTTCCCACTCTCCCTTCTCCTCGTCACCATCTTCACTTCCATCAGGATTGCCGACAAGCTCGACCAACAGTATCTCGAAGAGGTAAACCAAACCCCACCTTCCCACTTCCATTTCTCGTCTATTCATCATAACTCGAACTGGGTCTTGTTTGGTTTTCCTCAAATTGCATTTGAAAATATTCTCTCTATTGATTTGTTCAGTATCTCAACGTTTTATGCATTGGTTGTTATTTCTCTCTGACTGAAATGATGCACGCCATATGTTTGTTAAATTGCTCGTGATAACCCATGGCATTTGTAATCGTGTTCCAACACAAACCCAGTTTGCGTTTTGTTTAGATTTTCTCAAATTGCATTGAAATGTTCTGTCTATTTACTTTTTTTTTTACCAGTTTCGACGTTCTATGAATTGATTGTTAGTGCTTTCTTAGACTGAAGTGACTCGCGGCCTATGTTTGTTGAATTTCCAGTGTTAACCTACCGCATCAACTGAACTTTATCAGTTGTAATTGTGTCCCAGTTGCAAAGATTCTGTATAGCTCACAGATGACACAGCTTTCAGTTTGGTTTGTTCTCCGCATGGCTGTAGTTTTCATTAGGTGCATGGCTGTTTTAGCTTAGTTTGCTGACGTGACTCATTAGTTCCATTTTGTTCAGTTTTAAGATTTGCTTCATCCTAGTTGTGGAGTGATCTGTTTGGATTTCGTCATAATGTTCAAGTTTTGGGGATAAAAAATTAAAATTGATAGCCTTCCTGTGAACTAGCTGAACATAGAGCATAAATGTTAGCCTTGAATTGATTTTTGGGTGAGAATCTTCTTGTAAGAATAGTCATGTTCTAGTGATCTGAGCTCCATACAATCTCAAAGAAAACATAGTTTCACTCTCGAAGATATTTATTTCATGTGTTGGTCTATGGAGGAGTCGATTGATCATCTTTTTATTCGCTGTATCTTGGTTTGCAATGCTTCTTTTTTTTCCCTTTTCACTGCTTGATGTATCTTTTAGTTTGCCCGTTTACTTTCAGGCTAGACTAAAGGTTGGATTGTGGCCCATCTTCTATTATAGGCTGGACATTATTGATTGGCAATTACATGAAGGCACTATGAATTCATCAAGATTTGTGGTTAATGAATGAAAATTCCAATGGGACTTCCAAGAAAAGGAGTTTGGGGAATTTAAAGTTGTGATTAATTTCAATGCCGGTTAAAGAGAAAGTTTGGTGGATGAGTCCAACATTTGGAGCCTCAGTAATCGGAGTTTTCCAACACAAGCAATAAAGGAGATTGTGGTCAGATTTCTTTAGTTCAAGTGACATTGGAGATTAACAATGGAGCGGAATTATGGCAATAAAATTAAGGTCAAATGGTTTTCTGTATGTTTTTCAAAAGTGATTGGTGCCCTTGTTGAGGCCGATCCTGTAAATGATATAAGATGGGCACAATAAAGTTTCCACCCTCCATGGAGATTAGCATTATTAGGGAAGGCGATCAAGTTTGTGTGACTCAACGTATGTGCCCTTTTGCATGTGTTCTAAGTGTCACAACCCAAAATCCAGGGCTCTCGTATTACGGGTCGTGAATGTGAAATATCTCATTAATCTCATATGTCAAATCAAACTGGCCAATTTAAATTTTCCAATAAAGATAATAGAGCAGAGTATAATTATATGACAGTTGCAAAAGTACAATTACAAGGTGTTTTGAAAACATTAACTATTACAATCTTGGCCAAACAAGGGCCACTAACAAAGGTACAAAAGAGGGAAACTAAACAAAAAATGGGTATATCGGCTCTCTGACAAGATGCTACCAGCAAAATTCCTAGGTGCATCACTTTGGCTTTCTTGCGGTTCCAAAGAAGTTGCCTTATCCTTCGCACTTGTGGGATGAAAACCTGCTGCTTACAAGCACCAAGTGTAGTATTAGGCTTACGAAGCTTTGCAAATAAACATGTATAAATCATACTTCATGGATGCATTAACATAAGATAGGAGACATAGGTTCTGCAATGCATAAGTGATAACAAGATAGTGTATCAGCACGTGATCGTAAACATCGTCATACCTGTGAACCGTGGAACAATAAATAAAAATAGTAGTAAAAGACAACTCATGGCTAAATGACAGGAAAAAGTAACCAAACTGATCTAAGGCTTAAGACATGGCAAGACAGACAAAATGGACAAAGCAGGAGCCTACAAAGCAGGCGTGCAGGCTCATTGTCCGAAGACACCTACATTTCAGTATCTGCAGATACCTACCAGGCAGGCTCAATGTCCGAAGATACCTACATCTCAGTATCTGAAGATACCTAGACAGGCGAGCATGACATGATAGAACTGGACAAGCAAGACATATAATATAAATAGGCAGGCGCGACATGATAACTCAGTGTCCACTGACACCTACATCTCAGTATTAGAAGATACCTACAACATGAGGCCAAGTGTAACCAAAACAAGACAAGGCAATACTAGCGGGCAAGTAAAAATAGACGGATAGGGCAGATTAGACAAGACAAGTCGTGACAGGGCTAAACAAGTCAGGACATGTTAAGATGGTGACAAGACAAGCAAGGTACCTAACCTGGTCTATTGTGACTATTAACAAAATTACGATCAGCTAGGGATATTGGGCCTTGTTTCCTTTCCAGATTCCATCAAGGTTACCCAACTAGGCTGTGGGTCAAATGAACGGGGCTAAGTTTGAATTTCTCAGGATTGGCAGTTTCTGTTGTTAAATGTGTGACACTGAAGACCTTTGCGTCCGATGCCCGAATTTGATGATCTAGGCATGGGTCTTGTACTACTCGCTGGGATGAACCATATATCACAAACCTCTGAACTCCGACACCGTTTGCCCCTTAAACTGGGTTGCACTGTAACTGCCTTTCCCTAGGGACATTACAACTCTACCCCTAATAATTACCCGGCTATCCCTTCTGATCCCTAATTACCTCAAAAGTAGCAATCCTACCAATGTTAGGGGTCTAGGTCCTTTCTGGATTGTTAGTTCAAGTTCCACAAGAAGGTTCATGGTCATGGTGAGGTGAATAGGAGGTCAAGCGGTAAGGATGCTATGGGAGGAGAAGTACACACTCACGGTTAAGTACTTAAGTGTACAAGAAGACACGAGGGTGTACTTTCCCATCCGGGTCATTTTAGGTCAAAGGACTGTTATGCTAATCCAGCCTAGGTCTAGGGTTGTTGTTGCGTAATACCATTCAACTCTATGACCCGGTAGGAATTGAGATGTCCAAGACAAGGTACTTGGTGCTATTGAAGGTAATTTCCATCCCAAGGTCCCATGTCACCATAAGTCCATACCCTTGAACTTAGCATCTCTCTATCATCCTTTCTGAACAACTCGGGGTCATATCAAGCTATGGACATTACTTGCCTATAGTCTTACACTTAAACATCATGGGCTAAGGGCAGTGTCTAAGGCAGTAAGGCTATACCAAGATCCTAGGTTCAAGGTCTCCGTCAAAGTGAACCTGAGGGTTGTTTAGCTAAAGTGTCCAAGTGGTGGGGTCTAAATGGTCACCAAAATGACCAGGCCTGAGGGCCAATCCGAAACTGCAAGAGGAAGGGGCCAGGGGCCAGCTGGCTAGTGGCTGGGGGCCAAAGGCTTGAGCCTAGTAGCCGGCCAGCTATTGGCCTACTTACTACTAGTTGGTCAGCCTGAAGGCCAACAGTTGGTTGACCTGGGCAGCCCAAATTCCTGAAGTTGAGTTCCTGAGGTTTCCCTTATTAAAGTCCAAATTCCTAAGGGTGCCATCCATAAACATAAATGTCTGTAATGAAATAAACTAAATGTACATGACCCATGGCAGATCGCCAAGTGCCCAGTTGGCCATTAGCCGGTCACCTGCAATGGCTTAATGCCTAAGGTCTGAGATTTCTGAGGGTCTCCATAGGAATGCAAATGGTTTGAACAAATAAGGTAATTACTGAAGAAAACTAAACGCATAGAAGAACTAAAGAGAAAAAGGAATAGAACCAAGTGGTCCACAGTGGATTGGCTAGTGCCTATAGCAGCCAACCAGCTAGTGTCGAAAGTGGCACCATTGGGGTCCAGCAGCCCATTCCATCTCGGAATTCAAGGCTTTGGGTATTCCATAGGCATTGAAGGAATCCAAAAATACAGTATCCGCACTCAAAAGCCAATGAAATTAATAATCTGGTTTTTTTGGGTTCTCCTGTCACATAAGCTTGCAACCACATTCCCATATTATTTTTTAGAACCTCTTAAACAAATAAACAAAACTACAAATTAAAATGTATTTTACATAATCATAGGAGAAGAAATTTAAAAACATGTAGATTTATGTGAAAATTTTATGATTAATCCTATGTTTCTAAATTTAAAATTACCGAAGAAGGAAATTTTACATAATTTAAAATAATAAAATGAGTAAGGAAAAATTATATTTGAGTGTAAATGCATAGATCTAGGCTTAAAACTATAGATCTATGAGTTAGACACTCTTTCTTTTCTTTCTTTCTTTCTTTCTTTATGAAATGGTAACTTGTATTCATCAAAAACTTTACAATATAAAAGAGCTATACTAGAAGCGGTTAGGGAAGACCCCAAAATATACAGCCACCACCGAAAGGGAGGAAAAATTATACAAAGGGGCACTAAAGTTCCCGAAGCCAAAGGGAGAAGAAGAGACCCTAATCATAAGGATATGACTTCCCTCCAATTGAACATAATGGCATCAAGTGATAAACCCCATAAATCTGGAAGAAAAGAGACCCAAGAGGTAATGCAGAATTTCATTTTGAGGATGATGTCTTCTTGGGAGGAAGCGTTCCCTTTGAAGCACCTTCTTTTTCTCTCTTTCCATATAGTCTAGGTGCAAGCCAAAAAGGATAAGCGCCACATAATCTTCCCTTTGGTAGTAGCAATTGGGCAAACTCACTCTTGGAACAACTCGGCTAAGGACCGCGGGAGAACCAAGTTGCTGTTGAACTCATTAAGAATCAATGACCAAAGTGCTTTTGTTAACTTGTAGTGAGAGAGTAAGTGGTCAACCGATTCCTCGTCAGCTAAGCTAAAGGGGCATGCAGTGGTGACGATCATGTTGCAACGATGGAGATTATCCGTTGTAATAATCTTGTTTCTGAGAGTGAGCCGGGCAAAAACTAAAACTTTGGGTGGGGCCTTGATCTTCCAAAGGGATGACCAGGATCCAGAGGTGCAGGAGTAATAGAAAAGGTGGAGAAGAAGGAAGATACCTAAAAAGTACCATCGCATGAAGGAGACCAAAGCCTGCTGTCTTGCCCTTCGGCTAAGATATTGATCCCATTTAGGACCTCAAATACATTGAAGAGGTGAGCTTCTTTTGTCTCGGATCGATTCTTTCTAAAGATTGGGCACCACAGGTTACGGTTAGAGCTTTTGTCTAGATAATCTCTATCCTTAGCATTCCGGTTTCTTGCACATCTGTAGAGGTCAAGAAACTGAAATGCTAGAGGGGCCCACCAGCCCAAACATCATGCCAAAAGGAGATTTTTTCTCCATTACCAACACGGGAGAGAATGGAGTAAGTGAAAGCATCTTTGGTGGAACAAATCCCTTTCCAGAAGCTAGAACACCTTTGGGAAGGAAGAGGATATCCCACCCATTGCTCCTTACATGGTATTTGGCTAGGAGTATGATTCTCCAAAGGCTGTCTGAATCTTCCCCTAATCTCCAAAAGCCACTTTCCCAACAAAGCTTGATTGATAATCCTTAGGTCTTATACCTAGACCGCTGGATTCTTTAGGAGAGCAAAGAATTTTCCATTTGACTGGGTGGAATATTTTTGATTCCTCGTGGCCCTGCCAATGGAAGTCACGTTGGAGCTCCTCGATGTGCTTGATGATAGCAACGGGGCATTTGATAATGGACATGTAGTACACAGGGAGGTTGGCAAGTGCGGATTGAATCTTCAAGAAAGACGATTTTTTCATTTTTTTTTTAAAATACATTATAATATAAGAAAATTGATTTCTTAAAAATAGATGGTGAAAAAAATTCTCGAAGGTAAGGAAACATACATCGATGCATGTAATCTAAGCTTTGTATGCAAATGGAAACATGGAATCTTACCTCAAATCTATCAAATTGGAAACTCCTCTTTTAGGTGAATGATGCATTCTACCTTCTTTGTGCTAGCTCTCTAAAAAAAGAAATTTGATCCCCAAAAACATAAGATTTGGGCTTTTCGTAGCTTTCCTAGTGTTTCCCTTTACTACTTTAGAATGACAAGTGTGAAAGGCAAACATTCCCTTTTATAATCAGCTGAGTTGTGTCACTATGTGACTCGGCTGACTTGGTTTAGTCCCATTCGACTCGACTGAATCCTATATGTTTGGGTCAGAGCAGATAAAAACTCGACATTGATAAGGGATCATTTGTTTGCATGTGAAAGTGTTACACATGCGAAACATTTATGCATGATCATGTTTGTATGTGTGAATGATTTGCACGTATAAAACTCATGAAAATGGTGTGAAAATGTCACCATTTTCAGCCCAAGATTTTCAAAGCCCCTACCCTAGTAAATCATTTCACAGCTGGAGTAGAGGGGAGGCGCTGGTACACATTGCTACAGTGAAAACAATGATAAGGGCTTGACTGTTTTTTGCATTTTTTTTTTCATTCTTGGGGGCCCCTAAACCATGATCTGAACCTCTCATCCTCTTCATAAGACCAAAAATAGCTCTGGATCAAATCTCAGCCGTTGATTCATCATGGATTTTGAGAAATTTGTGGAACACTCCAGACCATTAGATCTGCAATTTTGGACTTCTATGGGCCCCTTTTTCACAATCCAAACCGTTCATCTTCATTAAAGGCTGACAATGGTTAGGGGGTTAAATTTCATGTCATGAACCATTATGGATTTTGAGAAATTTGTGAAATATGTATGGCTGTTGAATGTACTGCATGTTCCTGATGTGATTTTCACGTCATTTGTGCCTAGTCCATTGTTTGCATTTTTTTCTCAAAAACTCTTGTGGGCCTCAACCACGATCCGAACCGTTCATCCTCTTTACGAGGCCAAAATCGGCTAGGAGGTTAGTTTTTAGCTGTTGATTCATCATGGATTTTGAGAAATTTGTGAAAATCTCCAGCCCATTAGATCTTTTTTTTTTTTTTTTTTTTTTAAACTTCTATAGGCCCCTAATTCACAATTCAAACCTTCATCTTCTTTAAAAGCCTAAAAAGGGCTAGGGGGTCAAATATGATGTCTTCATTCATTATGGATTTTGAGAATCTTGTGAAAATATAGAACTGTTGGATGTACTCAAGATTCATATGTGAAAAGAGGTGAAATTGATAAACACTGGAACATGTTTCACATGTGTATCATTTCCCCATGTAAATCATTTACTCATGTGAATCATTTTCGTAGAAAACAAATGACCCCTAAAGTTCTTGATGGAAAGACATGTTAGATATGGAGTTAGAGAGAGCGTGACTTTAAATAGAGTTGAGTGGAAAAGCAAAACTCACAAAAGATAATTCTTAATAGATGGAATTAGGCTATGGTGACTGATGTCATTGATTTTTTGTACTTAATATTTCTTCTTGGTCACCGTTTTTGTGTGCTTTTCCACACACAGATCCATTGGATCTCATTTATGTCCATACACACCCACCCATAAACGAAGACACACATTGATCACCTCCATGGAAAAAAGTTCTATTGGATATATGGTCTTCCTTCTTTTTATTTATTTATTATTATTATATGTGTAATACATTACCTATCCCCAAATTGATGGAATAGGGTTAAGTTGATGTTTATAGTGCTCCTATAAGGATCTGTTTTTGAAGTATTTGTAGGGATAGGATCATGTCTTCTCTTACTATTACTGGTCATGTTCTGTTATGCAAATCAGCTTGCAATAAATGAGGCAATAATGGAAGAAGAAGAAGAAGAAGGCGGAGGTGTGCTCCTCCCTGCAGCAGAGGAATCTGCACTTCCAAAATCAAGAAACCGTCCCAAACGTGAAGCATAAGCTCAAATCGCTGTTCATTAATGTAAGATCTTTAATTAGCCACCAGATTTTGCAACCCATTACGTATTGGTGCCCTGGTTTTTCTGTAAGATCTTTTTTAAGTAGTTAAGCTGGTTTTGTGAAACCTTAATTTTCCTTTCTAGTTAAATTGTAAAGAACGGGTTGCAAAGCAATTGTAATGTAATTGTAATAACATTTCTTGTTCAAACCATAAATTTGTAGTTGTACTGTATGACATCAGAAGAGCCAGCTGATCGTCCCAAAACAGGGTTGCAAATATAAATTATTCACCGCTACTATCTCTCCTTGAAAAAGCAAAGATGTTAACCGAATATCATATCCACTGGGACAAAAAGGCTAAATTGTGTTGGTTCCTAAATTTCTAAACTAATCCTAATAGAAACAAAGTGTTGATTCTTAAACTAATCCTATTAGAAAACGAAATGTTGGTTTGATTGGTTGTAATTCCTAAATTAACAAATTAAAAGAAAATAATTTGCTCTAATCAGAGAAAAGTCTTAGGGTATGAATCCACCTTAGCCTCGTGCAATGACGAATATAGATCCAGGGTTTCACTATCAATGCTTTCAAGACTCGTTCTGGTTACAAACCTTCACAGAGTCAACAAATAAGGGGTGCGGGTTTAGATCTGGCATAACCTATCTCTATGACATAGATTATCCTAACTTCAACTCCACACACATTCAAGCACCATATTATATGACTGGTATTCCAAATTACAAGAATAAAATACCAAAACTAGATCTTGCATTAATAAATAGAATCTAACAATGGATAATATCAATGTCATATAATGAAAGCATTCAAAATAAAATCCTAGAACCTATACATCACCATAAACACAAAACTAGGGTTTCATCACAATCCTAAGATGGAGATTTAGTTACTCGTTGGGAGAGGTTGATGAAGAACCTCTGACGAAATCCCCATTAGCGCTCTTCTAAAGCTCCCAATCTTCTCCCAAGATGTGAAATTCCTTTAAAATGAGTTTTGGGCTTTTATTTAAAGGTTTTTGGATAAAAAAACCCTAGTCAAAACGCGCCGGGGCGGTGTCCTCAGCCGGTTCGGGCGTCAGGACGCCCGGAGGCAGTGGCCTTCGGGCGCTTACTGTGGTCGGGCGTCCGGAAGCCCGGAGCCAGTGAGCTTTGGTGAATTCCGATTTTCGACAATTTCTCCATTTTGCTCCAGTTTGCTCTGAATTCTGGTTCGTCACCTAAAACGCTTGCAAACATTAAAACAACATAAGTAAGGACCTAAACTACCATTCCAAAGTGTATCAAAGTCCTTATTGAGGTTCCAAAAATATACATTTTATGCTCTTATCACACCCCCAAACTTACACTTTGCTAGACCTCGAGCAAAGCTAAAACAAAAACAAAAACTAACTAAGGCCACTTTCGTAGGGAGCACGACTGCACTTAGCATGTGCAGCAAGTCTTTAAACCTCTAAGTTTCCCCTAAAGGACGAGTTATAGTCTCGTGAAGGTTTGCAGTGAATCTACCCACAAAATTCCTAGAATATAAAAGAAAAACAGGGAGTATTTTCCACCAAGGTATCTACGAACACCGGATATTCCTGATTATGGAGTTTTCAATACACATCTCTAATGTGGTTCACAAATCCTATCTTTTGGTCAGAAATCCTCAAAATCATGCTAGAAAAATTGATCGTGCACGGTGAGAATTGTGTATATAGAAGCAGCAGAGCATAAAACGATCCATTAAAAATATCCGTGAAAACACATATTTTTCTTTTCCTTTCAAAATTCTGGGCTACCTTAGCTCAATAAAAGATAACACGATTCCTCTCAAGGCATTTGTGGTGGCTTTCACACTATTGTTTTTCCAAAGGCCGTAACATACTTTTTTTCAATACGAAACATACACATGTGATTGTGCAATGCTAAGGTCTGTTAAGCTTTCTAATTAACCCATGTAACGAGCATTCAGCCAATGACTCTCAAAACATATGCCTTTAGGGCACTAGGTAGGTAAATACCCCCACGGGCTTACTGGTTCGGGTTAAAAAGGCTATGAACCCAAACTAGTCACAATAATAGCACTTTTTTTTTTAATACGGTCCCCAACAATAGGCAGCCCTTTTCATATACCCGAATTAATTCATGATATGTGGATAAATCCACTCAGTTGAACCAGGACACCGTATGACCTAGGGTCGGCTTTCCATCATAATTGTTCTGAAGTTCTCACCAGTATGGAAATCATAGCTTCACATTTCAAATTTTCTATAACATACGTGTTAAGTGATGGATCAATAATTCAACAATTTCTCAAAAACTCTTTCCTAAAACAAGATAGTGAACCCTTTTTCTCTTTTTCCTCACAAAAAGTTTCAAAAATCAAAGTATATTCGTTTCATAAAAATCCTCTTAGAAACCCTCCGAAAAACTAACAAAAGGAGCAAATTTTTTATTTTTTATAACTAAAAGAAAAGGAAACGAACTAAAAGTAATGGAAAAGAACTAAAACTAAAAAATAAAAAATAAACTAAAACTACTAAGACTAACCCAAAGGTTAATGCCCCACCCCACAACTAACCTAACATTGTCCACAATGTAAAGCACAAAACACAATGAGATATAAAGGACAAGGAAAGTAAAGGAAAAGGAAGGATATCACCTGAGTATTGCTTAACATAAGGTGGAATGGAGGAAAACGGGGAAGACACCCCTAACTCGGACCACAGTACCTGCGAAATGTTAGCGGCAAGCAACAAAAACAAAAATAAAGCAAACCTACGAAGTACAATCCAAACCTGCATAAAGACATGACTCAACACTTCTTTCATGTCTACCTCCTTTATTTGATATTCATTATCGTCAGACAGATAAGAAGCAATGATAACAGGCAAGGTAGTCGCATGTTTAAAAGCTTTTTCCATGAGCTCATCAAGAACATTGAGTGCAAAGCAGTCGTCCTTGTTTGAAGGTTGATGCGAGGCCCTAAAAGCATTCAGCCTCAACTTCATATTGCCCAAGGAAACATCCATAACTCCGGTGCGGCAATTAATGTTCGCATTGGCCGTGGCCAAAAAGGGCCGGCCAAGAATGACAGGAGTATGTTTCCTCGGGTTTTGCACTGGTTCAGTGTCAAGGACGATGAAATCGACAGGAAAATAGAACGTGTCGACCTTGACTAGAACATCCTCAATTATTCCCCGGGGTACCCTGACAGATCTATCAGCAAGTTGCAAGGTAACCTGAGTAGGCTTCAATTCCCCCAGCCCAATCTGCTCATACACTGAGTAAGGCAAGATATTGACACTCGCTCCAAGATCAATTAATGCATGATCAATGATGTGACTCCCAATCGTACAAGTAATGGTGGGAGTGCCAGGATCTTTCAGCTGAGGAGGAGTGTCAGTATGAAAATTCGAGCTCACTTGCTCGGTGAGCAAAACCTTCTTTGGCACATGAGATTTAGATTTGCGCTTTTGAGTGCTCAAGTCTTTCAGAAGTTTCGCATATGATGGCACTTGCTTGATAGCATCCAGCAAAGGTTGGTTGATTTTTTTTACTTGTTTGAACACATCTAACATTTCATCCATGGTGGCTCCCTTTTTACTGAAGGGAGAGGGTGTGTCTAGACAAGTGGGAAAAGGGGCTTTAGGCACATATGGGGGTGCCATAACTGGGAGGGGTGACCTCCTTTCCATTCGAAACCCTTTCAGCCTCAGAAAACTTGGGATTGGCTTTTGGTTCTCTCACATTCTTTTTAGGCTCCTTAGGCCTAGTTTCAACCTCAGGCCCATTCCAGAAAGTGACAACTATTTTTTCTTGCTCATGATAGGTATCACGAGGGTGCAAGCCATTACCCTCGTATGTAGTCTTGGGGTTGACCGTGGGTTGGATGGGCAAACGTCCCTCCTCTCTTCTGGGAAGAGCATTAGCTATTTGCTTGATCTGGACCTCTAGCTTGGCTATGGACTGAGAGTGGGAATGGAACAGGTGAGTGGTTGCTTTGAGCTCTTACAGCACTATCTCTTCAAAGGATGGATTCCTTTGCGGTGGTTGAGGGGTGGGGTATTGGTAGGATTGTTGGGAATGGTAGGCTGCAGGATTAATAGGAACATTCTGCCTGGGCGGTTGAGAGTATGAAGTGCCCTGGCCGGGCGACTTCTAGGCGAAATTGGGGTGATTACGCCAACTCGGGTTATAAGTATCAGAAAATTGTTCATTACCTGGTTTGGAAGACCCCTGTGTAACATTCACTTGCTCTTGCACAAATTCAGGGAACTGAGAGGCTGCAAGGCAATTGCTCACAAAATGAGCGGGACTGGAGCACAAAGCACAAACACTCGGAGTAGATGGAGATTGGAGAGATTGACCCACAGACAATAGTTGGTCAAACTTTTGGGTCAAGGCAGCCACTTGAGTGGTGAGGTCATTAGAGGGTTGAATTTCAAACACCCCTCTAGGTTTTTGAGAGTTAGAGGCTGCCGGCCTCTCCAATCTAGTAGTGGAGGCATGGTGTTGAAAGGTCTTGCTCATATTCTCGAAGAGCGCCCATGCCTCATCCTCATTTTTTAACATTATTGATCCCCCCACTGGCGGTAACTACCATATTTCGCCATTCAGGAGACAGTCCATCATAAAAAAATTGCACCAATTGCCACTTGGCAATTTGGTGATGAGGACATTTCCGGATGAGATCCTTGAATCTGTCCCACGCCTCATGAAATTGTTCATTGTTTGTTTGGGCGAATGATGTAATGGATCTCCTGTACTAATTGGTTTTGCCCACTGAGAAATATTTATCTAAAAGCTTTTGTTGCAGTTGGGCCCAAGTGGTGATGGAGTTTGCAGGTAAAGTACCCAATTAATACTTAGCTTTGTCCTTTAGTGAAAACGGAAAGAGAAACATTTTTAGGGCCTCACTACTGATGTTATTTATTCTCACAATGAAGCAAATAACTAGAAAGTCATCAATATGATTATATGGGTCTTCATTGTTCAAACCATAAAAAGAAGGAATAAGATTTATGGTACTTGGTTTGATTTTATATTGAGTTGCCTGAACTGTAGGCAGCTGAATATACGATGGTGACGCGTATTCCGAAGGAGTATAGTGCTCCTTCAAGGGTCGGAGAGGAGGTGTATCAGGTGGAGCCTCCTCTTCCTTTTTTTTCCTCAGCCATTTGTGAATTTGTGTGTGAGAAATCAGAAGAGTGTTTAGATGATCTAATTTTTCTAAGGACTCGCTCTCAATTTTGGTTTAGGGATACCAAATCTGGATGACAAGAACGACGACCAAGCATGCACACACAAAACTTACTGCAATTATATGAAAAGAATCAGAAAGTCTATGCTTACCGTGCTTTAGGTAAAGGAGTACTTTTAATTGAGTAGAACTTTAACTTTTTAAGAGCTCTCCTGGATCCTTTACAAACTCTAGGATTCTCTGTGTTAGAATCAATATCCTGCAGTAAGAATAGTAAAGATGTGAGAAAATATGATAAAATAAAAATAAAAATAAAAATCCAAAAGCTAAACTAATGTTAGAATTAAAAGAAACAAACAACCGTGCTAATTGTCGCCGGCAACGGCGCCAAAATTTGATCTTCCAAAACAGGGTTGCAAATATAAATTATTCCCTACTACTATCTCTACTCGAAAAAAAACAAAGATGTTAACCGGGTATCGTATCTACTGGGACAAAAAGGCTAAGTTGTGTTGGTTCCTAAATTCCTAAATTAATCCTAATAGAAAACAAAGTGCTGATTCTTAAACTAATCCTATTAGAAAACGAAATGTTTGTTTGATTGGTTGTAATTCCTAAATTAACAAATTAAAAGACAAGGATTTGATCTAATTAGGGAAAAGTCTTAGGGTATGAATCCACCTTAGCCTCGTGCAATGACGAATATAGATCCAGGGTTTCACTATCAATGCTTTCAAGACTCGTTCTGGTTACAAACCTTCACAGAGTTAACAAATAAGGGGTGCAGGTTTAGATCTGGCATAACCTATCTCTATGACATAGATTATCCTAAATTCAACTCCACACACATTCAAGCACCATATTATATGACTGGTATTCCAAATTACAAGAATAAAATACCAAAACTAGATCTTGGATTAATAAATAGAATCTAACAATGGATAACATCAATGTCATATAATGAAAGCATTTAAAATAAAACCCTAGAACCTATACATCACCATAAACACAAAACTAGGGTTTCATCACAATCCTAATATGGAGATTTAGTTACTCATCGGGAGAGGTTGACGAAGAACCTCTGACGATATCCCCATTAGCGCTCTTCTAAAGCTCTCAATCTTCTCCCAAGATGTGAAATTCCTTTAAAACGAGTTTTGGGCTTTTATTTAAAGGTTTTTGGATAAAAAAACCTAGTCAAAACAAGCTGGGGCGGTGTCCCCAGCTGGTCCGGGCGTCAGTACGCCCCATACTGAACGTCTGGACACCCTATACTGAACGTCTGGACGCCCGGAGGCAGTGGCGTCCGAGTGCTTACTGTGGCCGGGCGTCTGGACGCTCGGTGGCTGGCGTCCTCGGGTGCATTCCGATTTTCGCCAATTTCTCCATTTTGCTCCAGTTTGCTCTGAATTCTGTGAATTCTGGTTCGTCACCTAAAATACCTGCAAACATTAAAACAACATAAGTAAGGAACTAAACTATCATTCCAAAGTGTATCAAAGTCCTTATTGAGGGGCCAAAAATATACATTTTAGGCTCTTATCACCTGCATGATTTGGTAGATACTAATTGGCTTTGCAAGGGAGGCTATTAATGCATTGCTTTTGAATGTCACTTTGCTTTTGGTTTGATCATGCCCAGCAAAGTAAAGCGTCTGACCCATATCATCATCATCATCTAGTTTCATGTTATTTTGATTTTCTCTTGCTTAAGTTTTGTAGAAAAGCACCATGTGATCAGTCCATGATATGATGGCGATAAAACTCCAACTTTCCACCCTGTATTATTAGTTGAACTTTTGTGGTGGGATCATTGCAAACCTCATTATTGAATGTTATCACAAGATTATTCTAATCTATGGCTTTTTCTCCGGATGTTTGGAAGTTACAAACGGAAGCACTTCAAATACCTGGCCTAGATAAGACTAATGTTCTCGGAGCAAAACTAGGGCAGGATTTTTACAATAATTTAAGTCCTGGTAATATCGTGAAAGTACTGGTTTATATTTCTGGGTTTAACTCTTCCAACAGAAATTTACCGAAAAAAAAAAAAAAATACTCTTCCTACAGATAGGTAGTATAGATTCTCTGAACAAAATTGGAAACTTCTATCTATGCACAACACACATATGATCAATCCAAACAGTCCCACAGACCTACCTGTGTGAGTTGGGACCACTAACCCTAATTATTTGTAGGATTGGGTTGCAATAAATGATATACATTATTATTATCATCAAAGCTTTTTCGACAACCGCAAAAAAAATAAAATAAAAAAAAACATGCTTGGGTTGGCTACTTGGATTATATTTCTTTATTCCGATTTATCTTGAGTCAAATCTTGAGAATGGTTGCGCTGCTTGCAATAAATGATACACAAAATCATTAGAGCGCATTTGGTAACAAGTGAGGAATCTGTAAATTTGAGCATTCCTCACTACTGTAGATTTGAGGATTCCTCACCACCATAGTAGGCTTTCTTAAAAAGCAAGCAAATTATGGGTCACCTTGATTGCATGTCAAATGAGTAAGCTAATTCTTAGTTTAATTAGACCATCCTAAGTTAGTTCTTAGTTTACTTAAACTATTCTACTCCTGATTTCATGCTCGCAACCAAATCCTCGGGGATTTCTTGCTGACTTTCTTCAAGGATTTGAGAAGTTCACATTTGGCAATTGTAAATCCTCAAGACTTTGGACCAAGGTAAATCCTTATTTTTAAGATTTTCAAGTCTGGCCCCCATAGGATTTGAAAATTATAGCTTTGCATATTTACGCGAAATTTTCTCAGCCATCTATCTATATTATAAGACAAAACCAGTCTTGTCATGTGTCTCAGTCAGAAAAATCTAAAATTTTGACGCTTGGCAGTACTTCCCTTAAACATTTAATACCATATTAATTAGGGGTTATATTAGTATAACTACCCTCACTAACCCCTATTAATTACTATAAGTAGATATTATATAATATAATTAGAACAATTCGAATATAAGTGAGGGTCCACAAGGGGTGGGGCCTCACATAAGGGAAATAAATTTCTTTATGTAACTAATCACAAATATATAAAGGGGATCGCAATTTGATGTAAGAATTTAATAATATTTTTAGACCCGGGCTTAGCACGGGTCTTTCTTGCTAGTATTAATGATGTTAAATTCTCTGTTATATAAATCCTCAATTTAAGAAAGCCTACCTGGGCAACTCCTGTGTTCAACTTTTATATAAGAATCCTCTCTATGCCATCTGAGAATAAGGCACTTGATGATTTGTGGGGCCTACAAACCCTACAATATAAACAATAACTTTGAGATCTATCCGTTGGAAGTGGATTTCTATCCCGAGTAATGCTACCTGGACATACTTTCACTGATATTCAAGGGGTAACATAGGGGTTTGTCCAAGATTCATGCCAAAAAGTATGTCCAAGTAGACTTTTGTTTCTATCCCCCATTGAGAGAGCTCAAAACTCCATTTTACTTGTTATGTATTTTCCGTATCAACTTTATTAAGATTCCCACTAACTCTTGAAATGGATTGTTGACAAATTACCTTTCATGTAAATGGTTATGACTGCATGCTTTTAGGACTTTCGCCAAAAGGAGACAATGATTTTCTAATTAGAAAATAGGTTAAAGTCTTGGTTCAAGCACAAATAAAATGAACAAGTAAAATAAAAAACGGTTATTGCTAGATATTTAAAAAGAGAATTGGCCCATTAGCAGGAACACTTCTTTTTAATCCTTTGGTAGATTTGGAGGTCTTTTCTCCTATGGATGTCTGTAGGATGTGATGCGTGAAAAATTCATTTCTGCCATCAACGCAGAAGGCCTCAACCTAAGTTAATGGCAGACAATTCATTTCACCCACTGCGCCTCGTGCGCATGCCAGTAGGAGAAAATCTATTTTTTTTTAATAGTAAGTTGGATTCTATTTAAAAGTAGGTGTTACCCAAAAAAGTACTTTTCACGTAGGAGAAAATCCTTCTATAAGGGTGGAGGCTAATTTTGAAAAAAAAAAAAGAATTATGATAGGGATAACGTGAAGTGTAATTTACGTCAAAGAAAACTACGGTAGAAGATTTACGGCCCACTTGAAAACTCCACAAATAGGAGCTTATTTTGAAATTCAGAGGTAATTTATTTAAGACATTAAATTGATGATTCAGTTGGAAACTAAGCTAAATCTCTCTGTAAATTTTAGTTTATTCTTTTGGACTTTTGTTGAACTACAACTTGAAATCTGATTTGAAATTTGATTCCAGGACTACAACTTGTTGACATCTAAAGTTGTATTAATTTGGAGCATTCTCATAAAATCTGCACTCCATACTTGTACTCAGAAAATGTTGAGGAACAAATGAATGCTATGATAAAACTAGTGGCCTCTGCCACCATTTAACTAGTGCAATATTCGGCTTTATACACTTGAATTATGGTATGTTAGCCAGGTTCTTTTTTTTTTTTCATAAAGTGTGGGCAGCCCATGACAATGAAATGTAAACAAAGATTAGAGAAGATGCACTCTATACCAAAATGGTCATTTTAGTTTTCCTCCTATCGAAGTGGTCATTTTAGTTTTCTTCCTACCAAAGTGGTCTTCCTGCCAAAAAAAAAAAGACCGAAAAAAAAAATCCTTTTTTTACCAAGTTTTTAGGGGGTTGATATTGACCCTCATTACTTCAGCCCAGGGTCGACACCGATGCAGGTTTGGCTCTTTTTTTCCTTGTGTATAACCTATAATCTACAGTGAGGGTCGACGTCGACCTTGATTTCTATAGCCTAGGGTCAACATCGATGCAGGTTTAGCTCTTTGGTATAACCTCTAACCTGCTGCGAAGGTTGACTTCAACCCTCTTTAACGATTAGTTTGACAAACCAACTTGAAGTGGAAGTTGGTTTTTGTATATGTTACATTATGTCCCGAGTTAATTAAGATTAACTCTAATTAATCGAGATTAATATAATTTAAGTGTGATTAATCGATTTAGATGTGATTAGTGGTCAAAATGAGTTGAATTAATCTTTGAAGATTGTATTAAACATAAGAAGAAGATTTGGAAGACATTAATTTGATTAAGTTGAGTTATAGATTCAAATTAGTGAAGTGAAGGAGTTTTTTGTAAATACTAATTTATATGTATTTCGTCGAATTTGGTGAAACTTTGTATCATCATGTGCATTTCGACGAGTACATTATGTTTTATAATACACTTAATTTCATTTGATTAAGATGAGTAATGTAAGTTTTGAATTGACTCAAAATGGAATTAAGTTAATGAATGGGGATTACAAGTAAAAACTGTGTGTTGACAAGGCTTTAAAAGTAACCAGGAGCTGGAAATATGAGAATGATTTATGGAACTCATGCCAGCAGTAGCTACAACCTCAGCTCTTCATCTTCTTCGTTTCTTTTGTCAATTACTGTAAGCAAGTGTTTGAGAAGAGGTTTTTCAAGTGGGTTTTGAGAAACATGTGTGATCATCATCTTCTTCAAGTATCTTTGGAACTTGAGTTTAAAGGAACTCGAGATTTTCTCTTTGAAAGCTACCAAGGTTTGAGATTAAGTTCAAGTTCAAGATAACAAAAGAGTTTTTATATCAAACTTGAAGTAAAAGGCAAGTATAAACATGTTATTATGATTAGATGCTAACTTGTGTATAGTTCTTTTGATTATGTTATAAATATGGTTTAATTGATTTATTATAAATAAAGTTGAATGTATGGATCGATGGAATTGTGGAATAGAAGTGTGGATTTGGTGTGTAAGATTGATGATTGAGGGTGGGAACATGACGTTCCATAATTTTGTGCAGGTTAGAAGTGGTTTGAAGAGAAATAGAGTAACAACCGAGAGGGTAGAGTTCGGCTAACCGAGGGTTAACCGACAGAACTGACCGACGTTATAAATGGTGTAAAAATCATGCCTCCGGTTTTTGAATCGAGAGGTGACCGAGTGTAACTCGGTTAACCGACATTGAGCAGTTTGGTCGACCGAAAGGTGACCGAACAGCTGACCGACACAGTGAATTTTCAGATTTAAATTATGAATTTTAAGACTAAAAGCCTATTGATTAAATCAAGGCTATTCATATTATTTATATCTCCATAGGTGTTAATTAATGAGACTTTAATGTACATAATTTGTGATGTCTATCGAGAATAACGAGTACATTAAATAACTGAGGATTACACCCACTTGGTTGGTATTGTTTAAATGAACTTGTTCACTGACTCATATTCGTTCATTTGTAATGAAATAAAATGAAATTGTATTGTACATTGAGTGGTACTACATGATGATTTCTATAAGCTTATTGAGCTGTTACTGCTGTAGCAGTCTATTTGGGAGTGTTCCGGAACTCTGTGGTGATGTCAGTAGTCCCTGGCCCGGTCACCGATAATTCCCACTAATCCTTCCGTATGAAAGATGGTAATCCTTCTTGTTCAGGGAGATGGTAATCCTTCCTTTTTTAGGAAGATGGTATTGATTGGAAATGTTATGTTAGTTGCCAAACTTGTAATAAAGACTCACATTGATAAGGTTACTATCATTGACATTGTTACTGATTTAGTTTAACATTGAATTAGACTTATTAAAAGTGTAATTAACATATGTAATCATGAAACTGTTTATACATTGCTGAATTGTAATTCACATTATGTTATTGATAACATTACAGGCCCAGCTGCCTCTACCTGTCCCGAGACCACAACGCCAGAGGAGGAGACCGTTCAGGTTCCTCTAGGAGGACTCGTAGAGTGGAAATAAATTTGAGAAACCGAAATTTGATGAGAGTTGATTTGAGGAACATTTCATACTTTTGGATCATTGCATTGTACGTAAATATGCAAGTCAATGATTGTACAAAGTGTAAATAAGTTTTGTTTTAAATATGAACAATGTACATTTGTTTATAAGTTAATATTCCGCATAATGTATGTTTGATATCCCTTGTGAGTTTTAAATGATTGAAATTCACTGGAGTAAGTATGTGACGTGTCTCGCGATTAACTCGATTTTATGATAATCTTGGGCTCGGGTCGTGTCAGTATACCAGAAAAAAATGGAAACTTCCTGGTTATCAAATAAAACATTCCAGCTTAATTGACTTCTTACATTCATGGACAAAAATGAAAGTATACACACCATAATCGATTTCTTACATTCATGGAAAAAAATGTTTTTATACACAACATAATTGATCTTCTTACATTTGAGAACAAAAATTCAATTCAATGTTTAGCCTATTTGCATCCATACACTTTGGTCAACTACCTTACATCCATACATTTGGTCAACTACCACAATGGAGGGAGATTTAGCCTATTTGCATTCAATACCCAGCTTCTTTTGAAAATCTCAATCATGATTTTGCTTCAATAGTAGGGAATATCTGCCTGAGTGATTTTTATTGGACGACAGAATATGCAATGATCGGCAAACACACATGCGAATACTCTGCAATCACTTCCATTATCTTGATATGGAATATCTGTCTTGATCAAAACTATCCATATCCATGGTGCCATCCATCCATACTCATAAAACTGTTGGGTCAACCAACGTATCCGTAGAAAAAAAATATTTTAGCAATGGAATAACAATAATGTATAATTCAGCTATATGGATACTTACAAATCCATTACAAGTTGTAACTCATGATGCAAATCATCTGTTGTTTCCCATAGCATTCGCCTTTGCCGAAACAAAGCGTCGTGATAGTTAAGAGTGGTTCCTGGCCAATTTGTTCATGGCATTGGGTGAGCCAAATAATTAGACAATTGTCTCCAACTATCAAAAGGGTCTTATTCCTACCATTCAATCCATAATTCCTATCTATGGGTTCTAGGTTTTACCTAGGAAATAGAAGAGCCAAACCTGCGTCGACGTCGACCCTGGGCTGAAGCAGTGAGGCTCGATATCGGCCCTCGAAAAAGTTGGTAAAAAAAGGATTTGCTAGCGGGAAGACCACTTTGGTAGGAGGAAAACTAAAATGACCGTTTTGGTATAGAGTGCATCTAAATTGGTTTTTAGTAAAATCTTCTTTCAAAAAAGTATAAAACTTCTGGGGTATTTCAAGAAAGGGATAATAGCAGAATACATACCTGTACTTTAGTCATATTTCAGACTATCCCCTGTTCTTTGGTCTTTTTGTACTAAACTTACTTGTATTTTAAATCACAATGCAAATAGAGACGACCGTGACAGAAAATGTGGAATGACAAATTTATCCCTCAATATATAAGAAGTGTCTTGGCATTTCCCCAATTTGACTCTTCTCCCTCTCTCGTCTGCATATCCTATTCAACTCTTCTCCAACCCCTACAGCCAATCTTCTTCAACCAAAAATTCATTTTCTGATATTCTGTTTTTGCCCATTCATATGCTTTTCTAACCTTAGCAAGTACTGATTCTGTTGAAGCATCTTCTGTCAAAGGCGCTCTCTTCCTTGCCCTCGACATGTGAACATTACCCCAATTGAAGAGTGCCAGAGCGGCCATCTCTTGAAACTTATCTGCAACAATGTCAAAAAGGTACTGAGCATCATCACAGGTAACGGTATCCTCCATCGCTTCTGAATAGAGCTTCATTCCAACATCGTGAAGTTCCAAATACCCATCAGAATCAAAGTCCACATGGTTCTTGAAAAGTTGAGCAAATTCATTGATCCAATCATCAATATAAGAAGAACCGCCATCAAGCTTTTTTTGGTTCTATCCCATTTTCTGATTTATGAAGAAACAAAGGATCTTGCTCAGGATCAACTTCTACAACGAAGAACCGAGTAGCTTGCACGTTAGCACATGCATCAGCCAATCTTAGCTCTTCTGTTGTGGTGATTGTTACCAAATCACCCTCTTGGTCATTAGACTTGTGTTGTTCCTCTACAACTGCCTTGTCCTCTGTTTTGCTGCTCTGCTTCTTCTTCTTTTTAGTCTTATCTTTCACAACTGTTGACGTTGGTGAATGACAAGCAGGTTCTTTGCATTCAAGAGCCAAGATCTGTTTATCATCAATCTGAAGGCCTTTTCTCTCAAGCTCTTTCCTAACCCTTTCCGCTGCAATCTCCTGCGCCATGAGATTATTTGGCTCAAACCTCAGAACCGTCCCCACATCATTCAAGGAAAAATCCAGTTCTGCATCTAATATTCTACTTATTCAATAATCACCGAAAATGCCTCAGAAAATGCAAAAATTGTCAGTGAACTTAAGGATCTGATCGATCTATTTGAACGTGAGTTCCAGCAATTTCCAGCCTCAGTTCATCAAATAACCAAGTTATGCATCTCAAGTTTCTGTCTTCTTTACGGATTTGCTCAAAATCACAAACTGAGATAGAAGAAGCTTATATAAAAATGGGTTTTTTCCTATTCAAAAATTTGGAAAGAGGGAAATGACAAAAGAAAAAAAAAAAAAAACGGGCCTGGGAATTTTTCTCCCCAGGGGCAAATAATTTACTGTGAGTATCCATCACAGGGGCGGATGAAGGGGGGCCCGGGTGGGCTGATTTCAGCCCAATAAAAAAAAATCAGTTTCCCAAGTGCCCAGCCAACTGAGCCAAGGAAGAAAAAAAATAAAATTTAAAAGCTATTGTTTGTCTTTTGTCATACTTGTCAAGATCTATTGTGAAGATTTTTTTTTTTACTGATTTTGAGTAGTATAATAAAAATGATCACACTTTTGGTATGATGCTTGTAGAAAATGAATTATGAAGATAGTACATAAATAGTTTTTTGTGGGACATTGTTGCTATTTTTTATAGTTTTTGGTGAGACATTGTTGTTATTTTTTTAGTGTAACTTAAGTGCAGCCCCCAGATTAGAAGTTCTGGATCCGCCCCTGATCCATCAGATACCATTTATACGACCTACGCCGTTAATACTAACAGAATCTGTGAGTTTTCAATGTTAATTAGAACTACAGGTAGGTTTAGTACAAAAGGCCAAAGTGCAGGGGGTAGTATGAAATATGACCAAAGTCCAGGTAGGTATTCTGTTATTATCCCTTTAAGAAAAGTGCATGAAACTTTGAGTTTTTCAAGAGAGTATAGAGTTTTCCATAATTCTTTGCAGGGCCGGCCCTGAGTTTTCGGGGGCCCTAGGCGAGTTCCTAAAGTGTGGCCCTACCCGTATACCCACCAATAAATGATAAAAAAAATAAAAGACAAATTTTTTTTATTATTTGATCGAAAATTAAGTCTAAACTCCTTATCTACTCTTACCGAATCAGAATTGTGTTTCACATTAACCAATTAACACCAAAATTCAATTACAAAAACTAAGCACTACTGAAAAACTACTAGTCTTCTTGCATTTCTAGCTGCGAAATCACTAATTAAGTCTTCATAATCAAACTTTTCTACCAAAGACTTTTCAATAGATAACATAGCTAATCCATTTAATCTTTCTTGGGACATGGTTGATCAAATGTAAGATTTGTTCAACTTTAGCTTTGAAAAGCTTCTTTCTGCAGATGCAACGGTAACTGGTATAGTCAGCAGAATTCTGTATACAACCCATGCATTTGGAAAATAATTATCCCGTGACTTCAAATGATTTATAGTTGATGTTGATAGTTGTCTCATAACAGATCTTGTTTTAAGACTAAAATATTTGGACTTCATAAAACATTTGATTTTTTCTAGATCTCTATGGTCAAAATCAACTACATGTAAATATAGAGGGTAGGATTGTAAGGCTGGCTGCAAAGCGGAAGCCACATTATATATTTATATAATGTTCAACTGTTCAAGCATACCATGGGTGTCGACCATTAAAAGTAATTACATGTGCAACCTAGTCTACATATAAATCCACAGACACGACCATTTATCAAAAAACTATCAACCGTCCATGAAACAAAAGGTCAAAAACATAACTTATCTGTGCATTACATCTCAAATAAATTTGGATTCTAAGAAAAACAGAGACCTTAGGAAGCAGAAGACATACCTTGATAGGCAAAGGCAATGGATATAACATAAGTTCAAACTTGAAGGGCCGAGAGAGAGAGAGAGAGAATCTGAGAATAGCAGGTGTTAGAGGAAGATGAAGAAGCGTTTAAAGATGGGATTTGGGTCGTGACTCTTGAGGAGGCGATTTAGCTTTGAAACGCGAAGAGCCTCATAACTCATTGCTGGAATCAAGGAGATAAAAATCCATTACTGCTATCATGGCATTGGAAATTAGGATTGCTGATGCGGGGCAACGAAATATCGATCAGATTTGAGGTTTCTTTTCTTAACTACTGAGATTTCTTTCCTAACTGTTAGACTTGGGGGCCCCCATTTTGGGCCAAAATTTGGGGCCCCAGCCCACCGCCTGTGTGGGCTTTCCCCAGGGCCACCCCTGATTCTTTGCAGAGTTTTCTACAAAAAGGTCACTATATTTTCACATAACCTTAAAAAGGCCACTATATTTTGCATTTTGACTAAAATCCCTCTTGACTAACGATCTAAGTGTAGAAGAAGTAACTAAACAGTTAGATTTTATTCTTTTGGCCAATTCACCCTTAAGAAAAACTCAAATGACTCATCATCTTGAGTTAAAAGATAGAAAGACAACTTTGCCCACTTAAGCTTTGAAGGCTTAAAAAGAAAGGAATGGCTTGATCTCAAATTTTTTCTTAAGGGGGTGTTTGGAAAGCAAATATTTCTAAAGATTTTGCTATATTATCTCATATTTTAGAATGTAATCTACACACCTAAAAATTAGGTGTTTGGATAACGTAGAAAGTATCCTACAATATCTCACTTTCTTATAGAAACCTTCATATTCTAATATTCAAGTATATGTTGTATAAAATAATCTTTCGTTAAGAAAACTAACTAAAACATGGGTCAAGAGTGGAAATTTATGAGAAACTCCTACCATGGTGGCCAACTACATTTTTTTTTAATATTGACGGTTTCTATAGGAATTCTACTATAATTCTCAATCTTAGATTGGCCCGTTAGTATTTATAAATTTTATGTGGGTCCCATAGTCCTATCATAATTACATAGTTTCTTTATTGATTACTAACATTAGGTGGGTCCTACAAATATCACATTAGACAATTTCTACCATGATTGGCAATATCAATGGCCCCCTAGTGATTACTATAATTAGCTTGGTTAATATGATTCTTAACATCAAATGGGTCCCACGTTGATTTTTCATAAATGAATTCTTCAATGATGTTTAAAACACGACAGGGGTCTCCGCTATAATCACCATTGGATGTATTACATTATAATTATAAACATTTGGTGGACCCACATTGATTAAAATACATTACTCTTGGGTTCTAACATTCCGTCTAATGATTTTCTAATGAGATGGGCCCTACCATAGTTATCAATATTAAATTAATCTAGTATAACTACTAGTTAGTGGGTTCCTATTTGGTCAATCATCCCGGTTTCTCTATTGATTTCTTATTTCGGTTCATCATTTAGTGAAAATTTTATAAATTGTCAAACACTTCAAGGTATATTGAAATTTGTAGTAATTGCCAAACACCATAAGTGACACAATATTATAATATGACACTATTTTATTATGTGATAATGAAATCTTATAATATTTAAATTTGGTGATATTATGTTCTTCTTTTATCCAAACACCCCCTAATGTACATCCGAGTCTTTCCATCACCGTACTTCCTTTTGTGATCTTGCTTTAGGTGAGCTCCACTAAAAGTAACTTGGTAAGATTTGCTAACCTTGAATAAAGGGCATTTCTATCATTTTTCCAGGGGAAATTTTCAAAAAAGTCCTTTTACTTTTGGGTGATTTTTATAAAAAGGTCAAAAGAATTCAATATTTCATAAACATATGAAAGTTTTCATGGTCCAATCCTGCAATCCATAGCCATTGTTGGCAACTTTTTATGAACAAAAAATCAAAAGGCCGAAAATGCCCTTAGTGAGTAGTAAATAGGTAAAAATAAAAATTTCAAAATAGCCCTAAACTTTTTAGGTGGTTTTCAAAAAAGGACCTAGGAATTGAGTATTTCAAAAAAGGTATGAGAGTTTTCAAGACTTCTTTCAATTAGGTCCTGTTGGACTTTCATAAATTTTCATATAGCGCATTTATATCACATTGGTACAAATACATTGACTTTCATAGATTTTCATATTGCACATTTATATCACATAATAAAACACTAACACTATATTGCTAACGATCTACTTTTGCTTGATAGATGGTTGCACATGTAGAGACTCAATACGTCTTCAAATGTACTACATTTGAGAAGGCAAAAGTGACCCACCAATCGCACATATTTTTGCACCTAGAGTTGTTATGAAGACTCCATTTTTAATATTTTTCATTAGGATTTTGCAAATGAAATAAATTTATTGGCATTGTCATGGACATAATATTACAAATAAATTACCAATTCTAGTTAATTTTATACATTGAATATGACATATTTTTTTTTCTAAGAAGATGATTGGCTTTATAATTGTGTTTTAGGTATATTAAAGTTTATTGTGGATATCGGTGCATTAAGTGTGAGCTTTGGATATAGGATATGGTCCTTTTTCCCCAAAACACTCAGTGTGTGTTATTTGGAGTGTGTACTTACATTTTTTATAACTCAGTTTATTATTCTTAGTTTTTGAAAGTGGCTTTCATTTAAGATTTTGGTCATATTATGCCTGATACTTAGTGCATGTAACACGGATGTCATCCAAAGCTAGTATGAGATTGAGATTTTGACTAATGGATGTCATATTTTGAAACAGGGCTGAAATGAATCTGACTCAGTCACTCAGATGGGTCAAGGTTGAATTTAGGTTTGGTATAGGTATTGCGTTTTAATTTTGTCGGATTTCAGTTTAGCTGCATGCTTCCTCATATTTTTCACTTTTGATGTCTTCCATCTAATAATAAACTCCAAAATTAAAAAAAAAGGACAAAAGAAAAAGGATTGAGAATGTTGAATTGAACCATGCGATGGGTGTGATTAGTCTACGTGATCATAGTTTGCATGGAAAAGAAATGGTGGAAGAAAATATGTATTTTTGTTATTCTCCATCATCACAATTGTAATGTCTTCATCTAGTAATAAACTCCAAATGTTTGGCCCAATTGATTTTAACAAGAATGTTGAGTGCTAGCAACTAGATGAATGGAATGATTGTTTCTTGGTTAAGTAGCATTTTTTGAAAAAAAAGTGCCTACTAGTTTGTTGAAGCACAGCTTAGACTTTATAGAAAATTCCAACCATTAATGTATTAAATAGAAAAAAATGATCCAGGTTGTGCGTCAAGAATTTCTCATGTTTTCACCTTCTGTTAGTTTATAGAGGGCATCTTTGTTGATTCAAGTAATTCATATTACAATTCTCCCATGAAAATGTACTCTAAAAATTCATTCCGTCTGAAACAAGTGAACAATTGAATTGATTTAAAGTTCATAAATAACCTAGTCAATAGTTACTTTCAAGTTTCACGTCATGATCAATCCAATATTTGGGCACTCCAATTCTTAAGTAGAATTTTAGTGCAATCAAGGCATTGTGTCATATAGTGACTTGGAACAAGCAGAAGTGATCTTATAGTTGGTCCACAATATTTCGGAGAAGGCATGAAATCAAATGGATTTTTTATCATTTTGAATTTAAAAAAATAGTTGCCAATAGTGGATGGAGATCTCCAAACAAAACCTAATTGAAAGAAGTTTTGAAAACTTTCATACATTTTTGAAATATTCAATTCCTTGGTCCTTTTCTGAAAGCCACCTAAAAAGTTTAGGATTGTTCTGAAAATTTTATTTTTACCTATTCATGACTCACTAAGGGCATTTCCGTCCTTATAATTTTTTGTTTTATAAAAAGTTTCCTTCGGTGGGTATGGATTGCCGGATTGGACTTTATTGAAATAAATATGAAAGCTTTCATACGTTTCTAAAATATTGAATTCTTTTGACCCTTTTTTTTAAATCACCCAAAAGTTAAGGACTTTTTTGAAACTCTTCTTTATCCAAAAGAACTTACTACATAGTCAAACCATGTGCCTTTTTGTGAAAACATAAAAGTAGGGCACTTTTAAGGTTGTCAGAAAATTTAAGGGCCTTTTTGTAAAAGTCTATTCTTTTAATCAAGTCCTATACAAACCCCAAGAGGTAGCTCAGTTGGTATATGACCACGGTTTGCTTATGGAGATTGATGGTTTGAAACTGTGTTACCATACTTGGGCCATAAGGGATTTACCCTGCTCCCCTTAGGCCCGTAGTGATTAGTTCGGCCTAAAGGGCGGGGCACCCTCCGTTATTAAAAATAAAAATAAAAACCAAGTCCTATACATTGGTTTCTTCCCATCACAGCCGACTTTTTATTAAAAAAAAAAACTTAAAATGACAAAAATACACTTGCCTTTTCCTCTCATTCTTTGGCCCAAAACAAACACCTTATCCTCCCCTTCTTTCTTCTTCCAAGCTTACGAGCCTAATGTTGAATGATTTAGACTGTAGTTTGAGTTACTCATTTGGAAATGCATGGATTCTTCAAGGATTATAATTCATTTTCCCTGTCTGTAATAGATTCTCATCTTGGCTTCCATTGCTTGTTTGAAGTTGCTTTGATTCCAATTATTCCAGCTCTGTGCTCAATAACTGCCAATGGAACCTTCTACCTTCTCATCATTTATTCTCACCTGTTTTGCAAATTCATCTACATCTTAGATTCTCAGTACAGTGCCATTGCTCAATAATAGAGATGCACTCTTTTTTATTTTTCAGTTAATCTCAATCTTCTAACTGCTTAAAACTGGCTACAATCAAACTTTTCATATTCATAACTCCTTTCACCACTTTTCATATTAGAAGGAGCATGTTGCCTGATTTGGTTTCTAGCTTAAGGCTAAAATGCATGCAATCTATAGAATTTCAAGAACACTTATTTCCACAAATTTCACCGTAGGTTTCATAAGAGAAACTCCTCTCAATTTATATGAAAAAGATATTTCAAATTCAAAATCAAACTAACTCTAATCCACCTAATCCTAACAATTCTCTAACAATCCTCTTACAACTCAATATTCTCTAACATGTCCCCTCAATCACATGATCATTTCAAGCAAATATCTGTGATTGTTGACATTAAAAATAAAAACCTTTGATCTCGAAAAAAAAATATATATAAATGACATATATTTTGCATAAATGATCATATCTTCTTCTAGGGGATCACCGTCCATCTATTGATCCATCTCTATCGCAACCTTCTCATCTTGAGTTTGTCGGTGTCACGCCTCAAAAATTCGATTTGATCCTAACCGCATCATTGGGCATGAGAATCGGGGCCAATTAAATTTTTTTCCTTAAATACATTTGCGGCCCCAATTCCGGGTGGATCGAAGTCCATGGTGAGGTTATGAGTGATGATCAGTCACCATAAACAAACACGGAAGCAACGATTCATACAATCTACGCAGATGGTCATCAATATAACATACAATAACATCAGAGCTGATACAAGTAACAGAAAGGCACTTACTTATATTTCAATTATAAAATGCATTAGAGTTTTAACGAATGTCTAAAACACCATAATGACCTGTGCAAGAGGTATCTAAGCTCGTAGCCAGAATGTAAAGTGAGGCTCTCATGTACCAATCCAGCAGCACCACATTGCTGCCACACTCCACTAGGGGTAAACCTTCAACTAGTGAATCTCGTAAGACCGGCACAACCACCTACACAATGGGTCCCACTACCTAAGCACCAAATGTAGCAACATCAGATATACTGGCAAGTAAATAGATGTGAGTAACAGTGTAACATGTGCCAACCGAAACCAATATATAAGTAAAGAAATAATGGATAAACAAAACATGACTAACCAGCAAAATAATCAAATCATCATATACTATCAGAACAAACACACCCGGGCGAACCCGGTACCCAGACAGGCAGGTCGAACAAAGGCAACCCAGGCGAACCCGGTACCCAGACAAGCTGGTCAACAAACACAACCCAGGTGAACCCGGTACCCAGACAAGTTGGTCAAACAAATGCAACCCAAGCGAACCCGGTCAAACCCAGACAAGCTAGTATGGTGGCGTACGTCCACCTCCCGATCTGCAGACGGTAAATACAAAATCATACGTGGGCGCGCACAGACACACATGAACCCACATGTACACACATTCAAACCCATACACACACAAACCCAAACCTACACATACTTACACAAACCCAAACCTACACATACACACATAGATCCAAACCTACACATACACACACAAACTCGAACCTACACATACACATATAAATCCAAACCTACACACACACACAAACCCACACACACACTCTCCTAAACAAGAGGTCCGATTAATCCTACATAGGGTGCTCCCATCACATTGTCAATAGAGCCACAAGGGAGCCCACCCAGCGAGCATATTAATAGAGGGTATTAGACCGAGTAACGGAATGGATATATGCTCCTGTCTTGTAATATTCGGGAGGTCATAAGCTAACCTTAGCCTATACAAATCCTATAGTGAAGGGCCAAGGGGAGTGGGCACTAACCAACCTAAGGCTAGGGTCATTCATCACATGTAGGGTCCATCCGTCGCATATGGTGGTTACGCGGATCCGAAATGCATCTCATAATCATTTGGTGCTTCTGAAGTTGTTGGCACCTCGGGGTTCCACTACGCAACTCACTTAGCCCAATATGGATCCCACATATACTACCTTACAAACCGCAAGGAGATGTTAGCCTACACACCCCCTTACTAGAGGTCCAATTCATATTCATAGGTCAAGTGGGGCCAAGGTCCAAGTTTTAAGGGTAAATGGGTTCTAAATATTCCATTTAATTTAACACCATTTTAATACCCCCAAATCCATTCAATTTAACACCATTTTAACACCCATTAATAGCTCCACCATTAGTGTATTTTAAATCCATACCCACCAATCCAATTATCATAAATGCACATATTAGAGATATGTAAGACATTTAGAGATATTTAACACATTTATAGCTTTAGTAGATATATCTAACACATTGAAGGCATTAGTAGAGATATTTAACACATTTCAAGCATTAGTAGATATATTTAACATATTTAAAGTAGTAGTAGAGATTTTTAACATATTTAAAGCATCTAGTAAAGATGTTTAACACATTTTAAGCATCAAAACCAACAAACGTAACATGTATACACTATTATTCATGTCTATATACTTGCCTTAGCTTGATTGCCCAAATCCACAAATCCTAGCTCAATAGCCCAACAAACCAAACCTAAGAGATAATAGCAAAATAAAACTAAATTAAAATATAAAACTAAAAGAATGAAAGCCTAAGCTATCTTAACACAATTCTACACCCAAAGCACATAAACCAAACCTAGGGGAAGGGAAGCTTATCAAACAGAGAAGGAAATGGAGTGGCGGCTTGAAATAGGAGATGAGATGCTCGCGGGGTCCACGCGAAGATGATAGTGATGACCGGAGGTGATGGGCAGCCTCTAAGATCCATTTCAAACAAGGTGGGCGAGAGAGAGTGAGAATGAGAGAAAAGGAATTGAAATTGAGATGGGGAGGTTGTGGGGCCCACTTGATTGGTGGCCCACTAAATTAGTGGTGATGGGGAACTCTTTCACATGGAACAAAGAGATGGGAGAGAAAGAAAGTAAGAGAGAGAGATGATGAAATGGTGAGATGGGTGGGGGAGGGAGTCAACCCACGTTGACAGTGAGTGGAGTGGAGTGGAGTGGAGTGAGGTGAGGGAGAGATGAGATGAGATGAGATAGAATGAGAGGAAGAAATGGGTGGGGGTGGGTGCTCAGTCACTTGGCGGGGAGATGAGTGAGGAAGAGAGAAAAGAAAGGAAGAAAACAAAGAAGAAAGAGAGAAACAGAGAAGGGGGAAATGGGGAAAACAAGGAGATGGGCTGGGGGGAATTTCGCTGGAGATGATGGTGGCCGGCAGTGATACAGGTGGGTCGTCGACAGCGATGGCGCTGTGCTCGGAGTCTGGCGGCAGTGGGCGGCATGGCTGGGTGAGGGAGAGATGTGTGAGAGAAATGAGATGGGAGAAGAGATGAGAGAGTGGAGAAGAGAAAGGAGAAAGAGATGGCTGGCGTGTTCGGAGTCCGGCGGCAGCAAGGAGCTTGGGAGGAAGAGTGGAGAACGAGAGAGATGGGAGAAAGAGAGGGTGGAGGCTGCTGCTGTTGTGGAAATGAGAAGAAGGGGAATGGTCATGTGACCTAAATGAAGGGGAGGGCAAATGGGGAAAAAGGTGAAAGTGTAATGGGTGAGGGCTTTGCATGTGGATTAAGGGGGGTGGGGTACACATGGGAATGAGATGGGAATAAAGGTGGGGATGAGGGATTAGATTAGGTGGGGGTAGGATGAGATGGGAATTAAGGCCAGGGGCCTTACAGTCGGTGCCGATGGTCCACTAGATCAGATCTGGCACAGTAGCTTCCAGAAGTTTTGAAAATTGTACGTAAGGCTTGAGGTGAAAGGAAGTTTTGAAAATTGTAAGGCTTGAGGTGAAAGGATGGCTAGATGGGAGAAGATGTTGGTTTTCTTTATTGAAAATAAAAAAAATAAAAAAAAAATTGATAGTGCAGGATCTTACCATACCATTAACAGTTTTGAGAATCACTTTCCATTAGCAACACTGTCATTTGCCCTTTCATTTCTCTACATACTTCTAGAAAAATCCATCCCAACCAACTCATGGAAAGGATCCAGAAGCCTCATCCACATTTTTCTAGAAGCTTGGTTACTAGAGGTTTCTCACCTCTTCACCCAAACCGACCTCCTCATTATATGGTGCACAAAGTGCCACGTGGCACACCTCCCTTCCATTCAATCTCTCCACCACCTACATGAAGCCTATAAATAGAGGTGTGGTGCTCCATATGTCTTGAGTACAAGTAGGCAGAGAGTGCTAGTAAAGAGTGCAAGTGAGGAGTGCAGGTCAAAGTGTGTGTAAGTGTCCAACCAGTCAGTGTGTGTGCAAGTGTGCACACGTGGAGTGAGGAAGCAAGTCTTGAGTGCTTGAGTGTGTTACATAGAGTGCAAGTTGTAGTGTGTCATCCATCCAATGCGTCTAGTGCTGTGAGTGTGTTTATTATGTGCCCATTTGTATAAATTGTATTAATAAATAGTCAAGCATATATTTTCTATAAGTGTGTTGTCTTTTGAGTCTTGGGTCCACCTTAGTTATGGGGTTGGGCTTTCCTACAAGTAGTATCAGAGCTATCTCCCTACACTTTCTTCCCATAATTTTATGGTAGGTTTCATACAAAGATATTTCAAATTCAAAATCAAACTAACTCTTATCCTAATCCTAACAATTCTCTAACAATCCTGTAACAACTCAGTATTCTCTAACACAATCCAACATTCAACCAATTAAGTTTGAGATGGGGGTGTGTCACTTCGAAATATTCATATGGTCAGCTCCATTAAACCATTAAACATCATCTTTAATTATCATTACCCATTAATGCATGCATCATCCCTTACAAGGGATCAAGAAGAGAGAATTACATAAATTAAAAAAAGGGGCATTCGGCGTCAGGTCCCTGAACATTTCACTTTATGGCCTTAGATCCATAAAAAAAAGTCATAAAGCAAAAGGTCCCTCCCACACTTTCTCATACCTGAAATGTCTAGTTTACCCTTTTTAAATCATAACCCATGATTGATGGGATATCTCATTAATAATGGCCAACTAACATTTAATTGCCCACGATTAATGGAATCTCCAGATTTTCAAATAAATTCTAAAAACACACAAATAAATTTCAAAAAACGAAAATAAATTTTAAAAAATGAAATAATTTAAAAAAATACAATAAGTTAAAAAAAAGCAATATATAATCAAATAACGCAAATAAATTTAAAAAGATGCAAATAAGTTTCAAAATATCCAAATAAGTTTCAGAAAATATAAATAAATTTCAAATAACGCAAATAAATTTAAAAAGATGCAAATAAGTTTCAAAATATCCAAATAAATCTCAAAAGACTCAAATAAATCTCAAAAGATCCAAATAAAATTTTAAAAAATAAAATTAAATTTAAAATAATGAAAATAAAATTTAAAAAATGAATATAGATTTAAAAAAATGTAAATAAATTTGCTAAAAAACTAAGATAAATTTTGAAAAAAACTCAGATAAATTTACAAAACACACAAAGAAATATGACAGAAAAGAGATAAATTTGAACAACACTCGGATAAATTTGACAGAAAACAGATAAATTTGAACAAAACTCGGATAAATTTGACAAAAACTCGGATAAATTTGAACAAAACTCAGATAAATTTACCAAAAACACAAAGAAATATGACAGAAAATAGATAAATTTGAACAACACTCAGATAAATATTATAGAAAACAGATAAATTTGAACCGCACTTAGATAAATATGATAAAAAACAGATAAATTTGAACAAAACTCAGATAAATTTGACAAAAACTCATATAAAGTTTAAGAAATACAAATAAATTTGCTAAAAACTCAAGTATTTTTTGCCAAAAACTCAAATAGATTTGTCTAGAACTTAGATAAATTTGATTTAGAACTCATATAAATTGACGCAAAACTCAAGTAAATTTGACAAAAGATGAAAAAACTCAGATAAACTTGACAGAAATCAGATAAATTTGACAAAAACTCAGATAAATTTCATAAAAACTCAAATAAATCTCATAAAAACTCATAGGGTTTTCAAAAAAAACGGCGGCTCCGCTGCTGTTGCACCACCACCTGACTCGAGGAAGAAGGAAGGCAGTCGGGCTCCAATCTTTGCCTGTGGGCTGGGCTATCGTAGCAGGTCAGGTCAAAACCGACCCGAACAAATCCAACCTGTCCCGGCCGAAGATCGTATTCTTTCTTCTGGTTTCTGTAACCCGAAATGACAGTAATAGCGACAGATCTGTAACCAGAAACGGACAGTAATAGCGACAAAACCCAAGAAGAAGAAGACAACGATTTGGGTTTAGTTTTTCTCTGATATCCTCTTCACCTTTGGCGACGAACGCAGTCCGGCTAATCTCCTCTGACCAATCAAGGTTGTGGCCCACTGCTGTGATCAGGCTATCAGATGCAAAACCGGCAAACGTTGTCTTCTCCGGTTCGAACTGCACAGATATCTGTGCGTCTTCTCCGATCAAGCAGTCGTGGCCCACTCTGAATTTGCAAGGAACATCAGAAAGGGGATCGATCTTCTCCTGTTGCATAATCTGAGGTTTCGAGGCTCAGGTGTGTGTTAACCGGAGAAGAAACCTGTAGATTGGGATCCGGCGTGCTGCCGCCACTGAAGAAGACTACCGGATTCTGGGTGCGAGAGCAGAGGATCCGGGACGACCTACCGCTGCCGGTTCTCGCTGTCATCGGAGCAGCCGCCGCCGCCCGTCACCGGATTTATTCCGATCGTCGCCGGCCATCACCCTTCACCCTTCGCCGCCGCTGCCTCCGTGTGGTAGACCAGAGAGGAAGAAGACAGCATCGTTCTGTTACAGAACTCATGAAGAAGAAGATGATGATTCGGGTTTAGTTCTGGGTGACGGCTCCGATGATTGATCTCGGAATCTCTAAGTTCGACGGTGATTCGACTGCGCAAGTAGCAGTGGTCTTCTTCGTGCAACGACCAGGATTCGAGCGTGACCCACCTGCTAGATCAAAACACCTCTGATCGTCGATCTGCAACAGTGCCGGAACCCCCCTTTCTTTTTGTTTACTGGGTGGCAAATCAAGAGATCCAGATGATCTCTTCTCCTGGATTAAACCCAATCTCGATCCTGATCCTAACTGATACTATGCCAATTGAAGTCTAGAAGAAGAGGAATAATATAAAATTTGAAATTTCAAAAAATTATGCCTAAAATCGTTAAAAAGGTAAAACAGTCCTGAAAAATACAAACATGTGGGTTCAGGGACCTATGGCTGCAAAGAGTCTAGCTGAGTGGACCATAGGGTTTAAAAAGTTTTTTCCTTGGACTAGAGGCTGGAAACATTGACTTATAGGGACCTTTCGCTAATTTTCCCTTAAAAGAAAATGGCAGCATCATATCCGGAATTTCCCAATCGAAACTGGGTGCCTCATTTGAGATGGGTGATTACAGTAAAATGGAAATTGCGTGCCTCATTTGAAATTGGTGGTTACAGTGAATATACTTCAACATGAATTGGAGGAAGGAGGGAGAAGAAAAGAGGGTACAGGGAAGGAAGAACGGGCATTATAAAAAAAAATTACTCTTGCTGCTTTCACATGGGTAATTTTTCCATTTTAGTTTTTTGTTTTATTGTTTTTTTATAAAAAGCTGTTAGTGATGAAGATGAAGGAATTGATTGAAAGAAATAAGAAAAACCTTTATACTCTTTTGAAATACTCAAATCTTCTTTTATATACTTTTTTCAAAATGGGCCACAAGCTTCTTACTTTTTTGAAAATTTTCTAATAAAAAATCTAAAATCCTGTCAGCCAACTCATATTATACGGGCCTATCCAAAAAACTCCTATCCAATGAACTTCAAAATTCTCAGACACTGAAATTCATTGATGATCCTTTATACTTGAGAATCCATAAATCTCCCCAAAAAAACAGAGTGATTGAATTTTTAAATTCCACTGGACACGTGTTTGGTAAATTAACTTTACCAGTGAAGTGAGATGAATAGTCATTTTAAAAAATAAAAAAAAGTCAAATAAAAACTATCATATTTTCAAAAAAAAACTTCTACTTTTTAATATAAGAAAATTAAAAAAAAAATACTTTCTCATTCCACTAAATAACAAAAAAACATCAACTTTTTTAAAAAGTTAAAAAAAATTTATATTTTTATATCACTAAATGACTAAAGGACATCCACTTTTGATTTGACCCCTATCCTCTTTTTGTTCTCTTGAATTAACCTTATCACTTTACTTGCTAGATTCCCGCCCATCACATCTAACCCCTAATCTAAATTCTAGGAAAAGAAAATCCCAATCCTCAACCCCCAAGAAGAAGAAACTGAAAAGGCTAAAAAAACATAAAACATATAGCATGCAAAAAAAAAACCATCAATCCTCACCACAAACCAACATCAAACCTCCAAAACACAAAACGAGAGAAAAACTTGAGACGTTTTCCTTTCTACAACTATATACAAGTTCCAACCCTTATTGGCAAATCCAAATCCTCATATTTCACAAAGTCCTAATCGATCATAATCATTCACAATTTCCTTCCCATCATACGTGCGAAATCCTCAAAGCACACGAACCCCTTCTCACACCCATCAACCCCCACTATCATGCGCTGGCACTCCTCTAACGTGCACCGCTCATCCCCAAGCGCCGAATACACTCTCAACAGCTCCTCCGCCGATATCTTCCCGTCCCCATCCGAGTCAAAATACTCAAACGCCTCCCGCAACTCGCTCCCCTCGGCCGACCTCGGCGCGCCCAGCTCCTCCAATCTGACGCACCCGTCCCCTTCCGGGTCCGCCGCCTCCGCAAGCATCAGCACCAGCTCCTCCTCAGTGAGCGGCTCCAAGCCGAGCCGGTGGAAGAGAACCTCCAGCACTTGGAGCGAGATCTTCCCATCGTAGGCGTGGTACCAATCCGAGCCTTTGGATATAAGGACGCTTTTGGGGGTTTCCGAGGAACATAGAGTACTGGAAGAGCTCGAGCTCAAGCTCGATCGAGAAAGTGATCGGGATTTCTTCGACCCGAAGAAGAAGGCTCGGAAGCTGAACTTGGCTTTCATTGAATTAGTGTTTACTAGGAATCTGAAGGAAATAGTAGAAAGAGAGAAAGAGAGGGAGATTTGAAGAAAAATGAAGGTGGTGAGGGGGGGTTGTTAAAGGGATTTGGAATGGTAAGCTTCGAGGAAGGTTCCTCTAAGAAACTGGAAAAATCTACTTTTTTTTTTTTTTTTGTTGATACACACCTGACCTGACCCCTACTCAGCTACAGTTAAGTTGAGTAAGACAGAGGGGAGGTTTGAGCTTCGAGGAAGGTTCGAGCTTTGGAAAAAATGTAACACACCCATGCAATGCAAGATTAAAAAAGAACGGCACTAATATTAAAGTTTTTGAGAGTGACATCTCCAAATTTAGAATTCCAATAATCAAATAAAAAAACTTTCGCTTCATGCACGAGAACTAATTAATATTATTAGAATCCAAATCCTCATGTTTGTCTTAGAAAGAAATTAAGTTGGAGGAGTCCACGTTAGGGCTCACTTATTGAAAATTTTAGCCATTTAAATATATGTCATACGGTTTGTATTGGGTACCATAACATTGATCATTTGGTTAAAAGCGTGATTAATGAATAATTATACGATCACATTTTTAATCAAGTAATTGATCCTACGGTGTGACCACAGCCTATTATGATACGTTTGGTAAACATCACGTAAGAGATTCCTCTTGTTTTCCTTGATCATGTGGAAAGTCTAGGTTTGGTATTGAGAGGAAAATGGTAGTAAATATTTTCAAGATCCTTGTTTCCGATCTTATTGCTTGTCGGACCTCCCACCATCAGATTTTGAAGATCAATGGAATGATAGAAAGTGGAGCTATAGTGGTCATGGGTGATAACTTAGAGATTAACGATTACTATTTGTCATACAATCAAGATCTGAACCATTAATCATGTTTACAAAGCCCAAACTGCCATGTGATCAAATCTCAGTAGTTGATTCATCATAAATTTTTGAGATATTGACAAAAAAGTTAAGACCGTTGGATCGCAATGCTTGAAATTTTATAGCGCCATTTGTAAAATTCGAACCATCAAACTTCTTCAAAAGGCCTAAAATAAGCATTGGGTGGGGGGCATTATTTTTTTCAAATTTTTGATACGGAAAATACCTTTGGGCCACAAATCATGATCCAAAGTGTGCATCATTTCCAAAAGGCCCAACATGGTTAAGAGCTCGAATTTCAGCCGTTGATTTGTTGTGTATTTTGAGATATTTGCGAGAAAGTCTAGACCCTAAAATACCAAATTTTTTTTTCCAATGGGCCCCCTTTGCATGATATGAACAACTCAGTCTCTATAGAGAGACAAAAACGGCTATGGGTTGAAAGGTGAACTCTTGATTTTTCATGAATATATTTTGAGGAATTTGCGAAAAAAAAAAAAGAAGACTTATAACCGTAGGATCACACATCCTATATATGATGAGAGTCCTCGATCCCTATATCAAACTTGAAATTCTGCCCAGGAATTCTCCTTGGGGATATCTTGGTTCTAGGAGAATGAAGGAATTTTCTAAATAGAGGATTCTTCTCTATTTGCCAATATGCTGTTAAAGGAAAATTTGAAGATATCTCATATATTGATAGGATGTTCATTTTGAGCAGTTCAGATTTTCAAATAGTTTAGATATCGACTTATTCAACTCATAATTTTTCTAACCCAGCCAAACTCATATCATTACTAATGCAATTTCATTAAGAAATGCTCTTTTTATTACTTATCTATGACAAATTACAGTGATTGAATAGTTAGGGGAAGAAAAATGAATGATCACTACATATAAGAAAATCATTTTTAATCGTTTATTTGTTGACTTATGTATTATGATGGAAAGCACGACTATTGTTTTCATGAGCGTTTTTCTCCTTGCACATGTTAGGGCAAGAAGTTAGCGGTAGTGGGGCCCAACTATAATGAGGCACTTGTAATGCGGGTTCAGAGCCTCAGATTCACTTGCCGCACATCTATTAGATCTGTGTTATTGACTACTGGCACGCAATTCCATACACTGTGGGCCGCTCACTGGAAATAAAAGTGTCTTGTCTTCTTATACATTAAGATAACGTTAGCCGGGGTTTTGTAGTGTAATTTGGATTTCGTTCAACAGTTTATCATCAAATCAAAAGAGGACATAGTTTATTGGTGGAGTCCGCAGAGCTGCCAATGCGACACCTAGGGCCCGTTTCTTTACTAGAATTCATAGAATTCATGTCTGGTGGTTGTCTGGGAATTTCAAATCCTGATATTTGAAATGCTACCAAATTCTGGAATTCCAAATTCGTTGTTTCATTCATGGCCTTAATTCCTACCTGAGCTCCAAATCCTATTTATGTGCCAAGTGAGAATTCCAAATCCTACTTGTTAAAGTGGTTTTTCAAATGCTGGGTTTTTTGGAATTTCAAATGCTTGGAATTTCAAATGCTCAGGAATTCTGTGGGAATTCTGGTAATGAAACACAGAATTCCTGACAGGAATTCTAAATTCCCAGACAGCCTGAATTCCTGTCAGGAATTCTAGTAAGTGAACAGGCCCCTATAGAGCTTCTCCTCCCATATCCCTTCTATTTTTAAAATATCCTTCTTCCCCACTCTCTATCGCCCTCTCTCTTCCCCTCTTCCTCTGTCTCTCTCTCCCTCTCCCTGCCTTCTCCCTATCTCTCACTCTCCCACCCTCCTTCTCTCTGCCCGCCGCCCTCTCTCTGTCTCGTCCCTGTCTCTCTCCTTCTCCCTCTCTCTTTCCCTTCCCCTTGCCGCTGCCATCCCTCTCTCCCTCTCTCTCTCCCTCTTTCTCTTTACCTCTCCTTGCCCCCCCCCCCCCCCCCCCCCCGGCGGTACTGCCAGAGGGGACGGTGGTGGCTGGGCTAGAAGTGGGGTGGGGGTGGGGGTGGGGAGTGTATAAGAAAGGGGTTTGGATGGATGTCCTTTAGGTAATCTCACATAGGGACATATTGGTCATGAAAAGAAGGCTCATGGAAGGAGAAGCTCTGGCTGTGACATTAGCAACTCTATATTGGTATCAAGAGAGCCCACGCACATGCAAAAAAAAGCTCACACAGTAAGAAAGAGAGCCCACACACACGTGGAAACAAAAAACTACAAATGTGGGAAGTGAGTTGCCTAGTGAGATGGGGGTTGCAAACCAACTAAGCAACCCCTTTTCTCATTTCAATTGATTTATTAAAGCTTCTTTGGCATCAGGGCCGGCTTGAGACAACTTGAGGCCTAAAGCGAAAATTTTAAATGAGGCCTTTTCTATTTTGTAATATTATTATAAATATTTATTTAAAATCTATTTTTCTCGCTTTTTGTGATGCAAAATTACTAATCGGTGTTGGCCACAAAGATTATAGAACCTAAAAAAAAAAGACAGATTATATTTGTGTTAGTGAGCCATGATTAACATATATTATCAAAACTATATTATAAAAATAAGTATCACATAAGAACAAAAAGAAGAGGGGAAAAAATAATATATAAAATGCATACCTTTTGACTTCAATTAGAACAAAACAAGTTCCTTTTGGAGTCCAAGTTGCAGTGATAGAAGGAGAATAAAGTCTGGAGAAAAAAAAAACCTCTTGAATTGAAGGGATTCAATAAGAACACAGAACACATAGGAGATTGTTCTTTTTGGATTGCAAGCAGATGCAGAAAAAATCTATAAAGAGGAAGAATTTTAGAACTCAAAATGAATTCATTACTTGTTGTAATTGCAAGGTTTTCTTTTTTATGCTTTTAATGGCTACAAGCTTTTGGAATGTATTTATAAACCCTATGAAGCCATGAAGGAGTAGTTCGTTGGATTTTTTTGGGATGTGGAACTCTCTACAACTTTTCTCATGTTTTCGAATGTGAAAAGTTTAATTCTTTTGGAATCTCAACAGTTTGAAATGGGGACTTATTTTTTGGGATTTGTTATGAGGCCTTTTGGAATGTCAACGTTTAAAATGGGGCCTTATTTTTTGGGATTTGTTATGAGGCCTTTTGGAATGTCAACACTTTAAAATGAGGCCTTATTTTGTGGGATTTGTCATGAGGCCTTCTTTTTTTTGGAGAAACAAGCTAACTTTATTATTTTTTTCTTGGAACTTGAGAACATTAGGGGCCTAAAATTCTGGGGGCCTAAAGCAAGGGCTTTTATTGCATTATGCTTAAGCCGGCCTTGTTTGGCATCAATATCCATATGAAATCCACCCAATTGTAATATATCTATTTTAAATAATAGAAAGTTCTCAGACCCTAAACTATTTGATATGTCTTAAGCAAACTTATTATATGGAAAAAGTTATTTGGACAAAGTTGACTTGCAATAAAAGTAGTGGAGAGAATTTTTTTCATAAAATACCAATCCACTGATAGCTTGGTTGGTGAGCCATCTCAATCTCATAGAAACAACCAAGGATCAACAATAAGAGCCCAACCCAATTGCGAGATTAGGGTAGAGTTGTTGGACGAACTAATGAGCCTAATATTATGGTGGGATGATCCAGAGTAGGATGCTTTACAATAATTGGCAAGAGTAGTCTCAATCTTACCTATTAATAGGGCTGTCAAAATGTCACACGACCCGTTAACATGACACAAACTCACACGATATTAACGGGTTTGGGTGACCCCTTAGTGGGTTTAGGTCGTTAATGAATTGGACCCGTTAACCCGTTAAATTAATGAGTCGTTAATGAATAAACCCGATAACCCATTACGACCCGATACAACCCGCCAAAAAACCATATTGCCAAGTGTGCATCACATTACCATGCAAAAAAATCAAAGTGCGGGTGACATAACTTTTGTTCAATGAAAGATGCACTTAATCAGAAGAGATACAACATTTACTTAGAAAATGGATCTGGCCTCAAAACATAAAGTATGGCTTCATGATTTAGAAAAGAGATGCTTTTTAAGTTTAATGAATATTTTTTTCAAAATTAACGGGTTATGGGTCGTATTTGGGTGACCCGTTCAATAAACGAATTGGGTTCGTGTTTGATTTTTTGACCCGTTTTCTTAATGGGTCGTGTTCGGATTAAGGTGATTCTAACCCGAATTCATTTGACCCGCAACCCGAATTCATTAACACGGCTCGTTTGACAGCCCTACCTATTAAGTGGTAGGATCAACTAGGAGTTGTCGGCATATTTTCGTTTCTAGTTAGTCATAATTTTCTTCCTAGTTAGTAATAATTATCCTTGATTGTAGAGATAAAATCCAATTAGTTTCTATCCATGTAATTAGCAATTGTTATTTGTTTGTTGTGGATTAATGAGTAAGATATCAAAAGTCATTCTCCAAAATTCCGTGATTGCACAAGGAGGTTGTCCAACCTCGAATTGGACAATCTATCTCTCTTTTCTCTTTTGGTTCTTATCCATCAACTCCTAACTATAAGTGTTGATAGTGAGGGATTTGGGTGAGTGTGTGTGAGTATTCATGAGAGAAAAAAAAAAAAGAAAAGAAAAATAAGAAAGGGGGTCATAAAGTAAATATAGCATAGGAAACCAATCATATTATTAAAAGTAACATGGACAAACTTGTCATATGAAACAAAAGTATTCAATTGCTTTAATATTCAAGTCTATTTGAAAAAAAAAATCCGGTTACTCTCGAAAAAGAAGGCTAAAAAAGGTCTTCTATTTGAATTGTGCATGTATATGAATTTTTCCAAACCGTCTAAAACATTCAGAATATCTATTTGTATAAGTTCTGAGTCAAACAGATACAAAATGTACTGAGAGGTGACAACTTCGGTTTTTAACATTTGGGCTCGATGGGAAGCCTAAGAAATTTGTTGTAAGTCCAACCCTATTCAGAGTTGGGTTTATGTATCATAACTTTTACATCAAAATATATCTTAATTTTAGATAAAAATAAGGTAAGTTCTGGGAGCTAGTCGAGAACATGTGAGATTGGACTAAAGAGATTCATGAGGATCTTAACAGGAGACCACTTTTTAAAATCTAAATAAAATTGTAGGTAGCTTCCTCTTGTATAGTGTAATCTCACCATAGTAGGAGTTAGTCCCCCGTTAGATTAATCATGCTTAGAACACATAAATAAAGTGTTGGGGCTCCGATATCAATTGTTGGGGATTATTTAGCCCATCAACATGCACGATTAATCACAACTACAAACAATCCACATGACACATAGAATTACGTGGTTCGTCAAACTCACCTACTTCACGGGGCTATCAGTATTTTACTATATAGGAACTGAACAACTCGTTAGAAGGATTCCAAACTTTCTAGCACTTAGCGTATTCTCTCCCCCATAGGTCTCAATCTTGCTCTCACATTTGCCCCCATGTGGTTTGGAACCGCGTGAGAAAGAGTTCTCGCCTCTCTCACTTTGAGTCAAGGGTTACCGATTACATCAATATATATAATCTCTACTTACTTCGCCCCCAAAAAAACCCTGATACAATGACCAAAATACCCTTGACCCTGAACCTAGTCATCGGCCAACCTAATAAACTAATCTAGTCTAACTGAAATACATGACATAAAGTATATATATATATAAAACCTCATGGTCTCTATGCATAATCAATTATGCATTGAGGTTGCCAATGCACTTATAGTTGAGTGGTGCTGACACCTTAGTATCACAGACATACCCACAGATTGATCAAGTTCAAGGAGTCCAACGACTTAAAAGAAAGTGGAGTGCTCCTAAAAGAGGGGTATATTTATTGTGTTTGTTAAAGGGATTGGCATGGTAAGCTTCGAGGAAGGTTCCTCAAGAGATTAAGCTTTGGAAAAAACTACATTTTTTGCTTTTTTTTTTTCTAAGTAAACTACATTTTTTTTGTTGAGAAACACCCATGCAACGCAGATTAAAAAAGAATGGAGGACTAATATTAAAAATTTTTGAGAGTGACATTTCGAATTTTAAAATTTTAATAATCAAACAAAAAAAAAAACGTTATGTAACCACTCGGGCCCGCTCTTAACATTATATCGTCCGCTTTGGCATACATGCCACACGGTTTTTTTTTGGTAGTCATCAATAGGGGTGTACATTGGGTCGGGTCCCGGGTTATCGGGCCGGGTTTGACCCGACCCGATAATTTTATAAACACAAGAAACCCACCCGAATGCCCGGTAAACTATATCCGGGTTATCCGAGTTCAGGTTACCGGGTCGGGTTACCGGGTCAACTGGTTAATTATAAAGTTAAAAAAAAAAATTTAGAACAACTAAAAGTTGCAATAATTGAGATAAAAAAAATACTATAAATATATATACAGTAAACATACAGTAAATATAAATATATATATTTTAATGTTTATTTGTATATATTTGTATATATATACAAATAAATATATATATAAAAAATGTATAACCGGGTTATCGGGTCACCCGATAACCCGATTAACCACACTTTCTTAACCCGGAATCCGGTCCGGATAAGTACTTATCGGGCCGGGTGAGACCCGACCCGGTAAAAGAGCCTATGTCACCCGCCCGATTAGGTCTGGGTCGCCGGGTCGGGCCGGGTTTTGAAACCCGATGTACACCCCTAGTCATCAACCCACCAAAAGCTCTCATGTGGAGTTAAGGTTGTGTCACACACATATATACCCAATATCAGGACAAAAGTGTTTCCGATGTGGGACTTGTGCACCACTGTATATCCAGTCCTTAAGAGTTTCCCCTACCCTCTCTATTTAGGCGGATGCTCGCTGGAACCAGTGCCCTTCTACAAGGGGGCCACATGCATGACATACTCTCCCACCGGAGAACAGAGCCGTCATTGGCTCTGATATCATCTGTAATGATCCGGGCTCACAGTCTTATTTTTGGTAGGCCTCAACCCACCCAAAGGCCTCATGTGGTGTTAAGGTTGGATCACACACATATATACCCAATATCATGGGCTATTGTGAGTTTGTGACACAGTGAATTCTCTTATCCACCCTCAAACTAAATCCTGGGTTTTGCTCTATGGTGGGCTTGGAAAAGTAGGAATGACTTGATTTTTAGGGGTATTAGTATTAGAATTCAGCCTATTCACACGATCATCAACTTGGCAAAAAAAGAAAAAAAAAGGATTATTGACTCTATGGGCAAGTTACAAAAAGAGAGCCAAGGACCCTCAACCCCTAGCATCGATTTTAGTTTGAGGAGCCCGAGAGGCACAACTAAGATGTTTTCCGACACCTCATTCAGAGCAGTGGATGGGAAAACAGGCTTTGGATTTGCTATTTGGATTGATGGTTTGGGTGCATGCAGGATCACTTCATGGTCCATCTCATGTGCTTTGAAGGCAGCTTCTTTGCATGGACTCTGTAACATTTACTTTTCTGTCAGGTGCCGTCAAAGTGGTTCGTGGTATTAATAGGCCGCCACATTGGTCTATCCATCCTATTTTGCACGGTAATAAAGTTTTGAGCACAGAATTTGAAGAAATATCATTTTCCTATATTCCTATGTCTCTTAATGGTTTTGCTTATGGACTTGCCAAAATCTTACGTGCAAGGTGGTTTTGGTGGGTTTGGGAGGGGATTTGCCTTCTTTATAACTTGTTTTTGTTGGTTTTTTTTTTATGGGAAATAATTTGGTGAGAACTGATCTCACCGTTCAAACCGTGAGAACTATGGGTGGGGCTCACCTATCATCTAATGCAAACCTTGCAATGGACTGGGACCCCCTGATAGTCACATGCCCCAGGGTTTGGCGCCAATGCAAATGAATTAAACCGTTGGATCGACTATATACCCATATGAATGGATTGAACTTGTCGGCTATGGATGAAGGGGTTAGAAGCATGGGATTGGAGTCAAACTTGATATTCGGGGTGATCTTATATATATCTTTCAATCCCTTCATGTCATAGTTCAAAATGAGGCATCCAGTGAGCCCCATAAAAAAAATTCTCACAATAACTCCATAAGAACAGTTCTCATTTGATCACATCTCTTCTTTTATATCCTTTTTTCTTGTGAAAATCTCGAGAGAACCAGAGAAAGAGAGAGAGAGAGAGAGAGAGAGAGAGAGATAATCTCTCCATTTCAGCAAACCCCATTCCTAAAAACTCTTGCATTTTGCAGGCCGACAAACTCCCTATTCCTGTCGTTAGCGAGCAGTTCTAGTTGGTCAATGTTTTCTTATTGGGAGGGACAAGCGTCAATAAAGAGCCTGGGAAAGTCCATGGGGCTTATCCAATGCACAGCCGATTTCGTATAAACGACGAAACATGAAGGAGTTAAAAGAAATGCCTTCTTTTCCACTTTTCCTGCAAGTGGTGCTCACGGTTTCCCAATCAAAACAAACGGCCATTCTGTAGAAATGTGTGCTGAGAATAAGACCATCATAGAAACCCATCACCCATAATCATTGGAGTCTACTTCTAATATCCAAAAGAGGATTTTACATAAAAATTTCCGGGCAGATGGCAGTTGCACGAAATCTCCCTCTTAGTCTGGCTATTACGAAAAAGAGTTCTTCGGCCATGTGAATTTTTTTTCTTTTCAAATGAGGGCGATGACGCTAGCATCACTCCAATCTGACAATAGTGGCGCTAGCGTCGCTCTATGAAACCCTCATTTTCTTTTCTTTTCAAACCGGCCCCTTTTTTGCAACATCCAAATTCGAGTTTCAAATAGGAAGAAGAAAATAATAAAGAGCTACAACTTGCTCGTTTTTTTTTTTTTTCAATTTTCACTTCCCGAAATTCAATTTTTCTGCAATATTCATTGCATGCCACAAGGCCACAATTGGTTTGGGCCGATGGACAAATGGTGTCCCTCTTATCTCAATCAAGCAACGAGCGTAAGATCTGATATGGTTTGCAATACAAATCAAATCTATGGATCTTGATCTATGTATTAAAAATGGATAATCTAAAAATACTAAAAGCGCACCTTGAGCCATGATCTTGACAATGAGAGGTATGGATTGATCTAAAGCCTTCTCCGCTGCGAGATCAACAGCTTTTGGGTTTCCTCCTTTCTCCCATGTCACTCACTCCAAGATGCATGAGAGTTAATGGGTACTTTGCAATTTACGTGAGTTAAGAAAGAGGATCGAAAATCCTTTTTTAAAATAACCCAAGAGAGATTTATTCTCATCAAATAAATCAATTAGCAATAAGTTTCCTTAGTTTCCTCAAATCTTGATTGATTGGGCGGAAAACTGAATCCAAGAAAGACTTAATTAAATCAAAACTAAAGGGAAAAACTAATTAGTTAACTTGGAGTGGGGCCCTTCAACTATTAGACATGTGGTCATGGGGACCACTTACGTCTAACAACGAGAACCTTCCAATTGAATGGATTCATTCAGACTCTGCAATCTCTAATCAAAAGTAATGATTCATGTACAAGGATGGCCCACCACAAATAAACAACCCAGTCTCTGCAGTCTTCGTTTTCTTCCCCGGCAACAACAGAACAACAGCGGCTATTGCGTGAACTTCCAGTTATGGCCGGAAACCAACTAGTAAATAAATAAATGATGAAAGCAAAAGAAGAGACTCCAAATGACCCCAAAGCAAAAGAAGAGGAATAGTCTGGCGGACTGTTTCTCCCTTCCGTGAAGACCTTTTCTCGTTCAACAACCATGCGTTCTGCTGCAGGAACAACAAAGCTGGATCGATCTCCTCTGCTGCCACCAAAGACTCTTTTCTCCCAAGCCTCCTCTAAGATCTAAATTCTTTCTATGATTTGGAAGAAGGATCCTCACTATAAAGGATGACTAGGAAGATGGGTAACGACGCTAGCTAGCGTCGCCCTCATCGAAGACGAGAGACACTCACGTGGCTCCACTCGAGACTCTAAAAAAAAGAACAACAGGGGATGACAGACCCGTTTGTAAGGACCTGTATAGGGAACACCTCTTCGTGCAACGTCCACGTATGAAAATTTTTTCTGTAAAATCTGATGAGTCAGGCTCAAATGACCCAACAAGTGAGGATGAGTTAGGTCAGAATAACCCAACTAGAAATGAGCCAGGGTCCAAATCTGTGGTGGACCGATTGATCCATTCAGGTCCGGGTCTAGATCCACATATTTTGGCCACGTCAAGGTTAACACGTCGCTGCGAAAAAAGTCATCCTCAACCTATTCTCTCAGAGTCCAACTGAGGATATTAACTGCCTCGTCTATCGGGGGCAGTTCTAGGCTCCTTGTGAACGATGGCGGAAGGTCCTCCCCATCTGTTAGGGGAGGGTTATAAATAGAAGACCCCATCGTCACTTGGGGAGAGAGAAAAATTATCTCTTCTACACGACCTCTTACATTGTAATCCTTTGGGACTCTCCATACAAAACTATCTTTCTAAAGTGGACGTAGGTCATATTGATCGAACCACTATAATATCTCTCTTCTTTTATTATTGCATTAATTATCCATTACTCGACCGGTGTTGTCCGAATCTCCTTTTGGCATCATCAGTTTGGCGCCGTCTGTGGGGTGAACAAAGCTAAAGTTCTCACTTCACACATCTTATTCAGAAATCATGGTGATCACCACAAGATCAGCAAGGCGACCAGAAGATAACCCTCAGCGAGTAGGTGAGTCTGAACCTCAACCGATCAATCCTACCCCGAATGCTCCTGCTCCCACTCCTCAACAGATGTTGGAGACCATGCAACAGCTGGTGATGGACCAGTGCATTCTGCTCGGTTTTACCGAGGTCGGCGGACGTGTGAGTCCGTTTGGATCCGACCCTTTCGTAATCGGGGGGCAGAGGCGTGCATCAACATTTCTTTTGTGTGGGTGTGCCAGATTTCTATTTTACTTGGAATTGCAAGTGGTGATCCTGAGATCAACCTTCGCAAGTAAAAAGGAAATCAACTTCTTTCAAGTTTTCCATTGCACATATATTTAAGAAAAGAAACATTTTCTTAATTTGCCGTGAAAGGCGATTTTTTGGCATTTATAGCCGATTTTGGCGTTTATAGTCGATTTTTGGCGTTTATAGCCGATTTTGGCGTTTATAGCCTAATTACAATCCTTATCAATAATGAAAGACAAGAGTTGTGATTTTTGTCTCTTTTGAAAAAATACAAACTACAATGAAAAGCAAGAAAAGGAGGATCTAACTTCTTAGGAGATTGTGGGGGACTCGTTCAGATTGACGGTCGCAAGCCATTGGTGGACTTCGCCATCATCCATGCAGATGAGAACAGAGGATGCTATTAATTCGCTTGACTTGGCTATAAGCTCAGGTTTTTAGAGGACAAAGACCAAAAGGAGGTCCTATGTCTAATAAAAAACTAAGTAGACGGGCTGAAAAGCCACGTCTAAGCCATTGGAGGCAGAAGGAGAAGACAAGGACCTTGGGGGGGGGGGTACTCCCCCAAGGGACTTTTGTAACCTTGTAGCGGTGGTCGGTGTAGAACTTCCGTAGAGTTTTCTCTCTTTTATTTCTCTGGATTTCTGTGCTTTTTTCTGATCTGGGATCTGTCTTGTTTTTCCGATCTCTGTGATTTTTCCGATCTGGATTTCTTTGGAATGCTCTTATATTTATAGGCTTTTAGGTAGCCATTTAGGAGAAGTTATGAGCTTTAATTGTCATAAAGCTATGTAAAGGGAGGAGTTACAAGATTGAATTCTTTATTTTGTAACTCCTTTTTCTTGGCTTCTGATTGGCCGGAGGAGATTGATGGCATTTAATCGCCTTTAATCGCCATGATGGGAGGAGTTTCATGGGTTAAATGCCATGAATCTCTTGACTTGTAACTCCCGGATGCTTGCTTCTGACTGGGCCGTCCAAAGAAATGGACTGCAATAAAGCTAGTCAATTAATCGCATTAAGTGGTCGCTGAGCACTTAAAGAGTCGCGGGTCGTGCCGCGTCTTTTGGGATTCTTCTGGTGATGATCATCGATGGATCTTCTTGTAGATCGACATCGGATGACCATGTAACTTCAGGTATTGGTTGCCAACAGCGGGTCGGTGCCATCTGTACTGTCGATTTCTCGATCGGTTGGGTAGAAATCACACTTTTTTTGGTTGACCGGTTGGCGATCAATGTTGATTTTGATACTCTTGATGATTGACCCGTGTTTTTGACGGATGTCAGAGGATTTGGTGTATGAATTTTGGAAAATACCAGAGGTCAGATGCTTCGAATCGCGAAGAAAACGGCGAAAAACGAGGTTTTCGGGGCCCTCCCGGCGATCCCGGGCTCTAGGGTCGCAGACCCCTGCGACCCTGGGGGGGTTTTCCCCCCTTTTGTCCCGTTTTGTGTCCGTTTTTGCTGTTTTTTTATTCTTTTTTATCCTTTATTTTTCCTTGACATTTTTGATCATTTATTAGCCTGATTTTCCTGTGGAAAACCTAATGAGAATCCCTGCATTTTGTTTTGCAAAGTTTCTAATTTTCTGAGAAAGCTGAAGACTTTGTCGCGCAGAGCTGCCGATTTTCCTTCAGAAGCTGAAACTGGGTCAAACGATGTTGGAATGACCTGAAATTTGGGGTGAAGCCTGTTGAGCAATAAATAAGACCAACATAGGCTTTTGTTTGAATTTTGAAGCCGTTTGGGGTCCTATCACCAGTAGACTTGCTTTTGTCGCGATGAAGATGTCGTGGCTTGATGTGCGGTCAACCGATGTCCGATTGACTTAAAATTTGACAGGGAACCTATTTGAGTCATTTTAAGATGATCCACAGGCTCTGTCTTGGAAACCGTGGTCCCGGGGAGCTCCGCCGCCGAGAGGCCTGATTTGGCTTCCGAGCGTCAAAGAATGGTCAAATGTTATCGAAATGACCTGAAATTTGACGTGTAACCCTTTGTAAGCATTTTAAAGCCGTCCATGTGCTCTATCTGATGAGTGATGGCCTCGGTGGTTCTCGCCGCCGAGAGGCTTGATTTAGCTGGTCGAGGGTTGATGTAAGGTCAAACGTTGTTGGTTTGACTTGGAACTTGACGTGGAGCCTTTTGGATGTATTTTGAGACCATCCATCGGCTCTGATTAAAGATTTGGTGTCTCCGATGCTTTCGCTGTCGGGAGCTCCTTTTCAGCTGTCGGAGAAATGAAGTTAGGCCAAATGATTTTGAAATGGCCCGAAACTTCTTATGCACTCCTCTTTTGGCTGTCTTGAAGGATCTTGCAGTTTTTGTTTGATTCTGACGAGATTTGATTTTTTGGAAGTAGCATTTCCTATTTATGGCCGGTTGCGACTTCATGCAGTTTTCTGGATCTTGAAAAAGCAAAGTGACATTTTTGGTGTCAACAAATGCCCCCTCGAGGTGCAGCGATGAGTTACTTAACTTTTGTAGTCGATGTGCCTCGAAGAGATTTTGTGAAGGAGAGCTTGTGACTTGACCAAGAGTCTTTGAGCAGTCTTTCTTTTTGGTATTTGTAGCCTTTTTGAGATTCCAGGGGAATTTTATGGTAGTGAAAGGGACCACGTACCATCTCGAGGCAAATATTTGAAGATGACATCGGGGATGTGGATTTGGGTTCTGACCTTGTGACCTAACAAGCTGTATGTGGCAGGTTAGGGGGTCGGGTTTGGTTTTGACAGTGTGACCCAACAAGCGGCATGTGGAATGTTGGGGGGTCGATTTTGGTTTTGATCTTGTGACCTAACAGGCTGTATGTGGCAAGTTAGGGGATCAGATTTTGGTTTTTGGTCTTGGTCTTGTGACCTAACAAGCTGTATGTGGTAAGTTAGGGGACCAGGATTTGGTTTGGATTTTTGCAGAATGTCAATTTCAAGATTTTGGCTTAATTTGGTAGATGAGGCTGAATGGTTTGATTTTTGGAAGCTCATGGGGCTTGGAAATCTCTTTTGTATGGTCCAATCAACTCAAAAGAGGCTTGGAACCATTTTTTTATGCTCTTGGTAAGAGGGATTTCTCTTTGACTAAAAACCCAATTTTTTTATTTTTTTTTAGTGCCTAGGTGGTCAAACCTGGCTCATATGGGCTAACCCGTGGGACCTTATGCTTTTAAAATGGCTTAGATCTCATATGGTGTCATTTTTATAAAGAATATCCAAAAATATCTCCTTTGGATAGAGAATATCTAAGAATATATTTACTTGGAGAGAATCTCTCATGTTCCCTTTATTTTGGGAGAGAATATCTCAAGATATCTTCCTTTAGGAAAGAATCTTTCATTGATCCTATCTTTTGGGAGAAAATCTCGATCTCATTGATTTCTTTTTGGGAGAGAATCCCTCAAGATATCTTTCTTTTTGGGAAAGAATCTTTCTAATTTCTTTCTTTTGCTAAGGTTACTAATTAGTAACACTTACCTCTTTCTTCTTTCCTTCTTTGGTTTGCTCTCTTCTATAAAAGCAAGGAGGAGGTTGGATCTCTTGCTCTTATTGCTTTCTTTTGCAACAATCCCAAGAGGGCTTCAAGACCAAGAGCTCTTCTTCTTCAAGATCTTCAAGACTTTTCTTCTTCTTCTCCATCAATGGCTTCAAGTAAGTCCCATTTTTCAAGAAAACCCCATTGTAGGAAAAAGTTCTTTCTTCTTTTTTTTTTTTGTTTCTTTCTTTTCTTTTCATCTTTTTTTTTCCACGTGTTTGCTCTTTTTTTTTACACGTTTTTTTTTATGCTTTCTTCTTGTTTTTTTTTTGCATGTTTTTTTTTTTCTTTTGTGGGCCGTACGGACAGATCCGTATGGATCTGTCCGTACGGCCACGTGGCCTGTGGGCCAGCCCTTTTTCTCTTCTTTTTTTTTTGCTGATCCTTTCTCTTTTTTTTTGAGAAAGTTTTCTTTTTTCTTCTTTTTTTTCTTTCTCCCTTTTTTTTCTTTTTTTTTTTTGAGAAAGTTTATTTCTTCCTTTTTTTTTTCTTTTTCTCATCATGATAATGCCCCCTTTTTTTTTGGCAAACCTAGATGTTCATGCATGCATATTTTTGTATAAATTGAATTGTAGCATGATGTGATAGCATACCTGAAAGTTTTCGCAAACTTGGGAATTTGGAGCTCGCAGCGATGTTGAGCTCTTCCTGATTTTGCGGAGACTTTGAGGTTTCGAAAGTTTGGAGTTTCGGAGCTCGCAGCAATGTTGAGCCCATCTTCAAGCTTTCTATTTCTTTCGGGATAGTTCCTTTTCTTCGGAATTACCCCGGCATCATGTCAATTTCGCCAGATTTTTTTTTTAGTGAAATTCTGTCATTTTGATGTTTGATCTTTTTCTTTTCCATCCTTTGCAGGTGGTTCTTCCAGAAAGAACAAGGGTAAAGAGCTTGTTACAAGCGTACCTCGTCGATCTGCTATATCTTCTAATCCGGCCGTTCAGCAGGCCTGGGAGAAGGTCCAGTATGTTGAGAGAAATCTGGAAGAGTGCGACTCCCTCAATAGAGATGAGATGAGGCAGCGACTGATCGCTCTCAAGGGAGAGGATTTTTATAAGATCATGGTAAGCAGTCGTCCATGGGTGATGGAAGATCAGAGTGTTTTACCCAAGCTTACCTTCTTCTTTGGTGATGCCGTCCCTGATGACATGACATACCAGAGGAGATGTTTTCAGTTCTCTTTCACAGCAGATGGTGAGAAGAAGACTGTTGCTACCCGGTCGACGTTTGATCGCACTGTCTCGATCATGAGCCTTGCCCCCACGTGCTCTAAGAGGGAAGATCCTCCAAGCTAGGTGAGAAGGACAAATGTAATCAAGACCGGGGTTTTTGTTGGCGGTTCTCCTGGATATACGGAGAGGTCGCCTGTTGACATGGACCTGTTGATGCCATCCAGCGGCTACCAGGGCTCTGATTATCCGTCGGTCGATTTGAGACCGGTGGGCCTTGGTATTTTCAGCGGTGACGACAGCAATTGGATAAAGCCTTTTCGACTTCGTGGTCGTTTCAATGCTGACTCCGAGTGGAAGTCGTGGACTAATCGCGTCCTGCTGATTGGTGGTGCCGTTTTGAAAGAAGCCGGGATTTTTGATACGGTCCGCGCCTTTAGGGAGACCGTGATCTTTTCCGACAAGGCATTCATGGCTATGCTGGAGTCATTCCTTCCACAAACCAATACCTTTGTTGTGATGAATGGTGAGATTGGTTTCTCTTTGAAGGAGTTGAGCGCCATTACTGGATTGCTCATCCTTGGCAAACTCTATGAGGAGTTTATGCCGATCGACAGCGTCCTTGAGGAGCAGTCTGAGGAGTTCAGGCTTCTGTACTTTCAGCTTGTTGCCTTCTATGATTTTTTGAAGGAGAAGGAAGGCTTGAAAGTTAGATCCAGCAGTTGGAAGAGTTCTAGCTCTTCGTTCCCCAACTTTTTTTATAGCAGGGAGTCTTCTGATAGTGCGACCCAGGAAGCCAGGGCTCAGGATCCAAGTTCGAAGAAGATCTTGGCTATGCAAGAAGAGTTGAGAGATTTCTATGCGAGTACAAACGCCATATGTCCTGACATTGCACTGCGGAGAGATCTCGCTGTTTACCTCACTTATTGGCTTGGTGAGGCTATTTTTGCTGGAGCAGATGGAACGCACATCAGGCCGCATTGTATTTTTTTGGCTTGTCAGATGGTGTTTGGAGAGCAGCTTGCTTTGGTGCCAGCTCTTTACTCCTACCTGTGTACCGAACTGCAGGCTGCTGCTTTTTTGGTTCGACTTGGGCTTCCCATGAACAGGGTATTTTCAGCCCACATCTTTTATTCGTGGTACGTGTACCACTGTCCTGGCTTCCACCGGCTGGGTGCTGCACAGGATGATGATCCTCTGTTAATTCGGCTGGCTAAAGGCAAAGCCGTGTCCGAATCACTTTTGTTTGCCCGCATGAGGATCCGACGGTTCAGGGACGTTGAGATGGGGCAGTCTTCAGTGAAGCTTTCTCCAGAGTTGCGGAAGAAGCCTTTTGATTTTGGTGCCTCCCGAGACTCTACCAGGGCGGGGTCAGGAAGGCATTACTCATTAACGAATGCAGAGAAGGAGTGGCTTTTCAGCATACGTGTCGGCACGATGGTGTACCACAGACATCTTTTCGTCAACATCCAGCCGTATGTATCCTCTCGCTTTGCTTTTCAGTTGGGCTTTTCTCAAGGCATTGTTGGAGCGCCTTCAAGCATGGTGAAGCACTTTGGGGGTTTACAGGACGGGAGAAATGCATGGGCTTTCTATAGTGCTGAAGACACTACAGCCATGATCTCTTATCCTGTGTTGTCGACTTCCCGGACTGCCTGCTTTGCGAAGTGGTTCGCGGAGAGCTTTTCGGCATATCGGGGGCTTTCCAAGAAGGAGCTTGATGTGAAGCTGGTATCTGGAAAGGGCCTTGAAAAGTTGGATGGCGTCCAGCGAGAGGAAGTTTGGGCCTTCCTTTCTGGAGAGAAACACAAGATAGGCTTTCTCTGTGACCAAGGCGTCATTGGTTGTGAAGCTGTTCGAGAAATACCTGATGAGGCTTTAGAGCAGCTAGAGCAGGAGGAAGCTGAACTTGATGCTTGGATGCAAGTGGCACAGAGGCAAGCTTCCATGGAGTCTACTGGCAAGAGTAGACCATCTAGTGAGGAGTCAAGTGGGAGACCTGACTCTAACAGCGGGGCAGGTTCCTCTAAGAAGCGAGCCCGCAGAAGTAAGAGGAAGAGGAGTCATCATCACAGCAAGGGGCAATATGAGGACTCTCCTGACATATAAGTCCCTCTTACTATTAATGAGGATGTGCCGTGGATGCTGACGAGCCTCCAGAGAAGAGAAGCTGAGAGGAAAAGACCGTGGGTGAAGGTATGATTCTTCCTCATTCTCTTTCCATTTCTTTTCATGGGATTTTTCCATGTCTTGATTTGTTTTCTCTCCCTGCTGCTCCTTTTTTTTTTAGCAGAGGAAGATTTGGCGATGCCTGAGGTTCCAACCGATGAGGTGGTGACAGATCCTGCCGGGGCACTTGAAGAAGGACCGAGGGACTCTAGAGTGAATCCAGAATCTCCAATTGGTATAAATTCTTTTGCTTTCTTTTTTTTGTGTCTGTGACTTGGTTTGCTATCATTTTTCTTGTCAGCTGACTTGCCATAGGATTTCGATGACTTTGAACCATCGATGGACGCAAATGTTGATGATGCTTCCGATGGGTTCATGGAGGAAGAGAGTGTTCTGCCAGTCGTCGAAGAAGGTATTTTGTAGTAATAACCCTGATAATGATTTTCAAACAGGATCATATTCATACCTTTTTGTGTTTCTTTGGCAGGTTTTGAGGTGACAGCGAAGAGTCCGTTGCTTCCTTCAGAACCAGAGCAAGGGATGCTAGAGGTCGATCCAGAGGTAGAGGCTCGTGGGACCAGTTCTGACACTGTTGAGGAGATACCTTGTGCTGAGATTCCTTCTCCAACAGCTCCAACTGGAAAGAGTTCTTTTGTTCCTCTTCCAACGGTGCATGACATGGGCAGCCGACCGACGGAGCGGGGCGAATCTTCAGTTGGGCCATCTCTTCTTTTTGCAAAGAAGGTGGTGGTGCGGGTTCTGAGATCTTGGATTGAGACTCTCCTTGCAGGACATTTCGATGCCGGATTTGGCATGATTCAACATGCACATGAGATTCTCGGTGATGCCGAAGAGGCTGGTCTGGATGTCACAGGTGCCAGGGCGATCGTTGATAGAATCATTGCACTGGGTGACAAGTGGTTTGAGACCATGGGTTTGGCTGATGACCAGTTATTCAAGGAAATGTTCCTGGATCCTGCTGATAAGGCTAAGTCTGACCTGGATGAGGCTACACAAAACAGGAAGCAGATAGTCCGAGAGAAGAACTTAGAAAAGCTAGCCATCATTGGGCTGACACATGACCTTAAGATCCTTGATAGGGAGGTCGATGAGGCCAGGAAACATCTTGAGCATCTGCAGGCACAAGTTGCTGCCAAGTGGGCTGCAATAACAGAGGCTCGCGACAGGGAAAGTGCTATGTTTCGCCGGGTTGCCGATGCTGATCGAGTTCTTGAAAGGAGGTCTCAAGAGAACAAACAATGGTGAACTGCTCGGGATAAGCTTCCCCGTGTGAAAGAAGGATTGCAACATTCTCCAGCATCTCATGGCAAGTTCCTGAAGAAGCGTGCCTTGGAATCCCTGACGGCTGAGGCCAAAAGTTTGCTTGAGGAGCTGAAATCTTGGCTGGAGACCATTTTTGGTTGACCTCCTGTTATTTTTTTTGTAACAGAAACTATCCTTCTTTCCTTTTTTTGGTACCACATGTATTTTTTTGGTACTCTTTTTTTTTTGTAGTGCTTGGGAACACTTTCTTTTTTTTTTGGTACCGCATGTATTTTTTTGGTACTCTTTTTTTTTTTTTTTTTCCTACGCTCACTTAAATCTTTTTGTGATGAAAGTAATTGCTAAATGGGATGGTTTTTTTTTTTTTTTGTTTCCCTACGCTCACTTAAATCTTTTTGTGATGAAAGTGATTGCTAAATGGGATGTTTTTTTTTTTTGTTTTCCCTACGCTCACTTAAATCTTTTTATGATGAAAGTGATTGCTAAATGGGATTTGATCAAAAGCTTGTCATTTTGTAAAAATCTTTTGTCAAATGATTGTTTTGGCATGGAAGCCAGATTTTTGTTTGTGGCATGGAAGTCGATTTTTGGCATGAGAGCCAGCTTTTTTTGTGGCATTAATAGCCGATTTGTGGCATTGATAGCCGGTTTTGGTGACATCTATAGCTGGGTTTGTGGCATTGATAGCCGGGTTTTTTGAAAGCCAATTTTTTTTGTGGCATTGATAGCCGGTTTTGTTTTGTGGCATTGATAGCCAGTTTGTGGCATTTATAGCCTGTTTTGGTGGCATTTATAGCCGGTTTGGTTTTCAAAAATGCAAGTATCGACTAAAAGTCGCCTCCCTGCTGAATGTTCTTGCAAGTATCGATGGAATATCGCATCCTTGCTCATTCGGTTGCGAGTATCGATGGAATGTCGCATCCTCGCGGATTTGGGTGCAAGTATCGATGGAATGTCGCATCCTTGCTTTTCAAAAAAATTTGGTTTTGCGGGTACTGGCTTGATGTCGTTTCCCTGTGATTTTTGAAATCTGTGGTTTTCTCGAACCTTTGGGTCATGGATATCAACTGAAATGTCGCATCTCCATGGTTTTTTTTTTTCGAACCTTTGAAATTTGAGTTGTGGATATCAACTGAAATGTTGCATCTCCACGGTTTTGGATTTTGCAAGTATCGACGAAATGTCGCTTCCCTACTATTTTGGGAGTGTCGAACGTGGTTCGCATGCTTCCGATTTGTGCGAGTATCGACTAAGCGTCGCTTCCCCGCGATTTTTTGAAAAACCATTTTTTTTTTGTTTAAAGACACGAGGGTCATAAGTTTTGACCTAAAACCATTTAGGCGGTAAAAGGTAGGGTGGACTAGGGTGGAAATCCCTGAATCCGGATTTTGTTTCAAACCATGAATTATGGGTTCAAGGGCTGAAGATTTTGGTCAAGTTTGGAAAGGTTCGTAAACTTGGATTTTTGAACAATGAAACGATGAAAGTAAGCATTGTTTAAATTTCTAGAAATTTCAACATTTGACATGAAAATCCTAAAAAAGGTGGGTTTAGCGAGCGTGTACCTGGAAACCGGTTTTGGCCGTACAGGCATTGCTCTTACCCAGTTGGGTAAGTCTTCAAGGGTAGTACCGCTTTAAGAACTTTCCGTTGATAGGCAGCATACATCTGTCACCTTCCATGTTTAGAAGTGCGTATGCGCCGTTGGAGAAAACCTTGTCGATGACGTAGGGTCCCTCCAATTTTGGCTCAAATTTGCCTTTGGACTTGTGAGCGAAGACCATTGGTCTTTTTACCGCAAAAACCAAGTCACCCTTTTTGTAGGTGCGTTGCCTGACCTTTTTGTCGAAAGATCCTGCCATGCGTGCTTGGTAAAGTTCAATGCTTTGTCGAGCTTTGAGCCGTCTCTCATCAAGATTGTCCAGCACATGGATTCGCAATTTGACATTGTTTTCTTGAGTCATGTCATTTTGCAAGGATACCCTCAAGGAAGGAATTTGTACTTCCAAGGGCACGACAGCTTCGCATCCATAGACCAAGGAGAATGGTGTGCTATGGCTTGGTCCTCGAACCGTGGTTCGATAGGCCCACAAAGCTTCAGACATTTTGTCCTCCAGTCTCTTTTGTGACTAGAGACCATTTTTTTGAGGATTTTGCAGAGTGTCTTGTTGAAAGCTTCTGCTAATCCGTTTGTTGCCGGATTGTATGGAGTTGAAGGACAGCTTTGGATTTTGTATTTATTGCAGAACCTGTAGAATCGATGATCCCGGAATTGTGGTCCGTTATCATGGACGAATCTTTTGGGTATGCTGAAACGACAAGTGATGTTGGTGCGCAGGAACTGAAGGACTGATGAGGTCTTCATTTCGTTGAGCGCAAATGCTTCTGACCACTTGGAGAAATAATCCGTAGCGACGAAGATGAAGCGATGACCTTTGCTCGAAGGGGGAGAAATAGGACCTATGATGTCCATACCCCAGGCTTTGAAAGGCCATGAAATCGCTGTAGGATGTAGCCATTCTGGAGGCATGTGAATGTAATCTCCATGAACTTGGCATTGTTGGCAGCGCTTAGCAAATTGCATTGCATCAGCTACCATGGTAGGCCAGTAATAACCTAACCTTTTTATCTGATTATAGAGCTTGGGACCAGCTTGATGAGCTCCGCAAAGACCAGCATGAACTTCTTTGAGTGTTTCTTCAGCCTCTTGTTGCGACAAGCAGCGTAGAAGTACTCCATTGAAGGATTTCCTGTAAAGGATTTTTGAAGGAATATCCAAATGAAAGCTTGGGGTTTGCATTTGGATGCTTACTCGTACTTTTGGATCTTCAGGTAGGATTCCGAACATAATGTAATCAATGAACGGATCCCTCCAGTTGCCGATTGAAGTTTGAAGGATTGAAATTCGACTTCCAACCACTTGGTGGCATTCAGCAACTGCTTGCTGTGTGTTAAGAGGAGGAATGATTCTTCTTTCGCACACTGTGATTTGCATGTTTTCCCCTTCTTGGATTGCCATAGATGCGGTAAGTCCAGCCAGGGCATCTGCACGTATGTTTTCACCTCTACGAATGTGGGTGATGTGACAGATGTCAAACTTTTGCAGAAGCGATTGTGCCTTATTGTAGTAAGGCAGCAAATCAGGCTTCCTGACTTCAAATTTCTGATTCATCTGGTTGATGATCAATTAAGAGTCTCCAAAGACTTCCAGCATGGTGATACCGGATTCGATGGCGAGTTCCAATCCTAGGATCAGAGCTTGATATTCAGCTGCATTGTTTGTGCATGGTTCCAGTAGCGAGAAAGCATGTGGAATCATGTATTTGTCGGGGCTAACAAAGAGGATGCCAACTCCCAAGATCAGCTGTCTTTTTTCATTTGTCCTGGTTGCACCGTCAAAGTACATGTCCCAGGAAGCATTTTATGAGAAAGTCTACAAATTTTTCAACTGGTTCGTCTGGGAGATCATCTCTGAGTGGAGAATCTTTAGGCAATGGATGCTCTGTAAGGAAGTCCGCTAGAGTTTGCCCTTTGATTGCCTTTTGTGGTACATACCTAATATCAAATTGTGACAGAAGGATGGACCATTTTGCCGGTCAGGCATTGAGAGAATCTACTTTTGTGACAAGGACCTTCGAGAGGTTGACCCTTGAGACCAGGTAGACTGTGTTGGAAAGCAAGTAGTGACGCAGCTTTTGTACGGCAAACATCACTGCAAGACATTCTTTTTCGACTGGAGAGTAGCGATGCTCTGCACCTACTAGCATGTGACTGAGGTAGTATAGAGCAGCTTCTTTTCTTTCATCATTTTCTTGTGCAAGCAGAGCGCCCAGAGAGTGATCAAGGGCTCTTGTGTACAAGATGAATGGTTTTTCAGTGGTAGGAGCAGCTAATACTGGAGGTTTGGTCAGGTATGACTTGATATCTTGGAACGCAGCTTCACAGTCAGCATCCCAGACAAAGTTTACATCTTTTTTCATCAACCGGGAGAATGGACGGCATTTCCCCGAAAGATTGGAGATGAACCGTCTGATGTAGGCCAATCTCCCTTGTAGCCCTTTGAGTTCTCTCAAGGTTCTTGGAGTGGGCATTTCTAGAATAGCTTTGACTTTTATGGGGTCAAGCTCTATTCCAGCTTTCCGAACTAAGAATCCATGGAACTTACCCGATGAGACGCCGAAAAAGCACTTCAGAGGATTCATCCGCAGTTTGTTTTTGCGAAGTCGGAGTGTAAGTGATCTCATCAGACGATGCTTCGGAAGAGTTATAATCCCGAATTATCATATTACAGGCAGCTCTGACAGGAGACGTTGCCTGATCGGAGTCAGACTCATCTTCGGATGTAAGAGGATCGTCTATCCAGCAATTTTCTCCATTTTCAGGAGTTAAGGGAGGATGTACCTGATGGTCTTCAGGGACTTCCGGCTCTGGATTGCAAGGAGGCTTGTTGACGCGGTCTTGCTCTTGTTCTAGAGCGAAATGCTGCAAGATCCTTGCATACTCTTCAAGATCAGGCATAGGAGCCAAACCTTCTTCTTCATCAACTCTTTGTGGCTCAACATTGTTGATTTCCACTGGAGCAATGAGGGGTGCTGGTTCAACAATATTTTCTTGTACAGCCTCTTGATCTTCTTCATCATCAGACCAGGATCCTTGTGGCTGTAGAGGGTTATACCAGATTACTGGCATAAGATGAGTCTCAGAAACTCATTCTTCATCAGAGAGATATTCTCCTGTTTCAAGGGACTCCTCCCACTCGTCTATGTAGTTGGATTCAAATCCATCATCGGTGTCGCTGGACTCGTATCCATCAATGGAGAATCCAACTACCGAATTACAAGAGTATGATGCCTCCTGCGTGGCTTCTTTGAATTGAGGTGGCATGAAATCACTGAGAGTGAATTTTCTTACCCCCTTTGAAGTCTCTGGAAGGGATGTTTTTGTTGCCTCCAGTGAAGCGGTAGAGGAAGCCTCAGCCTTTTCTTTGACTTCTTATTTTGGCTGGGTCTTCTCTTGCCGTTTGAGCTTGAAGAGATATTTCCTAGCCTGCCTTCGCTGTTGAGCTTTAGGCTTTGTTTTCATGACCTCCCAATTTTCATCTTCCAGGAGATCGGGATGTGCCCATATGGGTTGTGCGTCTGGTGTCGGGTAAGGAACTAGTTCCTCGGACGCTTGGATTGAGTTTATCACCTTGAAGGAAGTAGTGATCTTCTTCTTCGGTGATTTTGATGTTTGTCCACATGTCACCATGTTGACGGAGGCAGACCCATAGTTTTTTTCAAAGGTGATGACTCCATTTTTCCACATCTCGTTTATTTTCTCCCTCACAATGAAGCATTGATTGAGAGGATGCGAGATCATCTGATGGTATGGATAGTACCAAGGATCGTTGGTTTTGCCAACATCACCTGGTCTTTTTGGTTCAGGCAAGGTGAGCTTGCCGTTTGCCACAAGAGCCCCGAAGATTTCATCAACATCTTCATCAAATGGGCATTTCTTCTCTATCGTTCTTTGAAGACATCAGAGAGTTCAGGTCTCTTACCAGCAGCTTTGTTTTCAGCTTTCTTTGGTGGATGAGGAGCTAACTTGGTCTGCACATTTAGGACCTCGTTTTTCTTTGGTTTTGAGGTTGCAATGGTGGTTGGCTCTTTTCTTGATGATTTCTGACTGTTGAGGTCTTTAATCACCGTTTCAGCTTCTATGGAAGTTTCTAGGAGTTCTCCCAGGTTTTTTGATTTGTTGCCGATGATCATGGAGCGGATTCTAGCTCTCATATTGTTTCGGCAGATGTCGACTAGCGACACTTGTGGCAATACATCAGAGCATTTGTATGCCATTGCTTTCCACTTGTGAATGAAGTCATATGTTGACTCATTCTCCCCCTGTTTTAGGCTGCACAGTGGAGCCATAGTAGCATGATGATCCTCACCTTTGAAGTGAGTTAGGATGCGTGTCTCTAGCATGGCCCAATTTTGGATGGATTCCTCCGGCAAAGTGGAGTACCAATCGAAGGCCGTACCTTTTAGGGTACTTGCAAAGAGGCGGATCTTGAGTGCATCTTAATCCGCGATAGCTCCCGTCAAGATCTTGAAGTGGATGACGTGATGTCTGGCTGATCCTTTCCCCGTATATGTTTGGAGAGTAGGATGCTTGAATTTTGTGGGGAACGGGACCAAGTCCATCCATAAGGGATATGGTGACTTGATCCCACGCTCCTTGAGTATATCCTCTTCTTTTGCTTTTGCGAGGATACCGTCTACGTCCTTTTTGGTAAGGGCGCTTGACTCATTTTCTTCTCTATTTACCTCATCGTCTTGATGATTCGGAGGGGGTTCATTGTTCGCCTGATTTTGGAAGGCGAGGAGAAGGTTTTCCATCAGAGTTTCAATCCTCTGTTGGCCTTGTTTCAACTGCTAGATGCGTGTGATCGCATCATCTTGAGGTGGATTGCGGGGTGGTGGCTCAGAATTTGTAGCCAGGACGTTCATCCTTCGGGATTCGAACGAGGAAACTGTCCTGGTGACTGAGCTGGGGCTCATTCTTTTTGAAGAAGAGCTTGAGGAAGGATCACTCTGCCGTCCTTTGCTTGAAGGAGCAGGGGATTCTTCTGAATGTCTTCTTGTCCTGGAGACGCTGCGGGTCATCGGACGTCGGACATGGATTTTGGATGCTGACTTTTGGCGTCTTCTGGTTTTTCCAACCATATGGACAGCAGCAACTTGGTTGGGTCTTTCTTTTTCAACCCATTTGGGAGAGACTTGAAGTGTAGGAGGCTGAGTCCTTTGCTTCTCTAGTCTCTTTTGTCGATACGACGCGCGGCGGCATATACAACGAGCAATTTGAGCTTCGGTCAGCTCTGGCTGGGCTTTGACAATGAAGGATGTGCTCCCTCGAGCGCAGTAGCCGAGCCTGTCTTCTTTGTTGCTGGGCAAAGACAGGATGCGAACCCGGTCCTTCTCCTGTTGCAGCGAAGCTTTGAATTTTTGGAGTTCGGCCCCTGTAGAGATGAAGGGTCGAACTGCAGGTTTGTAGGCCTTAGCAGATGTCTGCAGAGGCCTTGTGATGCATGACTTGATTTTGGGCTTGTAGGAACAAGCCGGTTCATGCTGGGTTGACTTGGGAGTCAGATTGGAGATGGGTCTCTCCTCTTTCATGTAAGCAAGAGGGTAGAACTGGTTCTCCTTGAGTGGGGCCAGGAATGCTGGCTTGGTGGATGTTTGGGACCTTCTTTGTTTTGGTGAAGGTCTTGGGGACCAAGTCTTGGGATAGACCCGGTCGTTTGCTGGTCGAGGCTTCGTGGGGCTGCCACGGGCTTCGGGTCTTCTGGTGCTCGCCTTTGGTGTCACGGTAGTGACACGTTGAGAGGATTGCTTCTGCTTCTTGGAAGGAGCAGTTTTTTCTTCGGGAAGTGGGAATGGTCCCAGCGTCCCAAAGACGATAGTCCAAGGAGTCGAGGTCAACCTGGAGTTCAGAGAGTTGCCGAGGGAGTTGACGCTTCGGCAGCTGATGGGGCGCTTGTAGCTGCGCATAGTTTGCTTCTGTTGAAGCATAAGTTGGTGCTTGTTCTCGTTGAAGGTAATGGTTAGTGAAGCTGCCATTGTTAATTTTCGAAAAGTTTCTGAAACAAGACCACATCCATTAGTAATCACAAGAATATAATGATCATAAATGGAAAGTTCTATTGTTTTGTCTTTTCAAATTGCTCGAGGGAGATGACCCAAGCAATATGAAGAAGGCAGAAAGTCATAGAAGGTACAATTGTTCTGATCGCAGGTATGGTAAGCCCAGAATGAGCGTCCCAGTGATTGGTAGAAGCAATTGTGAACTTAAATTCGACTTATCGAGAAGCAGAGCTTGCTCGAGGTAAGAAGAATATAAAGTTGGAGTTACAAATGTGCCGGTCGTGAATACAGTAGACCTTGAAAGGGCGTACTAGTACCGCTAGACACAAATGTTTGAAGACCGCATCTATGAGATGAGATTCCCTGTTTTGAAAGGTCAAGATTGGATTCATCAAAGAGAGCAGATGGTATTCCGATCCAAATACGGTCTCAGCGATTTCCGCGAGTGCCAGTACTCAGAAGGAAATGAACCGTAATTTCTCGGATCTGAATCCAAAAATGACGAGTTTTTTTTTGAAAGGCCAATATCGGGTTCATCAAAGAGAGCAAAAGGCACTCCAATCTGAACATGGGCTCAACGATTTTCGCGAGCGCCAATGCTCAGAAAGGAGGAGACCAAAATTTCTCCAATCTAAACCCAAAATGACAGAAAAATTTTTTTTCAAGATTTTTTTTTAAAAAATCTTTTTATTTAATTATTTAATTATTATTTTTAATCTTTTTCTTAAGGTTTTTTTTTTTGAAAAATTTTTTATTTTTTATTTTTTATTTTTTAATTTTTATTTTGAAAAAAATTTATTTAAAAGACGAGAGAGTACAATACACATAGGCCTCCTAACCCGGTCTTATGAAATCTCGATTGATAGAATTGCCCCTAGGTAAGGATAGGATTACTTAATGAACCCGTTTAGAGGACCCTTGCCTAGAACAGTGAAGCTGTCTCCACACTCTGGACAAAGCTTTTCTTGAATCAACCATGATCAAAGAACGCAGTTGGTTTAACCTTAGTGTTCTATGTCTTCTTCTTTATATATATATATTTAGATCTTTAATGAACTCATCGAAGAGAAACGATGGCCCAAAACCTTAGTCGAACAGGCTCAACATTTCTGCAAGCACGATGAACGATAGGAAAGGATCAAGGTTTCTCAATTTTGAATCCAAAATGAAAAATCTGATTTTTTGTTTTTTTTTTCTAATGAACTCATCGAAGAGAAACGATGGCCCAAAACCTTAGTCGAACAGGCTCAACATTTCTGCAAGCACGATGAACGATAGGAAAGGATCAAGGTTTCTCAATTTTGAATCCAAAATGAAAAATCCGATTTTTTTTGTTGGAAAGAGAAAGAGCGGAAATAAATTCAAAGAAATAGAAATTCCCAAAAAATCTCTTCTCATTTTTTTTATATGCGGAATCCAACATAGGCCACCAATTAGAAAGTAGCCATGGAATCAAGAAAAGAAGTATAAGTATAGAGCAATGTATATGATATGCAAATATTTCATTTCTAGCATCGTGCTCTCAAATGAACGAGTCCCACCGGGTGTGCCAGCTTGATGGACCAGCGCATTCTGCTCGGTTCTACCGAGATCGGCGGACGTGGGAGCCCGTTTTTTCGTAACCGGGGGCAGAGGCGTGCATCAACATTTCTTTTGTGTGGGTGTGCCAGATTTTCTATTTTACTTGGAATTGCAAGTGGTGATCCGAAGATCAACCTTCGCAAGTAAAAAGGAAATCAACTTCTTTCAAGTTTTCCATTGCACATATATTTAAGAAAAGAGACATTTTCTTGATTTGCAGTGAAAGGCGATTTTTTGGCATTTATAGCCGATTTTGGCGTTTATAGCCGATTTTTGGAGTTTATAGCCGATTTTGGCGTTTATAGCCGATTAACAATCCTTATCAATAATGAAAGACTAGAGTTGTGATTTTTGTCTCTTTTGAAAAATACAAACTACAATGAAAAGCAAGAAAAGGAGGATCTAACTTCTCAGGAGATTGTTGGGGACTCGTTCAGATTGACAGTCGCAAGCCATATGTGGACTTCGCCATCATCCATGCAGATGAGAACAGAGGATGCTATTGATTCGCTTGGCTTGGCTATAACCTCAGGTTTTTAGAGGACAAAGACCAAAAGGAGGTCCTATGTCCAATAAAAAAGTAAGTAGACGGGCTGAAAAGCCACGTCTAAGCCATTGGAGGCAGAGGGAGAAGACAATGACCTTGGGGGGGGGGGTACCCCCCAAGGGACTTTTGTCACCTTGTAGCGGTGGTCGGTGTAGAACTTCCGTAGAGTTTTCTCTCATTTCTTTCTCTGGATTTCTGTGCTATTTTCTGATCTGGGATCTGTCTTGTTTTTCCGATCTTTGTGATTTTTTCGATCTGGAATTCTTTAGAATGCTCTCCTATTTATAGGCTTTTAGGTAGTCATTTAGGAGAATTTATGAGCTTTAATTGTCATAAAGCTAAATAAAGGGAGGAGTTACAAGATTGAATTCTTTATTTTGTAACTCCTTTTTCTTGGCTTCTGATTGGCCGGAGGAGATTGAGGGCATTTAATCGCCATGATGGGAGGAGTTTCATGGGTTAAATGCCATGAATCTCTTGACTTGTAACTCCCGGATGCGTGCTTCTGATTGGGCCGTCCAATGAAATGGATTAATAACTACAATAAAGCTAGTCAATTAATCGCATTAAGTGGTCGCTGAGCAGTTGAAGAGTCGCGAGTCGTGCCGCGTCTTTTGGGATTCTTCTGGTGATTGTCGGATGTGAATTTCGACCCCCCCCCTCCCCAAAGGAAAGAAAGTTTTGCATTTTTGTGTGGGGAAATCTCTATTCATCTATACATGCTATTTAATTTTTACATAAAAAATGAGGATTCCGACTATCCTCAAAATTAATGGATCACAATCGCCAGCTATGGATACGGCCGTAACACCGTTCTTCGACGTAAGCCGAGGAAATGTAGGGAGAAAATAAGTGGGTGGGTTCTTCCTCTCATCTAATGTGCTGCCGGCAACACACGACGATTGTCCTGTCATATTAATTTGGGTCTCTTTGGGTCTTTTTAATATAGGGTCAAATTAGGGTCATGAGTTAAAGTCCAAATAAAGGTTAATCCTCACACAGCATAATCATAATAAATCCAAGTAAAATAAAGTAACTAAAATAAAGAAAATAAATGGGGGGAGGTGCCAAATATTTAAGAAGAGGATTGGCCCCGTTCCCGGGTACCCCCTTCAGATCCCTTGGCAAAATAAGATTTAAAGGCTGACTTTCCAAATCAAAATGATGATGCAAATGAGATTTTGACTTGTGATTTCTGTGTTTTTCGTGTGCGATACACGAGTGATAAAAGGCCGATGGGCCGTAATTGATTGGAGGTGGCCGATGGGCCAGTGTTTGTTTTAGGGTGGCCGATGGGCCGAAATAAAAAGTATGTGTGAAATCACTCATCTCATCTCGTCATTCTCATTTATTCAATTTTAGAAGTCAGTTCTTCATTTCCTTTTATCATTAAGTTTGATTAAATATCTGGCACCTGAGGTGGAGGAATAAATAAGGGAAAATCTTTTTGGGTTTATTTTGTTGGTCTTATAGTTTTTATGGATTTTTGATATGGGGCTAGAAGGGCCTAACTAGTGGATTTACTTGGATTTACGTGATTAATGCTTTATTACTGATCATCGGATTAACCCTAACCTAAGGTCCTAGACCGCCCACATCAGCTTTCCCAATTCCCTAACGGAACAAGAAGAGTGCTGGGGTGAAGTCTAATGCTCTAAACTACCTAAGAAGGTAATCCAATTTAATCCTAGGGTGCAAATTGCCAAAGTTTGATAGTTCTTGCGCCTAAGCAGTTTGTTGGGTCAGACCTTAATTGATTTTATTTGTGGTGAGTTATGGTTTTGATTGAGAGTGGTTTAGGGATGTTTTAAGGATCTAGTTAGTTTGTTTTTCTATATTTTAAAGTTATGTTATTTTTAATTTAAATCAGAATTCTAAAAAGTAGTCGAAAATCACAATTCAAGATTAAAAACAGGGTAGGCCCGCAGGGGGTGGAGCCTATCCTGACAGTTTATGCTTTTCAGACTTTTTGATCTCTTTTCGGAATTCCGGGGGTTTTAAGGGCTATGTTTTAATCTGAGAAATGTCTTAATGTCTCTGATGTTCTAATGTCAAAGTGATGCGGGTCCGGATTTTGAAACAAAATCAAGAATTCGTGTTTTAGTGCAAGTGGAAGGATAGGCACCAAAGGGGTGGCACCCAGGTGAATTGGCAGGATGGGCGCCCAGGGAGTGGTGCCCAGGTGGATCTGGCAGGATGGGATTTAATTATTGGTCTTTGGGTCCGGGGATTGATTTAGGTTCTGGTCTTAATTAGTTTAAGTTGTAAGGTATTTAATTATTGATTTTAGTTGAGTTGGTTGGGTAGGGTTGAAATGTAGGTTAGGCACCCAGAGGGTGGTGCCTAAGTGAATCTGGCAGGATGGGCGCCCAGGGAGTGGTGCCCAGATGGATTGATAGGATAGGCGCCAAGGGATTGGTGCCTAGGTGGAATCTTTATGGTTTGGTCGGTTCCAAAGGGTTTTGGGTATTAAGTCCGAATCGATTAAGGTTCCAAGTGTTTTAAGGTTAAAAGTATTCCGTTATGTTGATTGTAATTGGCTTGAGGTTTTAATTAATTAAGTTAAGTTGTGAATTTAGGGCTTTTATGAAAAAGAGTAGGCTGATGATGTGGTGCCCAGGTGAATCTGGCAGGATGGGCACCCAGGGGGTGGCGCCTAGGTGAATTGGCAAGCAGGGCACCCAGGGGGTGGCGCCCAGGTGGATATTTTTAGGGTTTGTTGGTTTTGTATCTTTTAGGTAGATTCTATTTTTAAGTTGATTGAGATTTCAGGTCTTTCAAGTTAAGAGTATTTTAGTGTGTTAATTAGGGTTGGTTAAAGTCTTAATTAATTAGATTAAACTTCAAGTGGGGCCTCTTAGGGAATGAATAGGTTGGGCGCCCAGGGAGTGGTGCCCAGGAAGACTTGTCAGCAGGGCACCCAGGGGGTGGCGCCCAGATGGATCTGGCAACAGGGCACCCAGGGGGTGGCGCCTAGATGGATCTGTATTAAGTCTTAGGTTTTTAATTAAGTTCTTGGTTATTTTTAATCCGAATTAATTAAGGTCTCAAGATCTTTTGGATTAAAGGTATTTATTGTATTAATTAGTGTGAGATTAGAGCCTTAATTAATTGTGTTTAATCCTTAATTAGGGACTTTTTTAGTGAATAAGCAAGCTAGGCTCAAAGGAGGAGAAGCCTATCTTAATAATTTGTGTTCCTTAATCAATCTTAGTGATTCCTTAGTCCAATTTCAGTCCAAATTAATTAGATTATTAATTTTAGGGTTCTTAATGATTTGATGGTTCTTTAGTTAATTAATTATGATATTTTAGCTAATCCTAGGGTTTATCCTACTTAGGCACGAGATTTGATAACCTAGGCTATCTACCTACTATTTTTGGGTTTTCTTTGTATTTTTTTAATTTGTTTTTTGGTTTCTCCTCTAATTTACTAGAGAGTAAGGAAAGAGAAGAAGTAGTTTTATGTTTTATGATTTTTTTGGGTTTTTATGACTTTATGATTCAAATGATATGGTGGTGTGTGATAGAAACGATAATTTGAAATTCAGAACATATCAAGCAAAAAAACACATCATTGTTATGCAATTTCTAAGAACTAAATGCGGAAGATCGAAAATTGTGTGTGGAAGTGGAAAAGTCCACTTGGGCGCCACACCTGTGGTGCCTACCCTGTTCAGTCAGGGTTTTCAAAGAATCGCAACGAATGCACAACAGTCTTAAGATTTTCAACACAATTTCCGATATTCAGTAACTGATGCGGGTGTCCTAATGCGAACTACTAATGATGCAACTAGCAAATCTATGAGAAAACGATGTAAAAAGTAGAGATCTAAAACCCAAACCCTGTCTCGGAAGGGTAGGCGCCCAGAGGGTGGCGCCTAGCCAAACCAGAGATGGTAGGCGCCCAGTGGGTGGCGCCCGGCCTCCTGAGATAGGCCTTTCGCGATCTCCTCGATCTAAATGATGATGATGATGCTATAAATGCGAGATTTAACCTAGTTAAGCACTTAGAACTACGAAATCAATGCAGATCTACACCACTGGTGTGAATCTAAACATGTTATTAATATGATGAGATGCTGATACCATTTTTATCAAGAACTAATATAGATCTATGATGCATGAATGATCCTAAGCATGTTTCTAAACAAAGATGATGATAAAATGCAATAAAAGAATAGAAAGATCTAGGAATACCGATTTGAATCACACTTTTCAAGTTCCTAGAACGAAGCTTACACGAAGAACCATAGCCCTAGTTGAAGATATGGAAGTCTTCTCCTCTATTTCCCCTTCTCCTTCTCTAGATCTGAAGCTTTCTCTCTAATGGTGGCTACCTTTCTCCTTTTGCTCATTCTCTATAATTTTCTCTCTTTTTAGGGTAGCTCCCTTGTAAATGAGGTTAAGAAATCCTTAAATAGAGGTTTGAGATGAGTTTAGGACGGCTAGGGCTTCATTAATTCGTGTTTCTAGAAGGTTTAACGCATCCCAAGGCGGCTTAAGTGTTTTGGGATAAATTAGGGTTTGGAAAAGAGGCTGGGCGCCCATGGGGTGGTGCCCAGGTGACTGCATAGGGTGGGCGCCACAGGGCTGGTGCCTATGTGGACTGGTTCATGGTAGGCGCCCATGGGGTGGAGCCTACATGGTTTGGATCATTCTCAAAGTTTGGTCCCATCTGAAGTCTGGATAGAATAGATAGATATTCAACTGAGGGGACCTACACTAGCACTTAATTGACTGGGCGCCACAAGGGTGGTGCCCAGGTGGACTGGACATGGTAGGCGCCCACCACAGGGTGCCTATGTGGACTGGAGAGTGTGGGCGCCACAAGGGTGGTGCCTAGATGGAAAGTTGTGTGGGTCTTTGTTTGGAGTGGTTGCGGGCTGCCCTAAGTTAAATTTGTGAAATAAGAGGGTGGGCGCCACACATGTGGTGCCTAGGTGGGCTGAAGAGTATGGCCGCCCACCATGGGGCGTCTAGATGGAATGAAGTATGTGGGCGCCACAATGGGGTGCCTAGGTGGAGTTCCTTCATTTTTAAGGTTCGGTCCCTACGTTGAGTGGTTCCGGTCCGTTTTAGGCCAAACTAGTAATTTTAGAGGGTGGGCGTCACACATGGGGTGCCTAGGTGGTCACGGCTAATGTGGGCGCCCAGCCTGGGGCGTGTAGATGCAATGGAGAGTGTGGGCGCCACTTGGGTGGTGCCTAGATGGATTTCCGTTTCTTTTCTAAGGCAAACTTCGAAAACTCATAACTTTTGATCTGCTTATCGGATTTGGACGTTCTACATACCGTCGGAAAGCTCTTAAAGTGAAGAATCCAATGGTCTAACTGTCCTAATGATTATGGGCTAAGAAAAGAGGGAGACCTCTGGATCAATGGATCCGGCTTCCTAACTTAGGATAATCGGATGGCATTTAGGCAAGCTAAGTGTAATCTTTGTAAGAACTGGCCTAAGCATGTCTTAAGTGGTCTGAAAGAGGTTTGAATAGTGTTGTGGTCCGCTCCTTGTGTGAAAGGTGAGTTGGACTCGAGATCTCAATGCGATTCGGCTTTTTTCTCACGAATTTCTAGAAGTCGTTGAACTAATGTTTAAAACTATCAACAAGCATCTTCATTGTCATTAATTAATCTGAATTATGTCATTAATCATTCAATTATGGGTGAAATGGGGGCATCGCTATATATGACAGGTGTTTAAGGCTATCATAGGGGCCAAATGAGGTGTCTACAGTATGCCCCTCTTTGGAGAACAGCACATGGAGAGTTGTGCTCCAAAGAAAGTAGACACACCACTCATGACTCACGGGAGGTTTTGAGCTCGCGGGAGTGGCTACCTATGGATGTATGCAATTGCAAACTCATTCCAAAGGTGAGGTTCACTTTTCTAGGATCGGTTCTGATTCAGGGGAAAAAAGAAAAAAAAAAGAAGAAGTTACGTGCCTACTGATTTGATTGGAAACCCGAGATCTGTGCCTCGGTGCCCGTGGTATTGCCCCATGGCGGGTTGGGAACTGTGCCCCAGTTGCTGAATTTAAAATGATGGTGGGAACTGTGCCCCAGTTGCTGAATTTAAAATGGTGGTGGGAACTGTGCCCCAGTGGTCTGAATCAGAAGTCGATCTTTTGATTAGCTAAGTCACTATCAAAATTTCATTTGTTCTTACAATAGAATTGATTTCAAATGGTCATATATAACGTCTTTTGACTTTCATCCATAGTTAAATGTTTAAAGCATAGTTGAAACTAACTAGCAATAGTGGGGATCTTAGTGGAAATCATAAACATAGTTCAAGCAATAGTGTGAGTGCATGTGAGAATGAGATGCATTTTTTTTAAAGAGATGTTTGATTTTGAAACTCGGGTATGCATCGAAAAAGCTAAATCAATGGAAGTCGGTCACCATAATAATCATCACTCTCTAGGGATCTTGGTCTTCACCCAAGCTTAGACGAGAACCTAGGATAGATTCGATCGTCTTTTCGTGCTTATCATGGAGAGCTTCGAATTACACGGTTTCCGTCCTCCAACATCAAGATTTGAGTCGGCGAACACACAATTCATGAGAACACGGTATTATGGTTGCCGTACCGGTTATAAGTGCTTAAGGGAGGCCTACGGCGACTCAATTTGTAGACGTGAGGTAAAATTATGAAAATCATAGTTTGGGGTACTTACCTCGAGAGCTTTCCATAAATCTGATGTTATGGATCGTTGCTGCTTTCTTTCGTTGTTTGTTTGCCGAAGCTTGTGAACTTGTCATCAATCTCCATCAGTGTGCTTGAAGGTCCTTCACCTTGGTGTTTTTGCTTTCGATTCCGGATCCTGCATTGAACAAACACTAAAAGATTCTGTATTTTTCTTCGTTAGTACTTAGTCTTATAATTAGCAGAGGTAACTGTTCTGATTTTATTGATGGAGATGGCATGAGATGCAGTGCACAACATCAGATGTATGCGTGCTGGGACTAATGTGCGTGCAACGGGACCTCATGTGATGGGATAATGTTTCAGTTTGACGATGTGTCATTCTTTTATGTATGTGCTCCCTTTTGGTTTTATTATTATTATTTATTATTATATTATTGATATTATTATTATTATTATTTATAATCAATCATTATCAATTCTTGTTCGGGTTCAACTTTTATAATTCTAGGACAACTTGGTTCAAAGAGACATTTTGGTTCTCTAAAGTGATGGATAGGCGCCACATGGGTGGTGCCTAGGTGGAATTGCAGAATAAAGTCTGCCTCGAAGTAGAATTTTGAATCCAGAAGACAAGTCACCTAAGCATCCAAGGAGTAGCGTCCAATATGTAGTTCTAGTTCGTTTTGGAATGGAGTTTTGACTTTAATGAAACAAGTTATATTTAGAGTTGGTCTTGAAGTAGAATTTCAAATTCAAGGAAATAGGTTACCTGGGCGCCTAAGGAGTGGTGCTTAGGTGGAATTTTGAGTTCGTCTCGAAGTTGAATTTCCAAATTAAGGAGACAAGTGACCTGGGCGCCCAAGGAGTGGTGCCTAGGTGGAATTTTGAGTTGGTCTCGAAGTTGAGTTTCCAAATTAAGGAGACAAGTGACCTGGGCGCCCAAGGAGTGGTGCCTAGGTGGAATTTTGAGTTAGTCTCGAAGTTGAGTTTCCAAATTAAGGAGACAAGTGACCTGGGCGCCCAAGGAGTGGTGCCTAGGTGGAACTTTGAGATGGTCTCGAAGTTGAGTTCGTGCTCAACCCATGGCAGTGAGAGTTCTTGTCGGAGTGAAAGTTTGAGTTTCAGAAGTGACCTGGGCACCTGGGGTGTGGTGCCTAGGTGGAGTTTCGTCTCCAAGACTTACAATCCATTACAGACTAGAGTTCTGAATGCAGGAGATAAGTGACCTGGGCGCCCAAGGAGTGGTGCCTAGGTGGAATTTCGTCTCTCTCTAATTCCTTATGGGATTCGAACTCTAATCTATATAAGGGAATCAAAGCTACGAATTTCTTACAACTCCTGCTCTTCCAGATTTCGAATCTCAGAATTCTCAAGTCCTCCCTTGCTTCCAAGTGAGTATCTTCTCCTCTCTTTTCTTTTAGAATGAATATGCCTCACATGTGTTTTGAATTGTCCAGATAATTTTACTTAGTCAATTTGATGCAAGTTTCCATGGTTTGGGTTGGGACATTCTGATTAGTAAGCACCAATTGAGGAGGGTAGGCGCCACCCCTGTGGTGCCTATCCTCTCGGTTTGCACTAAAGACTCGCGAGTTTGAATTTCTAAGGTGTTTTCCTAAATTCTGGTTCTTTTCAGACTTGCAACATGATACAAGAACACGACTCAGGAATACTAAGGGTCTCACTTTGGCCAAACAACGACATCTCCATGGGGATATTTCTAGTTTGGGATGGGCGCCACCCCTGTGGTGCCCAGGTGGTCGGTCTCTATTTTTTTGGTTTGTTTTGTTTGTTAATTTGTTTGTTTTAGGTATTTGTTTTAATCCTTATTCTGTGCTTCAACTTGTTATTACTGTATTGTTTTCAATCTCATGAGGCTACTTTCATTAGTATTTTGTTATCTCCTCTCCTTCGTGTTTTAAGGTGGTGTGTTATATGGGCTTGTAGTTTGAACTTTTGGCTCTCAAAAGGTGCCTAGGACAGCCCTGTAGTACCTCTGAAAATATCTCCCACAGATTTATGATGTCTCAGTAGAGTGATCATAGCTGAAACTGAACTCTTTGGGGAAAGTCCATTGAAATAGACCTGGGTGTCACCCCTGGGGCGCCCAAGTGACCTGTTTGTTTTATTTATTTACATTTTTTTTGTTCGAGATGTTTTCATGTGGAGAGTCTCTAAGGCCAGATGTATATATTTGTTTGCAAGTTTGAGTTCTCCTAATGGGCAGTTCCCCAATCTTCTCATTTGTCGTTGATGGTGTCGCGGGCCCTAATGCTTGTAAGCCCTTCTTGCCAAGAGATGAATATTGGTCTCCCGGGGATGAAAAGATAGGGTATTACGATTCTGAAGAGCGGGTAGAGTTCTACCTTGAGCATGAATCCACCATTCCCACTACCTATGATTGCGTCTATTAATTTGAGGATGAGATGGACAAGCACATTGTAGAGGTTAAGCGTGCAAAATATGACCTATTGGTCATGAAATATAAAGGGATTTATGGGTTATATGGAGATCGATGCATTGTGGGAAGGACTGCTCTCAATAGGTTCCGCGGTTATGATGGGCTCTTGGAAGACCTACCATCTTTTATTAGCAAAGTGCTCCAATCCCTTTTGTGGAGTATGTTGGATCTTCAGGCAATGTTCAAAATCTGGGAGGCTATGAAGACTACCAACGAGAGGGCCCCTATAGATGATTTTAACACACTGCATAGGCGAATGGACCAGCTGGAGCTCATGACCATGTCCTGTTCACACGAAGCCGAATCATCTGTTCCGTGGCGTTATCGGCAATATTTTGAAATGCAAAACACCACCCTTTCAGCACTCATCCACCCAGGATACACAGCTTATCAGGAGGATTTCTGGCCGATTCGGGAAATCCGTGATGCTCTTCGGAATCCTCCAGACAACTTTGAGGAAGTGCAAGGGCAACTTGAGGCTCATATGAGTGGAATGGAAGCACGGATGGCCCGCTTCCCTGCCTTCAATGGGGTGGTTCATGTTGGGATTGGTGTATGCCCTAAAGCCCACTAGCTGCACTCTCATCTTTTGTTACTGGATATTTACTGGTTATTTAATGGAATGACTCTTTTATGCTTAAACATGTATATATGTATGGTTGTGTAAGGCCCATTGTTTCTAGTAAATGAATTAGGTGTGCAGTGTCTACGCACAGATAGGTCTAATTCATGGACAACTGGAAACATCATATTTGTTCATAACTGAGAGATGGAGCTGGGCACTTCATCTTGGTATAAGTTATAATGAGAGACTCTCCTGTATTCAGGGTGACTTACCTAAGTCATGGGAGGGATTTCCCGGATTCATCTCATTAGTGCATATGCAATGCATTGAACAGGACCATGGTAGGTGTGATCTCTAAAATAGTACTATCACAGAAAAGAGATCAAGTCACCTCATGCTACTGAGTAACCGGTGCTCTTAATCTTGAGCATTTGTGGATGAACTGACGAAGTCAAGTTCTTGTGCTTTAATTCACTATGGGTGAGATTCTTTTCATGGGTCAACAGCTCTGTGTTTTGGGTACTCGGTCTTGATCAGTTGGGACGTGCAGATGCAATATAGAATCTATGCCATCTGATGATGGAATAATCGTCCCCTTAGAATTATCCGATTAATCATCAAAATCTAAGATCTTAGTATATGGATGTTCCATATGGATATTGAACTTGTGGGTCGCTCCCTGGATCAAGAGAATGATATTCGAATGATGATTATGTTAAGGATATGAAGTTCTAAGGTTTAGATGTAATCGGGAAGGTTGTTAGTACATATGATAACCTGACTCGATTATGGATGTTACATAGAGGGGCATTCAGGTCATTACACTTAGTAGGTCGAAGACAACTGTCATTTTATGACAAGCTTATTATAATATATATTTGTCCTTGGAGTTCAACCATAACTCTCTAGTGGAATGAGTTAAGGTTAAAATGGTCTTAATGTTGCTATGGGTTTAGCATGGACATTTTGGTCATTTTGGGAGCCAATGACAAATATGTCTTTTGGTCCCTTCTCTAGTCACTTACCAAGATTGGCATGGTTTCCTAAGATGTTTAGATAACATAAGGATGAATTATTTTAGTGGAAAAATAATTTTGAGTTTAAATTCAAATAGGCCTTTGATGGCATACATGAATTTAACTCTAGATAAATTGTATGTGGGCCATGGTGTGCATTGATATGTGGGACGTCCATAATAGGATTTCCATGGGTAAGGTTTCCAGCTTTGAGTAGGACTCTCTACTTGGAAAGTTGGACTCCTCTTTGGATTAGTATTCCTATGAGTTAGTTTCCTTTTTGGATTAGGAACTTAAAATTAGTAAGTGTTCTACAACTAGGATTACTAATTGTATGGAAAGTTCCTTTTAGTTTCCTTTTCTAATTGGAGTGTTTCTTAAAGGAAATAAGTCTTTCCTTTTTGGACATCAATTAGAATAAGGAGAGATAACTTTATGGGAAAGGTTTCCACAAAAGTTTCTATAAAAGAAACCACTTCCCCTTTGGACGTCCAACACTAGAAGAGAGCCACAAGTCTCCCACACGTCCAGCCTTGGTTGCTTCTCTTCTTGTTAGATGAGAGCTTAAGGTCTGAGTTTTTTTCCTTGGGGAAATAGTTCTTGTTTCCTAGATTAAGATCCCACCATCTTAGCCAATCAGATTTGGAAGTGAGATAGAGGAGAAGATCAAAGGCAATACTAGTGCAGAAAATTCCAGCAACTTGTTTGCAAATTGCAAGTCTGAGTTCGGGCCTTTGGATCTATTTTTTCAGAGATTTGAAGTCTACAAATCTTCGAGGTAATAGTCTTCTATCATCTCTATTAATTAAACACATGTTGATCATGATTTAATGGAGTTTCTATGTGATTCTTTATGGCTGATTTCCGCTGCATAGTGCAGAAATCAGATTTTGAAAAATCTGTCATGCTTTGCATCAGCCATAGTAGTCTCTTATTGAGAAGTTTCAGATCTGAATCGCGGTTTTCTTCAGTTCATCCCCTCTAAATGGCTCATTAGGAGTCCCTATCCTAGGCTAGGTATTGATTGAGAGGTTGGGTCGATAGGACCGGCTAGGTTTATAATAGGCCTCATTGTAGGGTTTAGGGGCAAAAGTTGTTACCTCTCTCAATTATTTTGTTTAGGATTAGTGTCGCGACCCCGGACCAGGTTAGGGGAAAAAGGCCAAGTCCGGGATCGGGACGTTGATGATGCCGCGCCACGTGCATCTCTTTGGCCAAACTGCACACGGAATTAAAAAAATATTTATCCATGCACGTGATTTCCCACAGGGTTCCGCGGTGAGGATTATCTTTACACATCATCTCACATATAACCATATCAAACACATTCTAAAGATTGAGGAAGCGTGTAGCAAATCATAATAATGTTATTCCATCCCATAAACGAGATTGACCTATGATTAACATGACAAGATATCAGAATGAGCAATGATCATAAGCGTAATTCCCCAAAAGTAAAGTTAAGTGTATTTACAAAAGATCATTTGATTAGTGCCCCAAAATAACGGTCAACAAAGACCATACAACCAAATGAAACCCAAAATAAAGTTATCACAAGTTCCCCAAAATGTGTCGTTCTCAAGGCAAGGCCGAATGTCTAAATGACATCGTCGGCTTGCCATTCAATCACTCGCTGCGGTTCACCGACCGCCTCCTCAGGCTCCTCCTCAATGGCAATAAGCTCGGGACCTGAGTACCAAAATAAATGGATCAGACACGACGGTCTGACAGGTGGGTGAAAAGATATAATAATAATAAAACAATGATACTATGCAAGAGTTTAGAAAACCTGTGTATAAATAATGAATTTCATAAAAGATAATGCATCATTTGTTAAATAGCAACATGAACGATATGAAACAGTAGAGGTACCAAGGATAAGGAACTGTCAAGATGGCAACCACACAAAGCTACATCCTCTCTCACCAAAGTGAAGAGAGCGCATACCCTTACAGGATCATTGACCTCAGTCACACAAGGTGAGGAGGGACAACGATAAATACTACAATATACATATATATACTCTGCGGGACCACGGTAGCGAACCTGGTAAAAACTTTGCACATTCCAGACTGCAGCTGACTATCAGGAGAGGAAGGAATCCCAAGTCGGTGGATCAAACCGACGAGGTCGTCCAAGCTCAGTGGTGCCGACTCATAGGTCAAATACGATAAATCAAATCATATGCACAGTAAGAAACGGGGTGCCAAGAGGCACAAATACACATTCGTCTCAAGTCGACATATACAGGTTAGCAAAAGCTAAGCACATCTCTTCTAGTACTCTTGGAACAGTCTAGTCATATCATGTGGGTTGAAATTCCAAAATAGGAGTTTGGTTGAAAATCGAATACAAATAGTTTCCCATACCTTTACAGGCTAACAATGGGGGTTCCTAGAATTGAATCAGTGTGAGTAGGGTCCCGTATGTCGATAATGATGTAATTTGGTACTCTTTAAGAGTTAGGGACATTCCGGGTCCTTATACACATTGGTCAATCTAGAAAATCTCATAGAATCTCCGTGATGAGGTTTCTCCTACCTCCAGACTTCATGCAATGCCGTACAAGTCCTTAAATAACATTGGGGCTCCAAACAATACCTCCCCACTACAACCCATCACAATTTACCCAAATCTTTCGTGGGTTTAAATGCATCATTACAGGTTCAATGTCTTCAAATAAGAAGAGAAGGGATAGAGCTGAATTGGACTTGAGTATGGGCCTGAAATGAATCTGGAGAACAGTCCCACAATTCCCCTTATTTTGCAGTTCATCTCATTTCAGTCCGATTGATCGGACTCATTGGCCGATCGATCGGTCCTGGAATGTTCTCAGTTATTTACAGTCTGATCGATCGGACCTGATGGGCGATCGATCGGTTCTGAAAGCACTCTCAGTTATTTACAGTCCGATTGATCGGACCTGATGGGCGATCGATCGGTTCTGAAAGCACTCTCAGTTATTTACAGTCAGATCGATCGGACCTGATGGGCGATCGATCGGACAGCGACGAATCTCAACCCATTTGGTTGAATTCCTCTCTTGTCCAACTCCTATCCATTTCCTTTCTTTCCCCTTCTTCTAATCATAACTTCATGAATATTTGGACTCTTCCTTGACCTCTTCATCTCATCAAATCATCATTCAAAATCAATAATACCAAACTATCAAGCATGACAAACCATTAAAACTATTAATGAAGATAAATCAAGATTTTGCATAACATATGAGAATCATTTCATCCACTTGCCTTAGGTCCAATGCAAATCAAATTGAGCTCTAATCACCTCTTAAGCCCACAATCAAACACCTATACAAAAACCCCCAAATCCAACCCTAGAAAATCAAAATCCAAGCAAGACAAAACAAAATCTTCCAATAAACGAAATGGAGCTTCTCTAGGGCTGAACAAACAAGATTCTAAAACTTTTAGGAAGATCACTTACAAGGAAGTTCTTCAAAAAGCGAGGTATTGTCCAAAGGAAGCCTTGAAGCGGGCGATTTTCTTTGAAAATGGTGTCAAGATGAAGCCCTTGAGACGAGGAAGAAGATTGTAGCCTCTATTTTTCCATTAGCACTAGTTTGGTGGAAGATTGAAGATGAAGAAGCAAGAAAAAGGCAAGGAAAAACCCTAGGGCTGGAAATCTCTTCTCCTTTTAGGGTTTTTGCCAGAAATGGAAAAAATGAAGAAGAAGCTCTCTCTATATATAGTAAGTGGGGATGGGGCCCACAACTTAAAAGACTTCTCCGGCTCAAAACATGGCTTTCGGGGCTTCAAACGACTTCGACGAAGAAGACAAAGTTGATCGGCGAAATTTCTAGTTTTCAAAAAGTATATATTTTGCACGTTTTGGTGACATTGAAATTGGTGTCCAGATTTTGGATAAAAAAACCATTTTGCCCTCAATTTGTGAAAAGTTGGGTTTAGGTTCCTCGAATGGAAACGATGTCAACATGAAAGTTGTAGGAATTAACAAGATAAGTCCAATGGGGTTAAAAACACAATTTTTGAAAATCATCGGTAAACCCCCAATCTCACACAATTCGTAACAAGAACCCCTAAAGGGTCCCACAAGTAAAAAGGCTCTCAAAATTTCCCAAAGCTATTATAAAAGCTATTCTAATCCCCAAACTAATCCAAAAACCACTAAGCACACTTAGAACTAAAATAAACTTAATTAACTCTAAACGAGGTCTCTCGGGTTGGGATCTTACAATTAGGCCTTGTTAACCCAATTTATTATTATACTTTATCATACAATGACTCTTATGGATATTTAATAGAAGTTGAATTAAATTTTATACTCACCTTTTCCTCTTATGATGTGGTGATGTTTGATTGAATGGTGAGGGTTATAAGTTATGAGATTTGATTTGTGAATTTATGTTGATGAGTTATGGTGATGAATTATGATGAATGTTTGATTCTGGCGGTGGATTGTGAATTATGAGGTTATGCCTGTACTTTTCAACTCTATTTTTTTTTAATGTGTGTGCACCCTACATAACATATAATGAGGTAAATGCATGGATTTGGATTTTGGAATGATGCATGAACAATTAATGCATGATACATAAGAGTCATTGGTATGTTTTCTTGAATTGGATCAACTGACTTGTCCGTTTTTCTTTTTTTGGTGCTGCCTCCCTCAATAAGTTGGAATGGATCATCACTGGGTTGCCGATTATCGTGCTAAGATTTTGCCAGAGCCAAAGGCTGGTCATCTGTCTCCATTGATGTCTGGACTAATCTCAAGTTTTAGCTTGTGGGGACCTTTTGCCTTTAATTAGTGTTATTCATTATCCTAATTCAGTTCAGCACTTGTTTCTATCTTCATCAAAGGCCATTTCTCCATTTTTCTTTTAAATTTGTTGGGTGAAAGACACAGGGCCACGTTTAAGAGGGACACCACCACGTGATGGGGCTGGACCACTCTGCGCCCATCTTTGGGCGTTTTTAGGTCACAAGGGCTGGGGTCTTTTCCCCCTCTCCTCCTTTTTTCATTCATTCTTTCCCTCTCTCTTTTCTTTCGTTCTTGTTGCTTCAGGTGAGGCAGGGGAGAGTGGAGAGCAGATCGTTGGCAAGGTGGAGAAGAGGAAAGGAAAGGAGGAAAGGGCTAGGTATGTGGGTTTCAACCCTATTCTATTTCTTTTCTCTATTTTCTCTCTATTTTCATTTTTTTTTTGTTTGAATCTCATTGCTGCCATGGCTTCAGATAGGGATCGAGCAGCAGAGAGAGTGGAGGAAGCTCAGCCTTGGTCCAGGTATGTGGGCCTCGTCCTTTCTTCTTCTTCCATTCCTTCTCTTCTTTCTATTTCTCTCTTTTTTTCTTTTTTTTTGGACCCTGCTGCTGCCATTTCAGGTTGAGGCTGAGTAAGGTGAGGAGAAGAGGGAGAGAGAGAGAGACAGCCAGGTACATGGGTTTCATTCCCATTTTGTTTCTTTCTTTCTTCTCTTTCTTTCTTTTTTTTTTTTAAACCATGCTGCTGCTGTTTGCAGGTGGAGACCGAGTGAAGGGGAGAATAAAGCAGAGGGGAGGAGCAGCGCGGGTCTCGCAGTGTCAAGGTATGTGGGCCCCACGACCATATGGCTGCAGAATGGGGGTTTTGGGCTCGATTTTGGTCATGGGTGCCCCTGAAAATGGCGAATTTTGGTGAGGGAGGAAGATGTGGAGTCACCTCAACTGTGAGGCTTGTAAACCCACTCCCTTGATTCAAGTTTTGAAATGTCTCACAGTGGGAGTTTTGGGCTCAATCAGTCTGAGTGGAAAATAGGCAGCCACTGTGACTAATTGGGATTGACAGGATATTGAGTGGCCAAAATGATTTTTTTTTTTTTGGCATTCAAATGGATCTGGGTGTGGATACTTGGATTCGTGATGTGGCCATGGATTTTGGGGTGTGTAGTTAAGAATAAGTGGGAAAGTTGGGCTGGAATGAATGTGTTTTCATTTCATTGTAGGTCTGGAACATGTGTCTTAATGAGGCTAGTTTGGAAAGTGGGATCTGTCTTAGTCTTCAGGTTGGATCAAGGGTCATGGTCTTTGGCCCCCTTTTTATTTATCACTTAGCCAATAAGGTTCATTACCTCTAAATCAAGAAACACAAATTACCACCTTGGGATCAGTTTGTCTCTCTTGCTGATATGGACTAATATGTTATCATGCTTAACCTCTCATTTTAAATTTTGGGCATGGGTTTGTCAGATGGCTAGGACTAAGAAGGCCACTAAGCGTGATCCTACACCGATGGATACTCTGGAAGAGGTTGGGGCGGAACCAGTCATTGCTCCCCCGAGAAAGAAACAAAGGGGTGAGGATAAGTTGGAGAAGAAGCCCCATCTTGCAGATGAGATAAGAGCTGGCCGGGTAAATTTTTAACTGCCTTTATAAATTTTATACTTGGTTGGTCTCTACTATCATTGACATTCTTTCCTCTATTGTTTGCATTGCAGCCTGTCCCTTTTGCTCGGGCTAGAGTGAGTTGGATACAAATGAGGGATTGGTGGATCAAGCTCCCCGATCGCTTGAAGGATCGACTGCGAGCGATGGGGTTTGGAGACTTCATGTCTATCGTTGCCTTCCGCACTGATCGTGCTCTCATTTGTGCTCTCTCTAAGAGATGGAGAGATGAGACACACACGTTGCATTTCCCGCCCAGGGAGATGACGATCACATCGGAGGACATTGCGCGGTGCTGGGGGTTTAAGGGTGACGGGCCTCCCCGTTTTCTCAAAGGCGAGTGACGCCAAGGCCTCGATCACTCGGTTACGTCTGCATAGGATGTTCGGGGCACGCCCCCAATCTGGTGTGGGTCAAATTGATGCCGAGTGGCTGAGAGAGGCGTATAGCCCAGAGAGGAGGATTCTAAATAGTACGTATTCCACTACCGCTCTTGTAGCATTGTATCCTTTGTCTTCCATTACTTTTGCTAATCACTTCTCCTTGCTTCATTTCAGAGTGGGCTCGGAACCAGGCGGACTTCTTTGCCAAGTTGAGGGCAAGGATACCAGCTTTGGGAGGTCTGCCGGTGGAGGACATGAGGGAGGTCCAGTTCCCGCAGCGGCCGAGGCTAGGGTCGACGATGGTAAAATTCAGTTCCTTCTTCCTTTTTGAATTGGATCTTGAGTTGAAAACTCCCACGAGACTAGCACATTTTTATATTTACCTTTTTCTAACAGTATCCACAACTTCTCTAATAGGTGAGGGCCCATCTTCAGGCGGATCTCAATATGCAGGCGGCCCCGATGATGAAGATGTAACAGTGGTGGACGCCGTTGATAGTGATGAGGAGATGGATAGGAGCGATGATGATGCGGATTTCCACGAGTCAGAGGGCGAGGTTGCTGCGTCTGACGATGGAGATGATGAAATTGATGACGGGGATAGTGAGGATGAGGGGGTGAGGCCTCGCCGGGTCGCCGCTATCGATATTGACGAGGGAGGTGATGAAGATGTGGGCGAAGGTGACAAGGGGGATGATGCCGGGCCTTCCGGGGGTAAATGCTCGATCTGGCTTTCTTCAACCGATCTCGGGTGCCTTGTATTTTTCAACCTTGTTCTTCATATACTTTCTCTTTTGGTTTCAGGGTATGATTGGCGGGAGGTTCCAGTTGATGGATATACTCGACGAAAGAGGGTAGGGATACCGTGCGAGGTGTTCCAAGTCGTGAGTGAGCACTGAAATGTTTGGCAACTATTTTGCTCCTTATTTCCATCACCGGGTGAATTCCTTATGTCCATTTGGCATTGTGCAGAGCAAAAGCAGGAGAGGCAATCTAAAGGTCGCTTAAGGAGACCCAGGCTGATTTCAGCACGGTTGGGTGACGATGAGCATCTCAGGGCTTTTCTATTATTCTTTTTGGGGAGGTGCCTCTTCGCCAATGCAACTTGTAATAGAGCATTCGGTACCCTCATCCGATTTGTGCAAGACTTGGATAAGGTTGGCGATTACGCTTGGGGTGCGGCCACCCTAGCCTTTCTTTTCCATAGTCTAGATTCGAGGTACCGCGTTCAATCTGGATGCAAGAGCCTTCAAGGGTTTGTGTCGATCTTGCAGGTTAAATCCTTATTCCCATGTGCTGTGACCTCCAGTAGTCTTCTTTTCTTATCATGTCTCATGCTCCATCTTTTGTAATAATAGAGCTTTAACTTTGAGCAAGTATGGCTCTGGGAGCACATCGTCCAGTGTCGGCCCGAGCACTTGCCCGCGAGGCTTGAGTTGCGTTCCCCGGGCTTCGCAGTGGTACCCTAATGCCAATTTACGAGGCTTCGCTGACATCTTACCTCCGGAAACGGCCGAGCGTATTAAGGCCCTCAAGATGAGGCCGGGTGAGCAAGTTTACCTGTTCATTTTGAATGAACTAAAAAATCATGAGGTATGTATTGTCCCTTATCCACTTGCTGCATTAAACACTTACTGCTCTTAGCTCTCATTTGCTGCATATACCACGGTTTGTCAGGTGATTTGGCAGCCCTATCAGGGTGGACCGGATGATGAGATGGCTGTAGTCCAGGAGGGGCGTGCCTTATTTGAGAGGGACATATGGCTCCACGCCCCTCAGGTAGCGGTTAGATTGGTCGTCAGCCGAGTCGCGCGCCAACTAGGACGCCATCAAGCTGTTCCCTCGGAAAAGTCTGTCATGCGTCGGTCATACCCAGGGTGGGGTCTGAAAACGTTCAAGCGCCGCCATCCTTGCCGGAGAGAAATCAAAAATTGGAGATCAAAAGGGAGGAAGGCCATTTTTGGCGCGGATGCTAGTGCCTGGAGTGATTATGAGGCATATTGGAAGACAGCTTTGCATCGGTATATACTCCCGGAGTCGTACTCTTGCGGGGCTTCATATTCCGTTAGCAATTGCGCAGAAGCGGCTGAGGCTTCGTCATCTCTTCGGGTAACCCTTGAAGTTTGCTTGCTTTAACGTTGTCTTCTTTCCATTGTGAATCATATTGTTTCTTCCTTTATTTTTCAGAGGGAGATACCGGCTGGAGCAGGGCATCGGCAGGCACATCCACCATCTGAAAGACAGTGTGAGGTGAGGGTTCATGGGACTTCCAATCTTGGTTATAAGCTTTGTAATCTCGAAGACATATGCCTCTCCTATTTCTCTAATCGTAACTCTCATGTGTGATAGGGGACATCTGGGGGCGTAGTACCCGATGCGGAGTCCATCCTCAGGGGGGAGGTACTTCGATTGTCCCAACTAGTAGAGAAAAGGGTATGACTACTTGGTTTAGTGTTTGAGTCAAATAGTGTTCATCTCTATAGTAATCCTGATCATTTTTGGCGTATTGGCATGGTTGGTACTTCATAGGATGTGGAGGTCACGAGACTAAGGGCCTCATTGTCAGCCGAGAGGGTACGAGAATTGTCAACCTTAATTGGCCACATGTTATCTCTTTTATACCTTCTTTACTCACAATGCTTTGATAACAGGAGCGCCGCCAGGAAAATGAAGCGATTATTGACGCATTGGCAGATTCTTATGAGGTACGAGGTCATGGGGTTAGTTGTCCATTTTGAATTGATGTTCATGACCTTTGCCACTATGCAGGGTAACAGGGAGCGAGACATGTCTGAGGCTATGAGGATCCAAGTGGAGAGTGATCTTCTCACTCTGCGGGCTGAGGTGGATCGACTGCAGGTTAACGAAGTTTGGGTTTCAGTTTGTTGCCCTTGTATTCAAGGCGTATAATGAGTAATTCTTAACCATTTGTCTTTGTGATCTTCAGGCAGAGCTTCGTAGCGAGCGTGATAAGGCATTTGCAGAAAGAGTTGCTTCAGCGGCGCAGGTATGAACCTTACTCACGCGATGACTGGATTTGATTCTTCTAACATTGACATGCTTTGTGATCTTGTGGTGTGCAGGTTGAGGAGTTGCGTACCAAGCTCAGGAGCTTTGAGACCTCTGCGCAGGTGAGCATCCTTCCTTTTAAATTCCATGTTTCCTGCTACGAGTTTTTATGAATGTAACGCTTCCTTGCATGTCATCCTACAGAGCGGTGCTATTGTTGTTTCCGCTCCTCCACCCCTTAGCTTGAGCGAGGAGAGGGCTCTCATTCATGATCAATACGCCGAGCGCATAGACTGCATGCAGCGAGGTCATGATGAGGTGGTTGCCAACTTGCGGAGGCGCCTTGATCGGTATCGCCAGAGGGTGGAGGAGAGAGGTTTTGCATTTTCGAGCTCGACCCGCGCCCCTTCTCAGCGTGCTCCTGGTCCATCTTCCTTTGCTTCATCGGTTCGTCATGAGGGTGCTGCTCCATAGGGTTATCGTTCTTTGATTGATCTCTCCAGGATCCGCCTCCATGTGTTCCATGTTGTATCCATATATGTGTTGGTCATGTATCTATGTCATTCCGTCTTGTCTTAGCTCACGGTGTGTACTTGATCTGATGTGTATGTTGTGCACATGTGTATTATGTATGTGTAATTGAGATAGTGTGTACTAGGCATGTGTGGTTGATTGATGAGGAGCTTTTGTGAGGTGTCAGGAATATATGAAGTGTACTTTTTTCACAGGTAACCGTTTTTTTTTTTTTTTTTTTTTTTTTTTTTTTTTTTTTTTTTTTTGTATCTGGAGATTTTCCAGGGTCCAAAAAACAAAGGGAAGTGCTGTCGAAATTTTTCTAAAATTTCTCAAAATTCATGCTCTAACACAAATCTCGTGAAAAAAGAACATTAGTAACCTAGGACAGACAAAGTGAAACCCATATAATAGACCAAGCAAATAAAATATCATATCAACTTTGACTTGGAGAAACAATATAGATCCAAGGTTTTCAAACAATGGGGAGTGCCTGGGTGTGTGATGCTTGTGGCCTAAGAAATTCTATGTTTTAAGGCATTCACATTGTTAACTGTAAGTACAAAGGCAGAGATTCAAGATAATTGCATTTTTGAAACGCACAACATATGATATCATAAAAGGATGTTCATAGCATACATCTATAATCAAATTCATCATAGGATATCATAACATACATAAGTTGTATCTCAAATTTGGTTACCATCACTTTAATCTTTTGAGGTCATGAGGAGTTGTGCACAAAACAATACCCGTAAAAAAATGCCCCAGCTTGTGGGATGTTTTGGATGTGATTGGGGTTCGGTTCCCTGTAAGGTCTCAAACAAACTTGTTAGTTTAATATTTTTAGGCCCCCTGCATTGTTTGGCTAAGGTAGTATTTTTCTTTCTTGGTAAAAGTGTCAGGGGGCCATTTTGGCACTCAAGCTTAGAGAATAACAAGATAGAATTGGTACCTTAGGGAATATGTTTTTCCTGCGTCCAACCGAAAGTCATCAGTAATAAAGCATGCATGAGGTGAGTGTGTGAAGGCTAGTGAGTGCTCGTGGCAATCGTGTATGGGATGAGGACGCAGATTGGGAAGCCATGTGAGATAAGCATATATTCACGTATATATATATAAAAAAAATGCCCCAGCATAAGACTAGTGTTTATTCTGGCCATGGGCGAGAGCGTGAAAGTGGACTAGCCTCTCGATCCATGATTGTCACCTTGGTGGCAAAGTAATCTTCCCTAACTATCCTTTGGAGGTTGAGCCCTCACAGGCCCCCTCTTGTAGCTGCTTAGTCTTTTCAGCTGAACTTTAGAAAGTACTTGACCGCCTTTAGGGGCTCATTTGTGAGTTGTGTTCGTGTGTGGGGGGCGGTGAGCCACCGTGTTTCCTTAGTGTTGTGGTTTTAGACCACCTTCTGCTTAGTTCGCCTGATAAGTACCCATGTCACTCTAGCGAGCCTAATTCTAATAGATTTTTTTTTTGGGACATGTGACTGTGCAATGCCTGGGTCCTTTAAGCTTTCTAATTAACCCATGTACCGAGCATTAGGCCAATGACTCCCAAACCAGACGGCTTTAGGGCACTAGGTACGAGCTTACTAGCTCGAGTTAAAAAGGCTACGAACCCAAATTAGTCACAAAATTTTTATTCTTTTCAGGACTTCTAACTAAACACCTTTTTTTTATGCATCAGACTGTGCAATGTCTAGGCCCCTTAAGCTTTCTAATTAACCCATGTAATGAGCATTAGGCCAATGACTCCCAAACCAAATGGCTTTAGGGCACTAGGCATGTAAATACCCCTACGGGCTTATTGGCTCGGGTTAAAAAGTCTACGAACCCAAACTAGTCATGAAGCTTTTTATTCTTTCCAAGACTAATTCTAACTAAACACTCTTTTTTTTTTGACATACGATCAAAAATCTTTCATGACATGGGCAAACTTACCTACAAACCTTCACATTGGATGGGTTTAACCGTGCGGGAATTTGTGTGGGGCAAATTCACCCCTTTGTGTATTCTTAAGTGTTGGTGTGTGTTCAAGTTCCAAGCTTGATCAGAGTGCATCTCTTCGGTCCTCCTACGGGATTTCTACAACTACGCCAAGGAGCAAGGAGGGTCATACTCCGCAAGAGATAGGGAGGGGTCATACCGTGTACCTTTTCAGGTACATAGCGTTCCATGGATTGGGGAGCTCTTCCCCATCTACATTCACTAGTCTATATGCATTTCCAGGATATACTTCCTTAATTACATAAGGGCCTTCCCAATTGGGTCGTAACTTACCTCTAGGATGCGGAAGCTGGGATGGAGTGATGCGCTTTAGCACAAAGTCGCCAATCTTGAATTTTCTTTGTTTGACATGTTTGTCGTAGGCTCTGGCAATTCGCTTCCGGTTATACTTGTGCATGCTCTGCTGCTTTCATTCTTTCTCGTCAAGTAGGTCTAGCTGAAGTAGCAATGCTTCTCTCCTCTGGCCTTCTGTTATATCTTCATTTAGCTGGATGCGCAGTGATGGATGAAGAACTTCGAGTGGAATGACTGCTTCCATTCCATAAGTCAAAGAGTATGGGGTTTCTCCTGTAGGAGTTCTTATGGAAGTCCGGTACGCCCACAACGCTTCGACCAAACGGTCTGGCCAATCACTACCTTTGGCGGTTTGCACAGTCTTCTTGATGATCTTCAGTAAGGTCTTGTTGGTTGCTTCGGCTTGACCATTCGCTTGGGGATAATATGGGTTGAATGGTGCAGTTCTATATCATATTTGTGCACAACTCGTTCATTTGTTAGGATATAAACTGTGGGTCATTGTCTGTTATGAATGCTTTAGGGATGCCGAACCGGGCTATTATATTCTTTTTAATGAATTTGACTACAGAGGTAGCCTTAATATTAACATATGCCTCTGCTTCTGCCCATTTAGTGTAATATTCTGTGGCTGTCAATATGAATGCCTTATTTTGTGTGTTCTCTAAGGTAGGGGCCAGGGGTCCTAAGATATCAAAGGCCCAGGTTGAAAAAGGCCATGGAGCTATGGTAGGGTGAAGGGATGATGCGGGGGCGTGGATTAGGTCAGCATGCAGTTGACATTCTTTGCATCTTCTAACATAATGGACTGAATCTGACTCTAGGGATGGCCAATAGTAACCTAAACGGATGATTTTCTTAGCTAACAACTGGCCATTGACGTGTCCTCCACACTCTCCCGAATGCGCTTCTTCAACTACCTCTTGCCCTTCTTCTGTGGTTACGCATCGTAAGAGAATTCCACTGAACGATCTACGATAAAATAGTCCTGCGACTATGACATATCTCTGAACCATTTCTTTCGATGCTCTCTTATCCGATCGGGGTGGCATACTCAGGGATGTAGCCATCACGTAGGTAATTCCAGATATCATAATACCACGGGTGATTGTCCACCAGGTCATCATCATGCTGTATGTGAGCTAGGACTCCTTCTTCAGGCTTAGAATCTTTCTCCTGATCGGACTCTTTGGCCTCGACTTTCTTACTCTTTTCTCTTGGAACTTTTGGTAGAACTTCGGCAGGGTCCCCTCTGGTTAGGTCTATTGGTTTGACAGATGGAGAGTCTAGCCTTCTAACAAGGAACTTTTCAGAATCTTTGTTGTTGGGCATCTCTATGATCGAAGCTAAAATTGCTAATGAGTTAGCTAGTCGGTTCAAAGCTCGAGAGATGTAGAGAAAGTAAATCTTCTTGAAGTCAGACATTAGTTCTCTCACTTTCTCATGGTAATGTGCAAGTTTAGGGGCACTAACTTTCCATTCCTCGGCTACTTGAGAAATGACAACTTTGGAATCGCCGAAGACTCTTAGTTTCTCAACTCCTAGGGCTTAGGCTTCTCTCAGCCCCGCTAGTAAAGCTTCGTATTCCATTGTATTATTGGTCGCTGGGAATCCGATCTTGTAGGCCTTCGGGATGACAACTCCTTCCGGGGATAATAGCACTACCCGGACTCCTTTTCCATTTTGGTTTAAAGCTCCATCAAAGTACATGGTCCATAAATCATCATCCTTGGTCTCTTCAATGCCTGCAAACACAATTCTCGTACTATGGTTAGGACAGTAAATCAGCTAAATCCTTTGGACTTTTCTGGGTAACCTATAAAGTAATCGATGATCGTTTTAAGGTCCAATTTCTTTTCATGTGGATTGTAGACTCTAGCCTCAGCTGGACAACCCCAAATTTGGAGATGTCTTAAACTGGGTTTCCATCCTTTCCACAGTTCAAAGGGTGTTTTCGGAACTGTCTTACTGGGAACCCTATTCAAGATATAAACTGCTGTGCGTAGAGCATCCATCCACAAGGATATAGGTAAGTTAGCATGACTCATCATGGATCTAACCATTTTCATGTATGTACGATTTCGCCTTTCAGCTACACCATTCTGCCATGGAGAACCAGGCGTTGTGTATTGGGCAACAATTCCAAGCTTTTGGAGAAGTTTTATAAAAAGTCCAGGATGTTGTCCTGTTTCGTCATACCTACCATAAAACTCACCACCTCTATCTGACCTTATGATTTTTACTTTTCTGTCTAGTTGCCTTTCGACTTCAGTAATGAACACTTGTACAGCATTCACAGAATGAGATTTGTCATGCAACGTGAGTAATCATCAATAAAGGTAATGAAGTACTTTTCTCCCCCAAAGGTTAGAACATCAAAGGGTCCACAAATGTCTGTATGAATTATTTTAAGAAGCTGAGTACTTTTTGTGGCTCATTTCTTTGTGTGTTTTGTTGATTTGCCTTTAATACAATCCACACATACCTTAATACTTGACCGACCCATGCAGTTCTCACAATCAGACATGTGGTTTTATAGACAAAAGATAGTACATGATGTATATTACAGACAGTGGGAAAATAGTGGGTTTCTCGAGCATATAACAGATGATGACAAATGATGGATTGTTGCCAGGCAGGGATTGTGATAGTTATTTAGTTGTATTTTGGTTTCAAGGCCTAGGCATCTTTTTAGTTCCCAGGCTATTTTGTTAACTTGTAACAACTAGATAACAGACAAATTATCGATGGTACATGTATAGAGAATATTTCATTTTTTAGCAGCAATGGGAAATAGATTTTTGCCCAAATGAATATGTTAGTATCATATATAACACCAAGAACTTATCACAGAATGTGGTTCATCTTTTCACACACAATGAATTGTTTTTAATAGAATTGTGTATTTTTCACTCTTTTCCATGAGAGTTTTTTTATTTATAAATACCCATCTCATTCATTGTAAATCCATGGTATTGAAAATTTGGTAAATATTGTAATAGATGGATAGGATTCAACAGCTAATGAATGTAACAAGTGATTATAATAAGTTTGGTGGTGTTGGGCTGAAAAATGCCATTTATAGTTTATTAAAAAAATAAAAAAATACCCAAAATCACCCTAATCATTATCAGTTTTTCTGCGAATGTCAGCGATATTGGTCTCGCTATAGCGAGGATGTAGCGAGGAAAATAATAAAAGATGTATGGAGGAATATTGCCGTGTAGTGCGTCAAAGAAGGCCAAAAATAAAAAAAAATAAAAAAAAATTTAGGAGCAGGTCTCGCTATAACGAGACCTGATCTCGCTATAGCGAGAATTGATCTCGCTATAGCGAGATCATACTTTGGTTTGGCAATTTCTTGTCTCCATTTTTTTTTTAATTTCGAATGTCTCGCTATAGCGAGATCAGGTCTCGCTATAGCAAGGTCATCTGGCTCGCTATAGCGAGATAAGGTCTCGCTATAGCGAGGTCCTATTTTGCCTAATTGAGTTTTTCCTGTCAAAACGTACTTTTGGCTCGCTATAGCGAGAACAAGTCTCGCTATAGCGAGGTCCTACTCTGGCTTCCTGGATTTTTTCATGTCAAAAGTCCTACTGGGCTTATTAACATATTCTACTGTGTATCCAAGAACTCCAAATATCTTTCTTCCCCCCTTCCTTCATCCGTCTGCATCTAGGTTCTCTCCTCATAGTTTTTCCTAATCTCATCACTTCTTTTCAAGGGTTTCTAGTTTACTTTACCCATCTTGTTATTCTTCTCAGGTATCGTCCTCTTCTCCTCATCCCCGTTCATGTGTGGATATATATATATTTTTTCTCATAGTATCCACTGATCAGGTTGCATTTTCGCTCTCTTCGTCTTAATAATTATGTTTTTGGGCATTTATCTCTACAATATGCATGAGGAATCAAGAGGAAGGTGTTCTCTAAAAGTTCTGGTGAAACATTTTATAATGTCTCAAGAAGATTGGTTGGAAGTGTTTGCCGAGAGTCTTTATGGGTGTTATAAAATCATTAACACTTGATTTCTTCTAGTTCTATATCTGTGACAGAGTGATTTCATTTTTGTTCACACTCTGAGATCATTGGAATCCAAAGATTGCATATTGGGTTTTTTCAATCTTTTCTTTTTTCCACACTAAGGGCCTGTTTGGATGCACAAGAAAATACAAGAAAATAATATTTTATAGATTATAATATTTCATTTTCTAAAGAAGAAAATATTGTGCGTTTGGTAATGTTAGAAAAATTTTGAAGAAAAGATTATTTTCTTTCAAAAAGTTCAATATTTTCTCCTAGAGCTCCCCCCTGTAGAAAACTTTCTATAAGATAAGAATATTTCAAAATGGCGATTTAAAAATGGTAGAGTAAAGTAAATACTTTAGCTCACCAAATCCATCATGATGTGTTTGTTTACATATATGGTAAAGTAAAGTAAAATAAATATCACAGCACGATAAAGGTGGGGTAAAGTAAAGGTGGGATAAAGTATATGGTGAAGTAAAGTGGGAAGGAATGGTAAAGTAGTTTCTTTTTTTTCTTTACTTCTACTTTATCACATTTATCGTATTTTTATATGGTAAATAAAAAGTGACTTGTTACAAGTGTGGTAAAGTAAAATAAGATTGATTTTATATCATGGTAAAATGTGAGGTAAAGTAAGGTGAGATGAAGTATGTGGTAAAGCAAAGTGGGAGAAGAGAGTTATAAAGTAGTTATTTTTGTGTTGACTTACTTTACTATACTTTACCATGATTTATGTAATAAAAGAAAAGTAACTTATGGTAAAAACATGACAGTTCAACTTACTTTTCACACTACTTTTAATCCATACGTGGTAGATTATGTATAAATTAAAATATTTAATAAGAAACATTCTAATAATATAATTTTACTTTAATCATAGTACCTTCCAAATAGTTTTTAAAATTTGTAATATTCTTCAAAAACAACCAAACAGTAAAAATATTATAATATTATAATATTGCATTATTTTATTCTATACTATTTTGTTCTTACAATATTTAAATCTGTAAATATCTTATTCTATAAACATCCAAATGGGCCCTAAGTGTTTGTTGGATTGCCTAAACCAGTTAATTGCTCCTTATATGTTTGTTTACCCACACTAAGTGTTTGTTGGATTGCCTAAACCAGCTAATTGCTCCTTATATGTTTGTTTATCCACACTAAAGTGTTTGTTGGATTGCCTAAACCAGTTAATTGCTCCTTATATGTTTGTTTATCCACACTAAGTGTTTGTTGGATTGCCTAAACCAGACAATTGCTCCTTATATGTTTGTTTATCCACACTAAGTGTTTGTTGGATTGCCAAAACCAGTTAATTGCTCCTTATATGTTTGTTTATCAACACTACGTATTTGTTGGATTGCCTAAACCAGTTAATCGCTCCTTATATGTTTGTTTATACACATCTGTAATTTTTTCATGTTGCAGCATGACTCCTAAAAATGATAAAGGGAAGCGACCAGTTGGGTCTTCCTCTCGTTTCAATACTCAACGCTTTAAGGATGCGGAGTGTGCCGAACGTTTTGAATCAAGATTCATCAATCGCACAATCATCTTTGAGAGAATAGTTGTGCACAGCGATCTCACCAGTACAAGCTTTTTTGCAATGCTCCATATTAACTGTCTTATGACTCTAATGAACTTGATTGATGAATGCTTTGAGGACTGGGTAAGAGAGTTTTATTGCAACATGTTTGAGGTCACAAATAGTGGTTTCAAGACCTATGTTCGAGGAAAGACACTGTCTGTGGATGGAAATAGAATTGCCAAATTACTCGATATTGTGAGACCTGCTCGCAGATCATACCCCTTTGCTGATCAGGATAACATTGTGATCCAAGCGAATGAGGTGGCTACCGCTTTATGTGACACACCCACTGTATGGGATTCACCTGTTCTGAAGATATCCGGTTTAACCACTGATTACCGATTACTCAACATTTGTGTGCCATCACATTGAGCCTAGAGGACATAAATCTGATCTTCTCTATCTTCAGGCCTTCCTTCTTTACTCCTTAGGCACAAGTACATCTGTGGACATTCCACTGACGATACTTGAATATATGCTCCGAGTTTATGATGAACCACGAAAACTAACTCTTCCCTTTAGTGCAATGATATGCAAATTGATGATTGAGGCCGGTTGCCAAGCGTACAGCCATGAATTGCCCGTCTCTAAAAGACAGAAAATAGATGGTAGAACCATGGCCATGTCTGATACACATGTGCGTCGCCGTCCTCATGGGGAGCAAGCCTAAGTCCAAGCTGATAACGCAGAGGCAGATTCTATTGAAAATCGTCTCTCTGCCATCGAATGTGCAGTGTTTGATCAGTCTCTTCAGATTGAACAATTGGAAGAAAGGGTGGTAGCTGGTTTTTCTGACATTCGTAATCAATTGACCGAAATGTTCAATCAGCTTCATCATCAATGAACGATACATGTTCAAATTTTATCCTTCCCTTCCTTATCAATGACTCTATACAAATTGTATATAAATAATCAATGATGGTTTTGAATGATAATTTTGAATGATATCCATGACTCTGTACATCTGCACCCAAATGCAACCAATCCATGGAATCCACCACAAAAAATGACAATAAAAATAATTGTTCAAAAGGCAAATCACAATTTCACGGAAAATAGGCTGGAATCATTTAGTCTAGATTCTTCACAAATTTATCAATTACAAAAAGGCCCCACATGATGCTTGTCTCCTATATATATACAAGAAGCATTGAAGAAAGTTACTCATGCTGTAGCTTCTGTTACAATAGTGATAGTCAAAACGTTATAAAAAGTTTTACAAAACAATAAGCATTGCATCATGGTAAACAAAAAAAAAAACAAAATTCACCTATTTTTTCTAGTTGTAAAAGTAGTGACTATACAAGATGATATCAGCAAAATCCCTCCATAGTTTAGTACTAATGTAATGACATTATTCTTGTGCGGGTGGATTGCGACATGTTTGTCGATTATGACCCTTTCCTCGACAACGGGAACACTTGACTGGATTCCTTTGTCGGTCCTCCGTACGAATTCTGTTCTTTTTGGGTCGGCCAGGTTGTCTTCTTGCATGAGGTGGTAATACCCGCACGTTGCTTCTTTCCTCCCATTGCCTTATATCTCGTGTTGCATGCAAAACATAATTATATGTTTGTCGATACGTGTCCCTGGAGAACCAAGTCTGACAAAAGTCGTATGGGTCGAGACCTCTGGCCTTGATTATCGCTAACATGAGAACATGGGATACCAAGTATATCCCACTTCCGACATGTACAAGTATATTTGTCAAGCAAGACGACGTCTACATACTCACCAGGTGAATGAACTTGATATTCCCATTTGACTGGCTGGATGCACTCCCAATCGACGTGAACGTTCTAACTCCATGTTCATGACCTTTTCAGCATAATTGGTCATCCTTGTTTTCAGCATTTGTGATTTCAACCGTCGATCTTCAAAAAACTCCATCAGTTTGGAGCGTATCGCTTCAACTTGTTTCACTATAGGATACTCCCTCACTTCCTTCAACAAAGCGTTCGTACATTCAACAATGTTCTGAGTGAGCATATCATACCGTGGGCCCCTTACAAATGCATTTGCCCATTGCTCTTTTGGGATGTTGTCAATGTACTTGTATGCTTCCTCTGAAACAGTTCTTATATCAGCCATCTCTTTTGCATACTCGTATGCTCTATACATTTTTGCCGATCTCCAAAACTTAGCCACGATAGCTTTATCCTTGAATCTTTCAGCAATATTTTGTGCAACATGTCGTACACAATGACAATGATATGCATTTGGAAACCTAGTGGAAACGGCTTGCACAAGTCCTTTTTGCCGATCAGAGATAATGGCCAAATTATGTGTAAGACGAAATGCAACAGAAAATGCCGCAAGGAACCACTCCCAATAATCTTGCCGCTTAATTTCAGCTATTGTAAATGCAAGCGGAAAGAGTTTGCGGTCTCATCATAAGTCACGGTTATGAGTAAGACTCCAGGATATTTTCCGCGAAGACGGGCACCATCGACAGCAATTAATGGTCTTAGAGATGAACGAAATGATTGTATGCTTGATCCAAATGCCCAGAAAAGTCTTAAGAACGAATCATCATCTTCCTTAATCAGCACCGTAAAGCTGCCGGGATTTGTCCTCTCCAGCTCAAGGCAATAGTGTGGCAAAATACTAAAGGACTCCTCGTAAGAACCCCGTATATCAAGCATCGCAATTTCTTTTGCTTTCCATGCCTTCCGTAAGTAAGTAAAACACCAAATCCCAATTGAATGTCAGTAATAATTTACTTCGGTGTGTATGAGGGATGGTGTCGAAGCCGTTCCTTGATTCACTTAGCGATTAAAATCGATGTAACTTGCTTATATCCCATCCCCATCGTTTGCTTTGAACAACAATGCCTGCCGTTATATGTCCTCACTTGAAATTGTGGTCCAGAAGCCACAATCGAAGCGTGGATACGCCAGGGACAAGTCAGATCAGCACATCTTGCAGTGACTTTTGTCTTGCTCGTTTGCAGAGGCTTGATAGCAAAATTCTTGTGCATTGCAAATTTTGCCAATGTTTCTCTGAATGAATCACGATTCAGAAGTTGTCTTCCCTTCCACATGTCAAGTTGGAAATTATATACATGCTCTCCATCAGTGTGCTCTAAATCACGAATCAAAGTGTCAACAATGTTATTGTCTTGTTTTGCATTAGATTTCTCTCCATTAACTTCTGCGACACATGCTCCATTTTCTACCATGATAAAATAATGTGTTTCACGCAGTGGGGAAGTAGCACATGACATTGGATTGTTTAAATCGAACTGAATAGGTTCGGTGTCCGATAAATCAAACCAACATAGTGGATGATCAATCATAAACACATTGATGGAAATAATATTCAGAAACTAAATCTCAAAAGTTTTAGTGCAAACCTATTGGATTTAGTAATTGGAAAGGGGCTGAGTTCATCCTCAAGGACACTTGATGGACTTATATCAGTTTCATTCATGAACAATCTCTTCCTTACGCCATTACTTCTTGTTACCTTATCATCATCTTGTTCGTGCTCGAGAACTCTTGATGGGTTTATATCAGCTTCATTCAGGAATGATCTCTTCCTTAGTTTATTGCTTCTCGTTACCTTGTTCATACTCAAGAACACTTGATGTGTTTATATCAACTTCATTTAGGTACGATCTCTTCCTTGCGCCAATACTTCTCGTTACCTTCTCATCATCTTGTTCTAATTGAGATATTGTACTCCTACCATGCATCCAAATTGACTTAGCTATCAAAAAAATAGAATAATAGATATCAAGCAGTAATGTGATTTATTCCATACCTTAAACTTGGTGGTTGATGGTCTGTAGCGACAAAATCACTTCTATGGATATACAGAAAGATAGGTTCAACTCCATATCGAAATAATCTGAACATTCTCATGAGATCGTCATCACCTCTTAGGCCTACTAATGTGAAGTTCCGGCCTATATGATATATGTATTGCATGTAAGGGTACCCATTTTTCATCTCCCAATTGGTTTCGGTTACAACCTTTTCGATTAGGGAATTGTAGGTTATGTTGAAACAGACAAAAACAGGCTTCTGCTCCCCACCGTTATAAATTGGATGTGAGCGATCCACTTCTAACTCTCCATCAGAGTGCAGTATAAGACACAAATCAACATCTAACATCCTAATAAAAATAAGATATATTTTATTAATAAAAATTTGCATGGGTTGTTATGGGTTATTATGAGTTTTATAGTAATCAGTTGGTAATATGTAGTAATCATTGGATGAATTTTACCATTGAATTCGTTGGAGGAGCAATATAATGTCACAATATTAGTACTTATAAAGACTCAGAATGCCTTATTGTGAGTAACAACTTCATGGATTGTATTATAACATAGAAATTCAAAAAAAAAAAAAAAGGTCTTCACAAATGGACTATTAAATAGCTTAATGGTGAAAAAAAAAATGGATTTCATAGAGAGATCTAAATATTAATAAGTGACTTATGGTTTCCATCATAAGAATCAAATACAGAAAAAAGGTTTATCAATACCACATTTTTGGGCTAACTTTTTAAGGCATTTAGAAATTTTATGGTCCCACGTACCTGTTGTGATGAATAAGATATATAAAGTGCGGATGAAAACAGATGTAATGGTAATATCCTAACGGAACGGAGATGGAAATGGAGTTCTTCAGTGAAAACGGAGATGAAACGGACCTCCTCAGTGAAAAAACGGATAAGATGAAACGGACTTTTTCGCTGAGATGAAACGGACCTCCTCAGTTTGAAAAAACGGAGAAGATGAAACGGACTTATTGCGGTGAAAGATGGGATGGAAGTTCGTGAGAGTTCGATACCCTACAGGTTTAGGATATATAACTGTGCGATATCCTACATCGATATCCTAAATCCTTGGGATATCGAATGGTGCGATATCCTACAACCATAGGATATCGCTCCAAAAAGGGTATTTCCATCTCATTTTGTGCCTTTTTTGTGTACGAACTTCTTTCAGGTAAATTCTAATTTTTCATCTTTAATGGGGTAATTCTCGGGTATAGGGCCGTCCGTACGGTAATAATCCCTTTTCTTTTTCTACTAAAAGGAAGGGGCAAAATGGGAATATAAAAAAAGAAAAAGGAGAGTAGGGATGCCAGTTACTTATGGTTAGGCTTGACTGTTAGTCAAGGGAGCATTAAGTAAAAACACAAAGTAGAGGGACTTTTTTGAAGTATCGTGAAACTATAGGGGCCTTTTAGTCAAAAGCTCAACACTTCCTTCCTGACCACTTCGTTGAGGTCTTACTCGGACTCTCCCTTCTTGATGGATTCAAATGGATACCCAAATCTTTGTATAAATGGTATACATATGCAACTTAATTGGGGTCTTTTCATGGCACCACCTCTATCCAAGCGGGCTAGATTTTCAAACTTTGACTTGTTTTGCATTTAGGCATGTTTGAGTTTTGAGTGCACATGCATCGCCCAGATTTTATCTTCCTTCCTAACCACTTCGTTGAGGTCATATGCGGACTCTCCCTTCTTGAGGCCACCTATGGCCAAGTCCATCAAAACAACCTTGCTGCTGAGGCATGTATCTTAAGATGCCAACATAATTATGATTCCTCTCCTTCGGACTCCCTTAGGACTGACCTTTTGGCAGCGAAGCTTAGTCTCCATGATGCTCTCAAAGCCCAAGAAATCCATTGGAAACAGAGATCCAGAAACTCTTGGCTCAAGGAGGGAGACTTGAACACTAAATTCTTCCACCAATCTGCTAAAGGTAGGAGCTCTTTCAACCGAATCAAGCACATTACTGTCAATGGCAACTAGACTAATGACCCTATCATCATCCAAAATCAAGCTGTGGACTTCTTCTCCAACCTCTACAAACCCCATGATGGACAGCTTCACCAAATCCTTTTTCAGACTGATAGCCCCAAGGTAATAGACTTAGAAAACATCACCCTTGTATTTATCCCTACTGACTCTGAGATAAAAGATGCTGCCTTTGCCCTCAAAAAGAACAGCTCTCCCAGTCCTGATGGCTTCAATGGCGCATTCTACACAGCAGCTTGGGGAATCATAGGCCAATCAGTTACCAAAGCAGTGCAGCACTTCTTTCACTCCAGGAAAATCCTCAAAGCCTCAAATGTCTTCTTCCTTGTTCTAATCCCAAAATCCAACTCCTCTGTCACCTTTGCTGACTTCAGACCTATTAGCCTGCCGAACTTCTCATACAAAATTATATCCAAAACCCTTACTTCCAGGCTCACCAATCTCCTCCCAAAATTGATCTCCTCATATCAGGCAGCCTTCATCCCTGGCAGATCAATCCACCACCATTTAGCCTTGACCTTTGAGTTATTCCAAAAGCTTAGATACAAGCTCAGTAAAGGTTCTCTTTGCCTCAAGCTAGACATTTCTAAAGCCTTTGACAAGCTCAATTGGTCATTCCTATTCTCTGCTCTCAGGTTTTTCAACTTATCTGAAGCTTGGATATCCCTCATGCGAGAATGTGTTTGCACTACCAGGTGTTCTGTCTTGATCAACTGAACCCCCCATGGATTTTTCAGCTCCTATTGTGGACTAAGACAAGGTGACCCCCTATCACCTTACTTGTTTATTCTAGCCGAGGAAATTCTCAGCCTCCATCTCCATAAACTTCACTCTCAAGGCACCATCCTTCCCCTCTCCTCTGTTCCCTCCACCCCTTGTCATCTCCTCTATGCGGATGACATTATCATTTTTATGAAAGGTGTCACTTTTGGCGTGCTAGCTCTACAAGACCTTCTGGAGCTTTACCAATCCTCCTCTGGCCAGCACATTAATCTCCTCAAGAGTCAGCTCTTCATTGGCAAATGTGGGATTCGCAGAAAGGCCAGAATTTGCTCTATCCTTGGTCTGCAGGAGAGCCAGGCTCAGCTCAAACATCTGGGATTCCCTATTGTCTTTGGCACTCCGAAACGAACCCACTTCATCCCTCTGCTGGATTCCTTTTTTACGAGACTGTCTGCTTGGAAAGCCAAAACCCTCTCGTTTGCAGGTCGACTGATCCTCATCAAGCACGTGCTCTCTTGTATTCCCATACACACAGCCTCCATCCTTCCCCTCCCTGTCTCTATTTGTAAAGCTATTGATAGAATGATGAGAAGATTTCTCTGGTCTAGTAATGCCCCCTCCTCTAAGATCAACCATGTCCATTGGTCTCAAGTTACCCTCCCAAAGAAGGAAGGAGGCCTTGGCATTAAAAGGATCAATGAAATCAATAACGCTTCTTTCATCAAGTTGGGCTGGCAGGCTACCACCATGAACACCACCTGGTCTACATGGTTCAGAAATCGTTATTTCAAGCACAACAACATCTGGAACCCTGCAAACACTATCTATGGATCCTGTATTTGGAAGAGAGTTCGTCGACTTGCTCACCTTCTCCACCCTCTCCACCCGGGCAACACATGGGCCTTTGGAAGTGGTAAGGACATCAACATTTGGCATGACACCTGGTGTGGAGACAGACCACTTTCTGCTGTTTTTCCTAATCTGCATTGTCCTTTGGATCAAAAAGGCTTGCCTCCCTCTTCCACTCTGGCTCTTGGCATATCCCTCTGAATTTGCCAACTGCAGTCCAAGATCTGCTCACCACTGCTACCTCCTACATTTCTCCCAACCTTGCTGCTAAAGACCACCTTTACTGGAAAGAGACTCCTGATGGCCAGCTCTCCCTAAAAGATGCTTGGAATGCTATCAGATTGAGGGGTATCATCCTCAAATGACCTTCTCTCATTTGGAATGGTATCTCCCTCCCCAGAGTCAGTTGTTTTGGGTGGCGTCTAATGCTCAACAGAACCCCCACTGAATCGCGTCTTCAGCAAATTGGCTTCTCCTTAGCTTTAAGATGCAGCCTCTGCTTCAATGGCGATGATTCAACCAGCCACCTCTTATTCTCCTGCTCTTTAGCTCAATCCCTCTGGCAATGGCTGCTGGAATCCTCAAGTGCCCTGCATCCCCCCTCCTGCTCCGCCTCTTCTATTTGGCTTTCTCTTTCTATGGGAAATGACTCAGCTGGGAGGCATTTCATGGCATCAGTTTTTCTGTCAGTCCTTTATGCTCTCTGGAACGCTAGGAATGCAGCCATTTTTTTACGATCATCACCTCTCCCTTAATCAGATATTAGCTAATCTGCATGATGATCTTTGTCTTTCTCTGACAAGGATATCCAAACCTTTTGGCAGCCATCAACTCACCTCTCTCTTCAGATTTTTGAGTATACCTGTAAATTACAGCTCCAACTGATTTCTCCCTGGCTCTTTTGATGCTTCTCAGGGTCTTTTGCTCTTTCTTTTCTTGAATTTTCTCTTTCTTTGAGGCCTCTTTTGCCTCTGTATTCTTTCTCTCCTTCCTTAATACAATTACCCTTTAAACAAAAAAAAAAAATGGATACCCAAATCTTTGTATAAATGGTATACATATGCAACTTAATTGGGGTCTTTTCATGGCACCACCTCTATCCAAGCGGGCTAGATTTTCAAACTTTGACTTGCGTTGCATTTAGACATGTTTGAGTTTTGAGTGCACATGCATCGCCCAGATTTTTACTTTGCCATTTATCCTCTAAACATAATAATATAATTTAACAAACAAACATAAATAAAGACAAAATAATAACTATAAATTAATTTGACATTTGATGAGAACGCAATGGTATTAGTTTCTAATTAATAGAAGCTATAATATCATATTAGTTTTATGGAAACACTACAATTTGGAAAAATAAGATAAATGCACCTATAGTATATTGAAAATTGAATAAAGTAAGAAATAATGATACAAACCCAACCTTTTGTCCAAATGGGATAATGAAAAAAGAGCGTAAAGTATATTCAATGTTTTAAAATATACAAATTAAATAAAGAATAAATTTCAGTTAGAATCTAAAAATAAAATGTAAGGTGCCTTATTTATTGAAGAAGAAATGCTGTGAGAATATAATGAGAATATGAAGATCGATCATAGAAGGCAATATAAGATTTTTTGGAAAATATAAGGTACTAAAATAAAAAACCTATAAAACTCAAACGTGTTAGCTCATTAAATTCAAGCACATCAAACTTGAATCGAATCCGATCACCTTTATCCCAAACATCCTTTAAGACTACAAGAATACCCTCTACATTGGGGACCACATCTCTTGTATTCACCTTATCCACCTCCACCACCCAATCAACCCTTTCATAAAGATGGACCAATCAATTGATCATTTAGCATTCAATAATGAATTATAATCATTTTCTGGAGTGAGATAATCTCATATTTACCTTTGAGTTAAGGTGATCGAGCTATTTCAAGAAGGTGAAATGATCAAAATTTATAGAGCTCACATTGATACATATCGAGCATAAGTTGTATCTTTTGCAAGCTATATAGATATAGTGGCGAAGGTCTTTTTTTTTTTTTTTTTGCCTACTCACAAGGAATGATACTACCAACTTGAAGGGCCATAGATCAATCTGCGGGCATGTGTATGATACCGAGTTGCAAACATCAATCAACCATGAGTGTGTTGGCACGGAGCTGGGATTTATCGATTGTCTTTTTTTATTGGTTTATCGATTGCCTTTACACACTAAATTATGAAAAAATAAACACTAAATTCTTAAAAATAAATGCCACCCTTTTAGATGGGTCTCACGAGATGTCATTTTAATGCGTCCCTTGCAATATTTGATTTATTGATTTCTTTTTTATACTATTTGTATTGCATTTGCAAGTACCCCTAATTATAGGTAATGGTAAGTGACATTCTATTGTTTAGCTCACTTTCTTTAGCTTTAAATTTATTATCACATTCATTGATATTCCTTATTTCATGCAATAACTGATTTTATCGATTGCCTTTAGTTACTATTAATATTGCATTTGCAAATACTACTAATTCATAGGTAATAATTATAAGTTATGTTACATTACGAATCTTTTCTTTAGCTTTAATCGATTTTCCCTTCTTAATCGAGCATATATAGATACCCAACTAAAGTATTTTTTTTTTTCATTTTTTTATCTTTATATTTGGCATACATTGAGTGGCCTTTCATCATTTAAACTATAAAATTGTAGTCGGCGAAACCAATAAAAAAATCGTACATATTGCAGTTGGTGAATTACTCAAGATAACTTACACATGAACTGTGAAGGTAATATGCCCATCTAGGTTTTATTCTCATTTTGAAATTTGATGTATTTAAGTTACATAATAGAGAAGGGAGAAGTGGTTTCTGTAGAATTAATTAGAAGTGACGAGTATTTAAAATTGCACATTTTTCATACTTAATTTTTAATAATTAAGGACTTAATCATCTAATCATGCTTGATTTCATTGGGAAATGATGATTTTATATTTTTAAGTCAACAACCTTTGAAAAACCACATTTTCACTTAAAATCATGAAAATTTCTATCTTTAGCATGAAAAGCCAAAAATCTCTCATGACTTTTGATTTACACATGAAATAATTTTTCTTGATTATTTTTGTAGGGTATCTCTATGTTTTTTGGGACCCGCCTTAAGAGAGAAACAAAAGAGAAGAAAAGTCCACACAAGCTAAGTGTGGGACCCACACCTGTACACGAGAGCACCACCCATAGGTGTGAACGCAAATGGATTGTCATAGCCGCAATATTAAAGACCTGTGCATACACCGCAAGCGAAGCCAATTACTTGACGAACCTCACTCTTGCGAGTGATTGGTGAGACCGGACCGAAGCAGGAGACCACAAAAGTAGTTACAATTTGTGTTCTATGTTTATGTGTATAATGATTAATAGACTTACCTTCGTGCCCTAGGCAAACCACCATTCTTAATTTTTGAAAATTGAAATTTATTTTGACTATTCATGCTTAAGTTTGATAGTCCATACTTAAGATTGAGTTTTCCTTTGATGGGTTCTGCTTACCTTTGATGGGTAGTGCTTAAGATTATTTCTATACTTCTCTGAGCTGAAGGAAGTCTTGGATTTTTAATTTTTGTTAATTAAAAAGGGTTTTAAAGTTAAATTATCCAAGTCAAAAACATTGATTTGTCTTTGGTTTGAAGAAGAAGCTGGACCAAGTTATGACTACTTGATAAATAAACGGGTGGATGTTTATTGGATTCTTATACTCTAATCATTTTTATCAACAGTTATTTTTCATCTTCTAATTTATTGTGTGATTTGTTTTCGTTAACTCATTTAAAAATTCATCTTCTTTGATTAATTAATTTTCTTAATTTAAAAGTTTTTTTTAACTAGCTCCCTGTGGGTTCGACCCGTATTTGCTACTGTCTCAAATAGACAGCCGTGCACTTACGGTTAGATAATGTTGTTCCTAAATTGCTGGATTTTTAGGCCAAATACTGTCAGGTAGAGGGCCTGGACTCATCATATTCAAGAGTAAGCCCAGGAGACGAAACCAGCCAGATATATTATAAAGAATTCGTTACAATTTGGTCATTATTTTAATCTTAAATATGCGAATTTGAATTTTATAATATTTCTTGGTGAAGTATTTTATTCAAATAGCTCATGCAGACTAATCTTTACTGAAGCTCTGGTAAGACCTTATGCTTTGATCTCTTTGGATATACTTAATCGATCAAGTTCTGGTCGCATCAAAAAGCCTATTGTATGATTCTTGTTTCGAACAAAAGCTTGTGAATTATTACTCATTCCATTGCTATTAATATATTAATTAAGAATGTGATTTACTATTTGAAAACGAAGTCTTCTGGAAAAAAAAAAAGTCCTTCACAATGCAGAGAAATGGAAGTCAAATTAATAGAAGTTAGATTATAAAAGAAAATTAGAACAAAAACTTAAAAAATATCAAAGCTGTATGACGGGCTCTGATGTTGTAATAACAAATAGAAAGGTAAGATGATTTTTCATTAAATTTGTTAGTAAAATATGTTACAAAAATAAAAAAAAAAACTTTTACAAGAAAGAAAAATAAAAAGAAATTAAGATTTGAAACCCTAAATGGCCTTGATCAACTTGGAGCATCTAAAATCTTGAAAGATCTTGATCCATTTTTCAATCCAGAGAAGAGAATCTAAAATAAAGGACCTCGGTCGAAATGTAACCCAACTCACAATTCCTTTTGGTATATCGTTTTGCTGAGTCTTTATCAAATTTATTGCAGATTTTTGTTAAGCCCGTGCTAATTCATAATATAATAAAAGACAATAACATTTCTAAAAACAAAAACAAAATGTCTATGTCTCTGCTAATTGTCAAATTTCTTCACCATCTTGTCCATGGCCATCAACTCAATGCCTACAAAGCCACAAAAGCAAAAGCAATAGTCTTCATAATGCAAGCATCAACAACTCTAATAGCACAAGATTGTCTACCACCAAAACAGAAAAAGAAAAAAAGCACAAGATTAGAACATGAATTAAGTGTACAAGATAACTTCATGGTTTCCATATCTTTTCAACATCCACCAACGATATAAATTTATCAGCTTTAAAAAAAAAAAAAAACCACCTACAACATGTTCCCAACATCCATTAGAAAAAATGATAAGTAGAAATTAAACGGCCATATCAACATGGTTCCAAAATTCATCCAAATCTTTTAAAACAAGAACACCAAAAAAATAATATTTTCATGGAATTGATTCAAATAGAAGAAAATAATAAAATTGTAACATGTTAATAGAAATTCCAAACGAATCATTAATTATAATATCCTCAAAAGAAATAACCAACATCTTGCATAAAACTCCTATAAAAAAAAAAAGAAACTGACAAAATTATATACAAAATTAAGATTAAAATAAAATAAAATAACAAGGCTCTATTGCACCTCCATTTCTTTATTTTAAAAAAAAAGTATTCCATATCTTTATTAAGGGCAATGATATTCATGACTACCCCACCCACATGCATATATAAGTATCAGTAGAACATTTAATTTTCTATTGCATGAGAAATTTTCAAAATTATTTGCAATTCTCTGTGCAAACGCATCCAAAATTGGAGAGATCGAGTAGCAACCTACAAGATTCTTTTATGGGGATAGATATGTACTAAAACATATGATTAAAGAGATATTAGTATCAGTTAATCGTATGCCCAAAGTAACTACCATACAATATTCAGGCATTACATGTCAAGCTATACCATCGGAAAAATTGATTGAACTGTACCTGGGGTGAAGAGAAGCCTTTGTTATCCGGCCATGGCTGATTTGTCCTCATGAATGTTTAAGAAAATGATCAAGTGAAATAACCAACCATCTTTTAAGGACTCAAATCCGATTGCCTTTATAGGCCTCATTGAATGCCATGATTGGAGAATGCAAAGTAGATGAACAAACCAAAATGGGTTGAATACATTCCTTAGGGGGCCTCAATGCAATTCGAGTAAGGCCATTGAAGCTATACATGTGTCCCTTACTCTATGTGGCTCGCTGGAAAAGTCCACCTACCTATTTAGGTAAGCATATTAGCAAGATCCACCTTCTGTTGGGGAGCTTGCGGAACTCTTCCCCTCTATGTGAATCAATTAGGAATTTCAACAATCACCAAGTATGCACAATCCAAACCAAGCAACTATAACAAGTAATAATAGAAGAAAAATGAAGAGAGTAAGAGCAAACAAGGAACACACCAATATACGTTGAAAACCCTCTAAAATAAGAGAGTAAAGCCATGGAGCCTTCCAAACGAATCCACTATGCAAATGGGAGATTATAAGCTTCTACTTCTCGAGTTGGTAGCTTGAGGAACACCTTCTCATGTACACGAAACCCCGTTCGCTCTCTCATTGAAAAGAAAAGGGAAACAATCTCTCTCCTTTTTACTCTAACAAGAGGAACCCACCTTAGTGAACAATGGCTTATCTTCTTCTCTCAACTCAACACTCTCTTGTTGCTTGTCTCTTCTCTTGAAATAAAGAAGAGAACGGGTTTTAAGAATCTCTACAGCCACACATGTGAACATAAGTGGGAACCCAAATTGGCCTTCACATCAGGATGGGCTTAAATGACCCAATTACCTTCTACTTGGCTTAAATATTAAAGCCGTGCCATGTTGTTGCACCTTAAGACATATGCTTTTATTTAAGGTTCAGCAAAACAATCCTCAAAACTAGTCCCCTTCAAAGGCGGGTAGCGTTTAGACCAGCTGGACAAGCTTGCATTTTCATGAAAACTGAATTTACACAATAAACGAAAAGGCAAAGCAAGTTAATGGTATTTACATGTTATTAAAAGGAGGATTTTACCTAAAAAATCCTTCAAGACTTGTTAAAAGCCAAAAGCACCATCAATTTCTCATAAAGACCACAATAGTCCCAAAGGCCCTGTTGGGTATTTTTTTTAACTTTTAGCGCTGAGCGGGGATATCCCTGCTCATTTCCCTTAAAAAAATCCAAAATCCAAAAATTCATCCTCTCCCATATCAGATTGAAGAAGGAAGGAAGAACTGAACCCTAACCCTAAAATGAAGAAGATGCAGATCTTCGTCAAAACCCTAACAGGCAAAACCATAACCCTAGAAGTCGAATCCTCTGACACCATCGACAATGTGAAATCCAAGATTCAGAACAAGGTGGACATTCCCCCGGACCAGCAGCGCCTGATCTTCACCGGAAAACAGTTCGAGGATGGCCGGACCCTCGCCGACTACAACATCCAGAAAGAGAGCACCCTCCACCTCGTCCTCTGCCTCCGCGGCTGCATGGCCAAGAAAAGGAAGAAGAAGACCTACACCAAGCCCAAGAAGATCAAGCACAAGAAGAAAACGGTCAAGCTCCCCGTCCCAACTGAAACCACCTTGAGAGAGACAATACTCTGGTGGGCGGGGATATCCCCGCTCACAGCACTAACAGAGGCAGGGATATCCCTGTTCACAGCACTAATTTGGGCAGGGATATCCCCGTCCCAACTGAAACCAGTCTTTGAGAGACAGCACACACAGTACTCTGGTGGGCGGGGATATCCCCGTCCAAACTGAAACCAGTACTTGAGAGACAGCACCCACAGTACTCTGGTGGGCGGGGATATCCCCGCTCACAGCACTAACAAAAGCAGGGATATCCCTGTTCACATCACTAATTTGGGCGTGCACTGTCTTCTTCTTCCTCACATTCTGGAATCTGATTTCTGCAACTGTAGGAGTTCTAATCTGAACCCAGATGAAAAAGACCGAAATCTCCCCTCAAAATGATGAATCCAAGCACAATAACTTTTTAATCCTTGCAGATCCTAGAAAACCCTTTTACTTTGTAATAAGAAAAACCCCAAATTCCAGCTGGGAACTCTAGATTCAATCCTTAAAACCCATCTTTCGAAAATATAAGAATCTGAATGTGGAAAAAGCTCATGTTCTAGAAGATCTGCGTCTTCTTCGTTTAGGGTTAGGGTTCGGTTCTTCCTTCATTCCTCGATCTGATATGGGAGAGGATGAATTTTTGGGTTTTGGGTTTTGTTTAAGGGAAAGGAGCAGGGATATCCCAGCTCAGAGAAGAAAAGAAAAGAAAAACCAAATTAGGCTTTTGAGACTACTGTGGTCATTATAAGATGTTCATGGTGCTTTTGGCTATTGACAAGTCTTAAAGGATTTTTCAGGTAAAATCCTCTTTATTTTATTTTACTTTTTTTATGTTTTGGCCTTGTTCATTGGCTTTTGCCATTTCTTCTTAGGGTTTCATCAATTTGCAGTTACAAAGACAGAAGGCTTATTTAGGAGATTATTAGTCTGCATTTGGGTCTTTTTATTATCATACGAAATTTCGCAAATTTTCATATACAAAGCCACAAGAGGTTTAACCATTTCATTCTGATTATTTTGATTCTTATTTGGTTTTTGTAACTACACTGATTCGGTAATGGCACTGATTAGGAAAGCTGTGCAGTGCAGCTTGCAGCCAATAATTTCCACAGTTTATGGTATTGCCTACTTTATTTTGATGTTAGCCATTACTTCTCAGTACAATTAAAATTTACGTAATGTACTCATAAAGTGCAGCTTTGTTTCTTTATCTTATCATGCCCTCTCTTTGAATGAATCTAACAATGCTTCGTGGTATGAAGATGAAGAATGTAGTGGTGAATCAGGTAACTAATAAACTGCTTGATGCATTCTGTGTAGAGTGAGTTCCTTTCCCTCAATACATGGTGTAATTTTGTTTTCCATTGAATCTAGGATTTTTTTCAGAAGGGTGGATTTGTAATTTTGTTTTCCATTGAATCTAGGATTTTTTTCAGAAGGGTGGATTTTGAGAGTTTTCTATTGAGTAAATTCCATGAAGTTCTCATTGCTGTTATTTTTAATAGAGGATTTTACCTGAAAAATCCTTTAACACTTGTCAATAGCCAAAAGCACCATGAACATCTTATAATGACCACAGTAGTCTTAAAAGCCTAATTTGGTTTTTCTTTTCTTTTCTTCTCTGAGCTGGGATATCCCTGCTCCTTTCCCTTAAACAAAACCCAAAACCCAAAAATCCATCCTCTCCCATATCAGATCGAGGAATGAAGGAAGAACCGAACCCTAACCCTAAAACGAAGAAGACGCAGATCTTCTAGAACATGAGCTTTTTCCACATTCAGATTCTTATATTTTCGAAAGATGGGTTTTAAGGATTGAATCTAGAGTTCCCAGCTGGAATTTGGGGTTTTTCTTATTACAAAGTAAAAGGGTTTTCTAGGATCTGCAAGGATTAAAAAGTTATTGTGCTTGGATTCATCATTTTGAGGGGAGATTTCGGTCTTTTTCATCTGGGTTCAGATTAGAACTCCTACAGTTGCAGAAATCAGATTCCAGAATGTGAGGAAGAAGAAGACAGTGCACGCCCAAATTAGTGATGTGAACAGGGATATCCCTGCTTTTGTTAGTGCTGTGAGCGGGGATATCCCCGCCCACCAGAGTACTGTGGGTGCTGTCTCTCAAGGACTGGTTTCAGTTTGGACGGGGATATCCCCGCCCACCAGAGTACTGTGTGTGCTGTCTCTCAAAGACTGGTTTCAGTTGGGACGGGGATATCCCTGCCCAAATTAGTGCTGTGAACAGGGATATCCCTGCCTCTGTTAGTGCTGTGAGCGGGGATATCCCCGCCCACCAGAGTATTGTCTCTCTCAAGGTGGTTTCAGTTGGGACGGGGAGCTTGACCGTTTTCTTCTTGTGCTTGATCTTCTTGGGCTTGGTGTAGGTCTTCTTCTTCCTTTCTTGGCCATGCAGCCGCGGAGGCAGAGGACGAGGTGGAGGGTGCTCTCTTTCTGGATGTTGTAGTCGGCGAGGGTCCGGCCATCCTCGAACTGTTTTCCGGTGAAGATCAGGCGCTGCTGGTCCGGGGGAATGTCCACCTTGTTCTGAATCTTGGATTTCACATTGTCGATGGTGTCAGAGGATTCGACTTCTAGGGTTATGGTTTTGCCTGTTAGGGTTTTGACGAAGATCTGCATCTTCTTCATTTTAGGGTTAGGGTTCAGTTCTTCCTTCCTTCTTCAATCTGATATGGGAGAGGATGAATTTTTGGATTTTGGATTTTTTTAAGGGAAATGAGCAGGGATATCCCCGCTCAGCGCTAAAAGTTAAAAAAAATACCCAACAGGGCCTTTGGGACTATTGTGGTCTTTATGAGAAATTGATGGTGCTTTTGGCTTTTAACAAGTCTTGAAGGATTTTTTAGGTAAAATCCTCTAAAATAAATAGAACACCGACAAAAGCACCTAAAACCCAACACAGATATCAACAAACCATCCATAAACGTAAAAGCCTTTTCCAATTAATCAAGCATACAGAGAGAGAGGTCCAATTTACATTACCTTGACTATGTGTTTTCTATGGGAATCATAGTGCTTAAGACTGAGATTGACATTGTTTGCAAGCTTAGAAATGTGTGACGGTTGGACTGAGTTTGCAACATTGGAATCTGCAAGCACCAGAGAAACGACTTCCAATCTCCTTGGCATTTTGAAGACATATTTCCCATATCTGTATAAACAGAGTGGTTCTCTATACACTAGAGAAAGTGACGGGGGAGGATGTGTACGGAAATACAAATGATATCGCCATCTTGAATGGCTCATTTCCTCAAATCTGTATCAACAGAGTGTGTTCTCTGAGGAGAGTACGTAGTAGGGAAACAGAAATGAATGCGGAAATGTGGGGTATTCGTAGAGATGTTTTGAGGAGTTACGGACGGAGTTGGTAATGAGAAGTCGAGGAGTTATCGTAATGGAGGCTTTACATGGACTGTAATAACGGGTATCAAAATCAATTGAGATGGTCAAAATAAAATTGAAAGAAATGCACTGATTTCTAAATAGAAACTTTTTTTTTTTTTTTCCGAAACTTGTTGGCTTCATATATAATAACTAGCAAAAGCATGAGCATGACCCACGTGGGTTGTCGTTCGTTCCATTTAACTACTTTTGATATTGTTTTAAAAGATGGTTATATGTAAGTAGGGATGTGATCCAGGTGAGAATTGTTCTCACGGAGTCATCGTGAGAACTTTTTGTGGAGCCCATTGGGGGCTCCATTTTGGAACGGGACAGGTGGGGATTGAAAGATCTATATAAGATCACCATAAATATCAAGTTTGGCCCCAATCCAATGCTTCTAACCCCTTCATTCATGGCTGACAAGTCCAATCCATTCATATGGGTATATAGTTGATCCAACGGTCCATTTCATTCACATTGGTGTCGAAACCTGGGACGTGTGACTATAAGGGGGTCCTTGTCCATTGCAAGGTTTGGATTGGGTGATAGGTGGGCCCCACCCATAGTTCTCGCGGTTTGAAATGTGAGAACAGTTCTCACCTGATTAATTCTCATGTAGGTATTGTATGATGTAGTTGTTAGGTTATTTATAAAAGCAAAAGTCATGAGATCAAACCTACTAACTATATACATTTTTAGTTTTTTTAGCATGGCGGCTCAATTAAACAAATTCAAAATTGAAAGTAATCTGGTCAAAATTGAATTCAAAACCTTCGGCTTTAATATATCATAATAGGCACCTCATTGAAATGGATGGTTAGGGTTTTGTTCGGTTAGTGAAATGTCAAGGGCTGGCTTTTTCAAGAGGAAACGAGTCCCATAGTTCTCGTAAATTAAATTAAAATTTGACCTTTTGAGATAAATTAAAAGAGGTTTTATGGACTTTTAAGGTTCTCAACTTGAAATAAAGTTTAAACTATTGAAAGAAATGCATAATCATTGATGCTAATTTACAAATGAAAATAAATCTTTAATTATTTTAAGTTTTATATTCTATTTATTTAGAAAAATCAGACCTTTTCTATATAAAATGTCATGTTGGGCTGTGCCTCAGGCCGTGTCATTCGTGCCTCAGCCCAGACACCCTGGCCCAGCACGGCCCATCCATTGGGTCGTGTTGTGCCGGGCCGGCCAAGTCAACGCGGTCAAAGGACTATGTTGGCCCACAGCCTGGGTTTTTTTTTTTTTTTTTTGTATTGGGCTCCCAATTTACACCCCTAGATGTGTAGATTATTATTATTGGTATTATTTTTATGTATAAATTTTACTAGTCTATAAATAAATACAATTTAAACTAATTTAACAGATACATTCAAATCCATAAATCATTATTTGCCTTACGATTTGCCACCAAGTTGGACAACTTGTGTAAGCATTGGATTTTGAAAACATACCCCACACTCGTCCATATTAGCTTATTTGTCTTTAAGTTTGTAAGTAGATTATTGTTCTTATTTTCCAATAGTTTTGCGAAAATCCTGAATGTGAATTGCAAGCTCGTCACATATTATAGAAGATTTGTGCCATATTGTTAGTTTGGTGTTATTGTATAAAAATTATAGATTACATCAGATGCCTTCCTATATTGCAAACTAAAAGAAGGCTAATCTCTCCTTCAGAACTACCTCGAGATTCTTTGATAATTGGACTACAGATGCATCATCAAAGTACGATTTGAATAAGAGATTTTTAAAAACCAATTACAGGAAAAAGGACACTACTTAATTTCAAAAGATGAAGCACATTCAATGATTAAACACTTTTTTAAATACTGCAAAAAACTTGAGTGAAAATGTTTCTCTTGAACACCCAGATTCTTCTTATAGTCGCCACCATTGATAGGAAATTCCTCGAAAGTGGTACACTCGTGAAAACACGACCCATAACTGGGATCATGGTTTACACATCCCAACATCTGCTTCGGTTCTGAAAAACATGATATATTAGAATGGAAAAACAAAATTCATGTAATCGACTCCAACATAGTTGGGATAAGGCTTTGATGATGATGATGATTTTTATATATAAAAAAGAACAGTATCATGTTGTCCCACCTTATTGTGACAATCAGTGAAGTTCCTCTTTTTTGTTTCTGTTTTACCAATTTTCCTATATTCTCTTTATTTTTCCGGAATTCTTTTTAGTTATCTTAGAAAATTTGCAATTAACTAAAATGACATTTCAAGACAACCAGCCTTTGTTTGGAAGTCATTTTCATCAATCTTTATATTGGCTTCAATTATAACTTTATGCTTCCATCAGTATTTTATTTTCTATCAACAGGTTGGTTAAACTGCTTACTTTCTTTACTGTGTATTGCTTTATTATGAGATGTAACAGTGATGACATTACTGTCTGTTAAGTAATGATATAAAGAAGCAAAAACTTAAAGATTTGATATGTTAGATATTGTCAGTCCCCAATTATCTTAACCCTTTTGCCATTAAGATTTTGTTCACTCAAGTATTTAAGGGCTGATTATTTCCCAACATGGGATGTAATCCAGTGAGAACTGTTCTCACGGAGTCCGTGAGAACTTTTTTGTGGGGCCCACTGGGGGGCTTCATTTTAGAATGGGACCGGTAGGGATTGAAAGATCTATATGAGACCACCCCGAATATCAAGTTTGGCCCCAATTCCATGCTTCTAACCCCTTCATCCATGACCGACAAGTCCAATCCATTCGTATAGGTATATACTCGATCCAACGGTCCAGTTCATACGCATTGGTGCCAAACCTTGGGGCATGTGAGTATCAAAGGGGTCTATGTTCATTGCAATGTTTGAATTTGGTAATAGGTGGCCCCACCCCATACTTCTCGGACACCCCATACTTCTCGCGGTTTGAACCGTGAAAACAACTCTCACCTGATTATTTCCCGACACAAATTATGGGTTGTTTGGGAAATGCCAACTTGTCAGAACTTTTTACTTCTCGTAAACCTTGCCATACACATTGATGGCCAGCCTCTCTCTCTCTCTCTCTCAAATTATCTGGGTGCCTCTCCACTTCTCTTTGTGTCTCCTCCAATAAGCCCGCCCACTCTCTGATGCAAGACAGAAAAAACCCCATTCTACCTGCAAGCTGATTGACGCATACCCTAACGTCTAGGTAATAATTTTCCCTACTGCAGATGGCGTAGAGCCCACCTGAGATCATAAGCCATCTGCCACTTCTATGACTTGAGCCCATATGAGATTGGAGCCCATTTGCATCTTCATTTTTTCTTTACAATCCTCTGATTTTCGCACTTGTCTGTGGTTTCTTCCCAAACCTACTCTAGGCATGGCTACCTGATCACATTTTCTGCACTTTTGTGCAATTCATTTGGATTTGTGTGAATCAGTAGTTCAGATTTTTCAGCAAAAGATGGATTCTATATTTGATAAATTTGATTAATTGCGATGGATTTGTTGGGATTAATTTTATATATTTTTCAATTTATTTACCAAGGAATCCGCATCGGCACAAAACAACAACACGATTGTTTCACTAAAGAAAAATGTTTCGCACCAAACATAATTTTTCATCAACCACATAAATCCTTTTGTACAGAATTATTCTTCCATAGATTTTATTGATGTCGCAAATTTCTCATTCATTGGAAAAAGGCTGTACACAAACGTGCCCTAAATCTTTAATGAAAAGCTTTCCCGTATAAATTACTAGAGATGTATCCTTTTTTATCATATCAATAAATAATTCAAAAGGCATGAACTGGCAATAGTTTGATCTTCAATTAAGTAACTGAAAATGAATGTTACTAGAGCCTAAAAGTTGAGTAATTTGCACAATTCTATTATGCATAGCTGCCTATCTAGCTAGTCCTTCTTCCTTAATCATTATCTTAAGAATTTTTTACTAAAAGGCCCCTATATTTTCACGATACCTCAAAAAGGCCCCTTTACTTTGTGTTTTTAACTTAATGCTCCCTTGACTGACGGTAAGATTAAAGGGAAAAGCTGTGGTTTCCATTCTCCTCTTTCTCTTTCCCCTTGTATTTATTAGAAAGACAAAATGACTCTTTTGACCCTATGTTATCTCTCTCCTCTTTAAATAGGAATTCTTCAAAATAAACCTATATAGAAAATGGTACTACTCATCTTTGATGGTACGTCTTCGTCCTATGACCATCTCAGTTCATTTCTCTACACCTGAAAGCACAATCCATGTCTAAAATCTGAAGCAAACATGTGGAAGACAGGTAAGATACATCTATTTATTTTTAATTATTTTAAATTGATCATAAAAAATCTTCTCTTTTATCATCTAATAAAGAACTATATGAATAAGGAGCAATGAACGTGAATGTATAAAGACGGTTGTATTAGGGCATTGAGTTTCAACAACACACGCACAAGATACAAGTGGTTTTTTTTATTGTTGTCGACATTGCTTGCCCATAACATGTGATACAATTGCTCCCAATATGTGATATGAGTGATCTAGGGTACTCAATACTGATTGACACATGTCAGAAGATAAGTGATTTTGTGATGACATTGTTTGCTCCTAATTTGTGATACGAGTAACGCATTGCACTGAGTCGGTAAAATGGGTAATGCACAATGAATCATTCAATAAGAGCAAATTGTGATTCGATGTAATTTGTAGTAGTCCCAAAATGGCTAAGAAGAATTTCTCTAAAGTCATTCAACAATGGAGTATTGGAGCGGAATAGGTGAGATGGATGTTTTCCTACCAGCCCCCACAAAAAAAAAAAAAAAAAAAAAAAAAACTATGGATTTTGTCAGGTCTTAACGAATAATTAAATATTTTATTTTTCTAGCCATCCTACCAACCAAAAAAAGAATAATTGAATCTTTTGTTTTCCTTGCTAGCCCAAAAAAAAAAAGAAATACCATGTCATGTGCAAGGTCTTAAAGAATAATTGAGTATTTTGTGCACTTATGTCAAATTAGGCCCATGAATCATTACAGACTTAGAACTCTTGAATTGTATTTAAAGTCAAACTACAAATGAATATAAACTTTATTTATCATAGTAATTTGTTAGTGTATGGCTACCTAAATATGAGAACGACACTTTGAGCGGGATAAAAATCGGGCACATGATTACAAGGATGGGCCATAGGTTGTGCTTGGCATGTTAGATGGAAAGGGTTGAGCACTAAAAAATTGTATTGAAAGGGGAAAGGTCTAAAGCATGAAACGCCTTATGTCCACCCCATTTATTAAAGGGACAACCCAACCCAACCCTAAATAAGTGTTGACCCATATCTGGTCCATGTAATTTGTTGGTATGATGCTGGTAAGGTAACGTGGGAAGTCATCAGTTTCATAGGTCACAAGTATCATTTCTAGTTTTCAATTAATGGAAGAGACAAAATTAATAAATAAAAGATGAGAATGACAGTGGGAGTTGGGAACAACAAAATAGGGTAGGAAGTTGTGAGGTTCAAAGGTCAAAAGTGTCATTTCCTATTTCTAATTAAAGCAAGAGGCAAAATGGGTATATAAAAAAAGAAAAAGGAGAGTAGGGATGTCAATGCCAATTACTTATGGTTAGGCTTGGCTGTTAGTCAAGGGAGCATTAAGTAAAAACACAAAGTAGAGGGACTTTTTTGAGGTATCGTGAAACTATAGGGGCCTTTTAGCAAAAAGCTCTAACCTAAACTGGGGATAGCCTATAGTACATTATGTATTGTTATTTCAAATTTATTTCTTGATGTCAAATCTTTTCATTGTAATATATCTTGCTTATCAATTTCTCTATCTCTTTCACTTCATAAATCTAGAGTTTCAATTGCTTACCTGTGCTTAGTGCGGGCATCCTTTGCTATTAATAATTGAATGAAATTGTTCCTAACTGGTGGTAATCCATGGTAAAAGCTCAATTGTAAACTCAATCTCCCTAACTGGTCGTAATCCCGAACTTCTTCTAAAAAAACATCCGGAAATTTGCATACAACGGGGATTTCCTCCACCCCTTATTATCCTTCATGATAAACGCAAGAAATGCTTCACACCCACTCTTTAATAATCTGCTAGCTTTCAAGGCTAAACTAAAACATGTATGAGTGCATTTCCTATTTCCCTGAATCATCAATTCTGCTTGTGTCCCCTTAAAATTAAAGTTGATGGTTTTACTAAAACAGTTTATCGTGGCATGAAATGCTTCTAACCAATCCATGCCCAAAATGATATCGAAATCATGCATGTCTAAAATAATAAGGTTTGCTGGTAAAACAACTTCACCTATTTTAACTGTACAGTTAGGATAAAAGGTCATACAAACAACCTGTTTACCTACTAGAGTGGTGACAGTCAAAACATATTCAAGTTCTCTAATTTGAAATAAAAAAATCAACTTGGCAAACATAGGAGATAAAAACGAATGAGTGGACCTAGGGTCAAATAAAATATGTGCTTCTACTCCACAAACAAGAAGTTTACCTTCCACCACGGCACCTGCAACGTCAGCATCCACACGATTGATATGATATGCGTGCCCTTACTGTTGTGGCATGTTCTGTGCCTAATTCTGCCTCCCTTGTTGTGCATTTCTATTCTGCTGTGGAGGACAAGCATTCTGATTCGGGACCTGTGGTCTGCCTTGCTGTTGAGACTGTCTAGCCTGATTCTAGACTGGTGGTTGGTTCTGAAGAGCTACTGGTCGCTGTGGCCGGTTCCTATTATCCTGATTTTGATTTTGTGGACAATCTTTAATTATATGATCCATTGCTCCACATTTGAAACATGCTCCTATCCACTTACAACACTGGTTGGTTTCATGGGTTTTTTCAAAATTTGCGCAAACAATTTGTCGTCCTTGATTCTGGTCTTGCCTCGGTTTCTTGTTATGTTGGAATTTCTAGTTTTGTTGCTTTTGATGCTTCTTCTGTGTATCTTGGATAAGCTTGTTGTTCAAATCTTCAAACTTTATATGCCCGCTTGACATCTTCATCGAAAGTAGCGGGTGGTACTACTCCCCTTGCATCTCTCTCATTGATTGGGTTTAATCCTTCTAAGAACTTAATTAGTGGTCTTTTTCTCCACTATGTTAATCAACTCTGGGGCATACCTAGATAATCTCTTAAATTTGGTGAGGTATTCGAGAACTGTCATATTCCTTACCTGAGTTGTTGGAACTCAATGGCTTTCTGTCTCTTGACATGAGCTGGCACATACTTCTCACTAAATTGTTTCTTAAATTTTGCCCAAGCTTGATCATTAGCAATGTTCTGATAAGCTTCCTTAACAGTTTTCCACCATATCTCTGCAAGCTCGGTGAATAACGATGCTGTAAGATGAACTTCCTGCCTACTCGAGCACGTGAGGATGTCAAAGATGTTCTCAGTTTGTGCTAGCCAGTCATCTACTGTCAGTGTGTCCTATTGACCTGTGAATTCTTTCGATCCCCTCTTCTTGAACCGCTCAAACAGTATATTAGGGTCATTGTCTTTGTTGTTAATGACAATGTTTGGACCCAATGGTTGCATTAGTACGGGTTGAGGTCTCCTTTCCAAGACCTCTAAAAGCTGCCTTTGTACCTGTGCCATTTCCTTATCTTTCTTGGCCATTTGTTCTTAGACCCTAGCCTGATTTTCATTAGCTTGCTTCTGTTGTTCTATCATAGCTTGCATGAGCTTTTGAAATTGTGTTGCTGTTAGTGTCATCCGGATTTGTTTCGGATGGTCTTGCATTTGCATTGATGCCTAAAGTGTTAGGATTGGCTGGACTCTTACGAGGAGGCATGATGCTATATAACAAAATGTTAGTACACAATACAAATATGGTTGGTATATACCCAAGTCTCATACTCAACGAGGTAATGAATGATCTAACGGATCCTTGTCACGCCCCTATGATTTTTTGTTTCTTTTAAGTGACTGAAACATGTCCCGCTCTAATACCAGTTCTGTCGCAATCCCGGACTAAGTTTTAGGACAATCTGGGATCGCGAGCGGTGCACATGTGGTACGAGGAGCAACTCATTGTCCGCGTGCGCAATTTCCGACAAGTTTCCGTGGTGAGGATTCCAAGACAAACACACACGATTATGGTTACGGGAGCGTGTAGTAAATCACATGAAACATATATAAAATCATAAGACATAATTTCAGAGGGTGAAATGTAAACTATAGCATTCACATAGTAATTTAAGTTCAAGTAAACAAGAAAAGTGAGTTAAGTTTTTACAACCCATGAGAGGCCAACAAAGGCCAATACATTCCCAAAATGAACAAAAGATTAAGACAAAAGCCCTCTCAAAAGATAATCCACATCTTATGACCTCACCCGACGTCTGGATGACATCGTCGGGTTGCCATTCTCAAGCAGGTGGCGCCTCAACCGCCTCCTCTGGACGCTCCTCCTCATACGCATCGGCGCCTACACCTGAGCACCATGATAACAAGGGCCGGACAAGATGGTCTGGCAGGTGATCAATTTAGGTACTGAGCATACGGATCATAAACATTAATTCGTTTGGATGAAAACAAGATTTAAATTGAAATATAGAATTTAAAAACAAGTGCATAACTAAGATGATTAACGAGATGGTAAAAATCCAAGAATAACGTACAAGGTGGAAATTTAGCATGAATACTTAATAATATCATGATTAGCAAACACACATTGAGCCCATCCTCCTCTAGCATATAAGATGACAAGAGCAAGTAAGACAAGACAAAACAAAGTCCTACGCCACACAAGGTAGACGGGATCCGACTGCAGAACCAAAAACACGTACAAAGTATATGACCAATCTGCAAACGATCCAAGTAGTTTAAGGACCCCTAGACCAGCTGATCAGGCTGACAGTGTAGTCCAAGCTCAGTGGTATCTACTTAAATTCATGAATGTACAAGACGGAAATACATTTACAAGACAAATCATGAAAAAAGGGGAGCCACTTGTCAAGACAAGACATGATAGCATAAGCGATTAGCATGGAAAAACACAAGAAGTGGTCCCCTTAAAATTCCTCAAATCAAGAGTTTTCCTGAAAACAAGATCCCTTTTGGCTCTTAAAATATTTTAAGACAAAGCTGGTATTTATAAGTCAAAATAGATAAAAATCGGTAAATTCCAATTCAACCTCTAGTCTTCAAAACAAACTTTCAAGCATATGCTAAAACCCCATCGCATCACCCTTGTGTATTTGAAATCCGAATGTCGGGATTTAGAAATGAGTTGGTGCCCTTGAAGATAAATGACATTCACGATTCCAAGTGCACAATCTCAAGTTAAAAGCTCTTAATATATTTTGGATTTTCATCTCCATAAAAATCCTATAAAAAAGCACCATTCTGATACTCTCTGTCAACACTAAACTAGCCGCCAGCTGACCGCCTCACCCTAGATAGGAAATTTTTGATTTCTGGAATAGTGACCGACCAAGGTCGGTCGGTGGTCGGCTAGCTGACTGGTGATCGCCAGCTGACTGCCCCCCTGCGGGAGTTTCACTTTAGGTTCTATTCCGAGCCATTCTTTCTCCCTTTTCAAAACCAATCTTTCCTAGGCAATCCCTTGCACTTCCAAAGCCTACATGCTCTCCAAAAATCCAACCTCCAACCATCTCAACACCAAAAACTCCATTCTTCCAAACACAACCATAAAACATTCATGCTCACCAAGTACTTCATTCTAACATAGATCATTTTGTTAGTTTTATGGACTCAATCCAGTAAATGATATAATAAATTGATTAATTTTTTTATTTATCAGTATATTCATGTTTTCCTTTCATGAGATAAATGATGATTTATTATATACTTGCACATAACCAATACGAATGACATGATGGTTCATGAGATGAACCGGCGTCCATAAGTATATTAGATATAACACATGTGTATGGATGAGATCCACATACGGGAGACATGTGTGACAAATCTTATACTTAAATATTATCACAACCAGTGATGAGACTAGACATCTCATACTGACAAGGTTGCAACACTTTGATCACTATGAGATAGTGTGATTTGTCTCGATCATCAGAATGGAAGATTCTGGATCATAGTGCTGGTCCATTGGATGTATTGAAGGACCATGAGAAGCACCTTATTAACATTGTCTTTACTTTAAGGTCTGCTCTCATAATTCCCTAGTGATAGACTCTCAATTCTGAGACATTAATGAACTCAAGTTTCTATCTATTCATTTGCTTTGAGTCACCAATGAGTGAGGCCAACTGTAGGTTAACACCTCGGTGATTTTGGTACGTGGTAGTAGAGCTGTGGGAACATTCAATGGTCAAGATAGAATCTATCTCTAATATCCTCTTGTGCCAATTAATGGATTATTATTGATAAGTGCGCACCCATTCCGATTAAGAGTTAATTGGAAAGGTACCTATGATCATTATAGTTAATTGGGGCTCAAGGATAATAAGATATGGATCTAGTTTGGAAGACATGTCCAATTGATCCATGGATATTGATAGAGGGGCCTACTTGTGGTAATGTGGAAGTTTATGGTCTCCTATGTAATATTCCTAAGACTGGAGTTCAATTGCATTTATATAGTGGAGTTATTTGTAATTAACTGTGGACCCAGATTACACATGAGATGTGGGGTCGCGAGTCCCAGTTGGAGCCAGCTTTCTAAGGAATCCTAGTGGTCCCCACGCTAGCCCAATTATTAGAAAGTATCTAATTCTAGTTGAACTCTAAAAGGAAATCTACTATTTCTATTTGAAGTGAGACTTCTAATTGTGGTAATAGTAGACTTACTAATTTTAGTAGAAGTGAGACTTCTATTTTAATTAGAAAGGAATTAGAAAGTTACTAATCATATTTGAAGTGAGACTTCTAATTATGATATGGTAAGTTACTAATTAATTAATGGAAGTAAGACTTCTATTTTAATTAAGAAGAGATAGTTACTAATTATTTGGAAGTAAGATTTCTAATGAAAATTAGTAAGTGGGGCTTGCAAAAGCTATAAATAGAGGAGAGGAGGGCTGGACGTCCATGCATGCTCCATAACTAGGGATTCACGCCCAGCCCTCTTTAGTGCAAGTGTTGCACGAGCTCTTTCTCCTCTCCCTCTTCTAGTTCTCTTCTAGTTCCTCTTTTGAGTTCCTAGTAGTTTTCTCTTGGAGATCACACCATTTTCTTAAGAAAAGGAGAATCTGATACGGGTCATAGCGTAGAAGATCAAGAGGTCTTAGAGATCCTTATTTGATTAGTGAAAGCGTTTCATCATCAAAGAAAGACGCAACTTCTACATTAGAGCACAACCGAGCTCCAAAGGTATAATCCACTTCCTTGCATGTTGTAGATTATTATGGATGCTTATTAATTGCTATTTCTATCTTCTAGATATATTGTATTTACTGATCATGATGGCTGAGATTGAGGGTTTACTTCTTGAATTGGGTTTTATAGCCTTCTGGATAGTTGATCCCTGCATCAAGTGGCTCAAAATTTTTTGAAACCTATCCTAGAGGCCCACCTTATTTCCAACACATTTAGCAAAACAGAATTCAAATTGGCTCAGAAAAGAGATTTCCAAAATAATACAAGTAAAAACATGCATGCAAGTGTAAAGATGAATATCAAACTAACCATGCTTGCTAACAACAAAATCAATTGCACAATTAGAAGATGAAATCAAGCACTTGGCGAGCAAAATGTCTACATACTTAGCATGCTCAAGAATATCTAGAAAGATCACTTACCTTAGCCTAAATGCAAATCAGATTTTTTCTCAAAGGTCCCACTCAAGTGCTGAACCAGAAATCTACAAAAACCCCAAGAGAAAACCTCAGAGACCCACAAAAATTAAAAAAAAAAAAAATTTAAGTCTCATTTTGAAACAAGTTTTGCATGTGTGAAATTGGGAGTCTAAAGGACCTAACAAGATCATAAATGAAGGCTGAGAAGCATCTCTTACCTGAGGTTTTCCTAACAAGAAGAAATGGAGAAGAGAAGATGGCTGTCTAGCTGGAATTGTAGGAAAAACTGGTGCAATGGAGAGCTAGGAAGGAGACGATGAAGATGATGGACTTAGATTTCCAGTCCAAGTTCATTAGGGGAGGCATGCAAGGTGAGAAAGGAAGAAGAAGAAAAGCTCTTGTCTGAGTTCTGGAGCCTCTGACGTTGAGATGAAATTTGAATGAGAGTGAAGAAGAGGAAGGCTTAAGTTTAAGAGGGGAATTGGGCCCCACCAGGCGTAGAATTTCAAGTGGTTGGAAACCCCTCATGTGGGCCCCGGATGAGATCAATGAAGAAGGAAGAAATGTTCCTTGAAAAATCTAGTTTTCAAAAAGTATAAATTTCTAATAGTTTGAAGACTTTGAAAATCGTACACAAATTTGAGCGTTAAAAAGACCGTTTTATCCTTTTGGGCTAAAAACCGGGTTTCTTGGCTTCAGACATATGGATGGAATGAACACAAAAGTGGTTGCTAATAATAAGACCTCTCAAAAGGAATAAAACCTATAATTTTTCGAAATCAAGAATCATTCCCTCATGTTTACACGTGTAACTTAGGGCACTTGACACGCCCCTAAGCATATCAGACTAAATCCAAACGCTCTCAAAATTTTCTAAAGCTATGACTAAGACTAATAAGCCAAACTACACTCTAATCAAACGACTTTTGATCCCACTTAAGAGACTAATTGCCCACTTAATTAACACTAATCATGAGCACCTGGGTCGTGGTCTTACATCCTCCACCTTGGCATTTGGTCCACCAAATGAAAGTAACTTAATTACCTGTTATGGAGTCCATTATCATTTTCATTTGCAAGGAATCAAGTAGAGTTGACATTGAGAGATTAGATCTATTGAGAGTTTGGGACTCTTTATAATATCCCTACATTATCTCTCACTAATAGATTCCACTGGTGTTGCCATGAGCCGGCATGCTCAACTAAGAGCAATAAATTTAACACAAGATGCAAAAGTGAAAATGCATTCAACAAAAATCTCATAAAACAAAATAAATATAGATGCTTCTTTACCACATTTTTCTTTTTCAAATCATTGTTTTAAATTTGAACTATCCCTTCGATGAATTCTCCAAGAGAATCCATAATCATCTTACTAGATCTCTATGAGGATATATTTTATTGGTTTTGACAGTGGCAACACGTTTATCAAGAGAGAGGTTCTAAGTTGTTTATTCCTTGATAGCTTCGTTATTCTCTTGTGTTTATGTATTTTTTGCGGTGAAGTACTGGAGGGAAAACAATCCCACAAAGTGTAAGATATAGAGATGTGGAGAGATGTGCCGAGAAGGATTAAACAAAGAAGGAGAATGGAAAAGGAAAAAAAAGGGAGGAGAATGAATCATATCAAGTAGGTGAACGAGAAGCTAAGGAGGAAGCAAAATGCATGGGAGGAAATCTCTTTTCAATTAAAAAACCTGACCTTGTACTATAACTAGCAAAACCCCGTGGATAACCACGAAACCACCAAATGCACAGACTGATATGAATTATTTTTAATAAATTTATTAATTAGTAAACTTGTGAGTCCTTTTTTTATTGCTAATTTGATCTTTATGTTTTTTTACAAATATTTTGTTCTTTAGGTGAGGAATGAATTGATTAAGAAAGATCAAATGATTATAGACCTAACAAATTGACCTAATATATTTAAGTGGGACCCAGATGAATGGGGTCCATCATCTCTATTCTAACCGTCTATAAAATCAAATGATGCGGGTCGGGACCCATTAATTGATTGATAAAGATCAAATGATCACAGACCTCTCAAATTGACCAAACTTAGCCTATTTAAGTGGGACCCCCAAGATGAATGGGGTCCACCATCTATAATCTAACGTTCCATAAAACCATATGATGCGGGCTGGGACCCATGAATTGCTTGATAAAGATCAAAGGATCAAATTATCATAGACCTCACAAATTGACCAAACCTAACCTATTTAAGTGGAACCCCCCAGATGAATGGGTTCCACCATCTCTATTCTAACCGTCCATAAAACCATATTATGCGGGATGGGACCCATGAATTGATTAAGAAAGATCAAATGATCAAATGATCGTAAACCTAACAAATTGACCAAATATTTTAAAGTGGGACCCAGATGAATGGGGTCCACCATTTTTATTCTAACCGTCCATAAAATTAAATGATGCGGGCTGGGACCCATGAATTGATTGATAAAGATCAAATGACGAAATGATCATAGACCTCTCAAATTGACCAAACCTAACCTATTTAAGTGGGACCCCCAAGATGAATGGGGTCAACCATCTATATTCTAACCATCCATGAAACAATATGATGCGGGATAGACCCATGAATTGCTTGATAAAGATCAAAGGATCAAATAATCATGGACCTCACAAATTGACCAAACATAACCTATTTAAGTGGAACCCCCCAGATGAATGGGGTCCACCATCTCTGTTCTAACCGTCCAAAAAACCATATCATGTGGGATGAGACCCATGAATTGATTTAAAAAGATCAAAGGATCAAATGATCGTAGACCTAACAAATTGACCAATTATTTTTAAGTGGGACCCAGATGAATGGGGTCCACCATCTTTATTCTAACCGTCCATAGAATCAAATAATGCGGGTCGGGACCCATGAATTGATTGATAAAAATCAAATGATCATAGACCTCTCAAATTGACCAAACCTAACCTATTTAAGTGGGACCCCAAAGATGAATGTGGTCCACCATCTATATTCTAACCATCCATTAAACAATATGATGCGGGATGGACCTATGAATTGCTTGATAAAGATCAAATGATCATAGACCTCACAAATTGACGAAACAAAACCTATTTAAGTGGAACCTTCCAGATGAATGGGGTCCACTATCTCTATTCTAACCATCCATAAAACCATATTATGCGGGATGGGACCCATGAATTGATTTAAAAAGATCAAAGGACCAAATGATCGTAGACCTAAAAAATTGACCAATTATTTTTAAGTGGGACCCAGATGAATGGGGTCCACCATCTTTATTCTAACCGTCCATAAAATCAAATGATGCGGGCCGGGACCCATGAATTGATTGATAAAGATCAAATGATCATAGACCTCTCAAATTGACCAAACCTAACCTATTTAGGTGGGACCCCCAAGATGAATGTGGTCCACCATATATATTCTAACCGTCGATGAAATAATCTGATGCGGGCTGGGACCCATGAATTACTTGATAATGATTAAAGTATTAAATGATCATAGACCTCACAAATTGACGAAACATAATCTATTTAAGTGGAACCCCCCAGATGAATGGGGTCCACCATCTTTATTCTAACTGTCCATAAAACCATATTATGCGGGATGAGACCCATGAATTGATTTAAAAAGATCAAAGGATCAAATGATCGTAGACCTAACAAATTGATCAAATATGTTTAAGTGAGACCCAGATGAATGGGGTGGAACCCCCCAGATGAATGGAGTCCACCATCTCTATTCTAACCGTCCAAAAAACCATATTATGCGGGATGAGACCCATGAATTGATTTAAAAAGATCAAATGATCAAATGATCGTAGACCTAACAAATTGACCAAATATTTTTAAGTGGGACCCAGATGAATGCGGTCCACCATATTTATTCTAATCGTCCATAAAATCAAATGATGCGGGCCATGACCTATGAATTGATTGATAAAGATTAAATGATCAAATGATCATAGACCTCTCAAATTGACCAAACCTAACCTATTTAAGTGGGACCCCCAAGATGAATGGGGTCCGCCATCTATATTCTAACCATCCATGAAATCATATGATGCGAGATGGATCCATGAATTGCTTGATAAAGATCAAATGATCATATACCTCACAAATTGACCAAACATTACCTATTTAAGTGGAACTCCCCAGATGAATGGGGTCCACCATCTCTATTCTAACCATCCATAAAACCATATTATGCTGGATGGGACCCATGAATTGATTTAAAAAAAATCAAAGGATCAAATGATCGTAGACTTAAAAAATTGACCAAATATTTTTAAGTGGGACCCTAATTATGGAGAGGTTTTAGGATAATTATGGTTGGTAATAGGGATCTCGTTGAGAGATTTTAGGATAATTATTATTGGTAATAGGGATATCATTGAGAGATTTTAGGATAATTCAAGTTCTAATCAAGCAATTTCTATTTTCTAGCAGCCACGTGTCCTCCTCCAGGAAGTCTCATGAAGTGTATACATCCCTTTAGTAATATAGATCGGGACTTAGGCAGAAATCAATGCCCTATATAAGAGGTAGTAACTTCAAATCTACCCTAACAAAAAAATAACAAAGAAAATAGCGCGATAAAATCTTCTCCCGAAAATGCTGCACCTAATAATCAAGCCTCACTTCCTCTAACAAAAAATGAGTTCCAGTAAAATTTGAGTTGCACAAACGCGACCCTAATTTTTTTTCTCAACGTCAACATTTCCCTCACACCCGGTTTGAAAAACCCGGTCAGTGGGGGTCGAGCAGCGGGCTCCTCTTATAAATGTCCCGTGAACTTTTGCACTTATCCGTGGTCTGGTCTCAAGTCTCTTAAGTCTCAACGAACCAGCAGGAGTCCAACATTAAACCAATCTCTGCTCTCATTAAAAGCCAACTCCCCCTCCTACTTTTTGTAACTTTTGTGCTTTCTGTGGGTACGGCCTTATTAGCTCTCTCCTCCATTCCTCCCGAAGAGAGAGTCTATTTTCAGAAATCTTCAGAAATCTCTATCTTTCTTGTTACGGACCGGACCGATTTTAGGTAGAGAGCGTGCGTTTTCACCTGCATTCTTTCGTGTTCGTGGCTTCTCCGCTTTGGATCTGTTCGTCAAAATAGTTTTTCTTCGATCTGTTTGTGAAGTTTCTGAAAAGTTTTGAATTTGGTGACAGGATCTCTGATGAACTTGATGTTGTTTGATTAACCGGTCGAGGAACAATGTCTTTGTGATTTCTGGCGGGTTTGAGGCTTTGATTTGTTCGCGAGGTAACGAGGGTTCTGGATCTCTGGAAATGTGCGGATTTGACAGATTTGCCTTAAACTTGATGTAAAATTTTGTTGTTCGGTGCGTATTCTAGGCTTTATCTTTTGATTTCAGGAGGGTTTTGTGGTTTGAGATTTGGAAAGTATTTTTTTTTTTTTTTTTACCGGGGTTGGATTTGGAAGTGGTGGGGAATTGCATGTTGTTTGGGATGAGTTCGGTGGTAATTTGTTCTTTCAGGCTGAGATTTGGTGGTATTGGTGTGGTGTATTGGGTTCTACTGTGAAGGTACTGAGACGGTTTTGAACGGTCAGATCTGTCGCTGTAGCTGGAAATGTGGTGAATTTGCTATGGATTGATGATAATCTCGAGATTCAAGGCCTAAATTTGGTTTCTAGGGTTTGTTTTTGGAATTTTTGTGACTGCACCATTTCTTGATGCCAGATCAAGCTCGGATGTGATGAGAGCAAGCTGATTTTCAGGTGGAGTTTAGAGGTTTTTGGAACTTCTATGTGCAAGATTGGCTGGTGAAGTGGTGATACAGTGAATTTTCCTGTCATCACCCTTTGTGATGTTTTTTTTTTTTTGCTTTTGAAGTGAGCGGTAGCTTGTGGGACTGCAGAACCCAACATGGCAGATGATTTGGATTTGGATGTGGTTTATTTTATATGATCATTGGCAAGGATTAGGATTCTTTTGAAGATACTGGCCTTCTGGTGCATTGGAGTTTTGGAAAGTTACATATCTGAAATGGTGGGGAATTAAAATTTCAGGTTTCAGGTTCTCAGAACCTCCGCTGCATTGTTAGACCGCAAAGCGGAGTAACTCTGAGGGGGAGAAGGAAGATGATAGAACAATTCATCAATTTTGTGATTCGGCCACCTAGGTACATGTCCTGGTTTTGTTTTCATCTTTCAGTGTGTAGCATTGCAGTTTTTTGTTGGATGTGTTTTGAAACCCAAGTCATTTGATGGATAGACTTAAATTGATGAAAGAATTTTGTGATTTTGATGCATTTATGGATTCTAATTTTGTTTCCTTTGATTGCATACCAAATTTATATTTGAAACTTTGTTCTGATTTTGTGGTTCTAAACTTTAACCTTGTTTCACAACTTTTAAATGAGGCCTATTGATGCTTACTTTGTATCCTTAACTCTTTCTGCAGTGGGTAGGAATTCGTTTTATACATACTTGAATCTTTACTGTCATCGTTGTCATCATCAAAGCAATGTCTCAACTATGACGTGAATCTTTAGTTTCTCAAATAAATTATAGATTTCTATGTTGTTTCCTCACATCATGGTCTCTTGATAGTTTGGTGCGGAGCTTTTAATGGGATTTAAGGAAAAATTACAGATTTTTTTGGGACAATATATCACCATTTTTCTTTATTGTTATGCTTTTACCTTCCCTTACTTGATGGATGGATATACAGGGCTGACTATAATCCAGACCAGTATTTATGGGAAGCAGAATTCACTCTTGCAGGGAGAAACTATAAGCGCCAAGACTTGGAGGCAAGTACGGAGATCAATTACCAAGGTTTTTCCTGTCTTTTTTGAGTCATCATATTTCTGGAACAGTGCATGTCATAATTGCTAACATTGCTGGAGTACCCTTTCAATATATCAGCTTCAAAATGGAAGAGGCCATATCCTGAAGTGCAGTCATTATGTCCCTTCACCCTTCCCTGAAAACACTCCCCTTCCATGTGTTATTTACTGCCATGGAAATAGGTGGGTTACTTCTTCTTTTAAGAATGTTTTAAATATCTTGCAGTTTCGTGCTTTCTGTTCTTTTTTTTTTTTTTAATTGGACTGCTGTACTTTAATTCTCTGTGTGAGGCAACCTTTTATTTCAAAATTTAACTTCTATAATTTTTTAGTTTCATGTCTTGTTCATCGTAGTTGAATCTGTTTGAATCTGTGTTCATTAGAGAGGGAAGTCTTGGTTTTGGTTGGCTGAAGTTTCTTCCTTTTTTTAATGCATGCAGCGGGTGTAGAGCAGATGCAAATGAGGCCGCTGCTATTCTACTTCCTTCAAATATTACTGTATTTACTCTTGATTTTTCTGGTTCGGGCATTTCTGGTGGTGATTATGTTAGCCTTGGTTGGCATGAGGTATTTGATAGAATATGCTGTCATGACTCATGAGTCTTTGAGTTCCAATGCTTATTACTTTTTTTAACTATTCAATCTGTTTTTTTCTTGCCTTTCAGAAAGACGATCTTAAAGTTGTGGTGTCTTTTCTGCGAAGCAACAAGCAAATTTCATGCATAGGACTTTGGGGTCGATCAATGGGTGCTGTCACAAGGTACTTATGCATTATCTTGGAATATTCAAGTGTAAACGGGTAGAATCTGGTAATTCAATGTTAGAACTGTAAATAACTACTTCTGTGTGTGTTTATGTTTCAAATTATGGATGGCACGGTTTAGAGTCTGGAAACTTCCAATATAAAATCCACCGTCAAGTTCTTTAGTTATAACTCTCATGTATGATAAATGATGCCGACTTTCGATAACACTGCAGAAAGAAAGAGAATCGGTTGCGATTTTAGGTGAAAGCCTCCACTTGAAAAACAAATATCAAGTTTTTTAGATATGAGATCTTTTGTGCCATAAATGGCACCCTGAGTTTCAATAGCTCTATTCAAAGGAAGAACATGATGCAAATCCTAGAGGAAGGGTTCGATCGAAAGGAATAAAGTTCTGTAGCAAGAGATTTTGGGGTGCAAAAGCACGTAAAAATAAGTCTGCTAGAGACATTTGGCAAAGATAAAAACCTACGCAGGGAGGAAAAATCTTCTTATTATTCAACTCTGACTTTTTTTCTACTGCTTCACATTCATGAAAGCCGTAAAGCAGAAGTTCTCAAAATTAAAACTCTATCTTGACCTAAACTAATCTATTTAAGTATCCTAACCACAATTTAGCAAATATATACCTACTAAAATCCTAATAAAAAATCTCTCCTTTTTGCGCCGATTAAGTTGTCAGAAAATCCCTGCTCTTTGGCTTAAAAGTTGTGCTACAGTTTTGGCTGGGTTGTTGATCTATAGATGTTGCATCATTCCCCTTAGGCTGCAAAGAGCTAGACCTTGAGCTTGAGTTTTATTAGCTTTATGTTGTAAACTTGTGGCACTTGAAGTGATCCTTTTGTAACACCTGACTTCGATCCTTTCTTTGGGGGCTCCGGCTTCATAGAATACGTGTAACTTGTTTTCCATTTTTAATGATGTATATGTATTCTTTCTCATCCGATAAAATAATATTCTTTCATTGCACTGTGTATCTCATCCCTTGATTCGGCAATCAAACAAAATAGGGTTGAGGATGTTTGTGCACCTTAGTTGTAGACGGTCCACAAGAGCTTGAGACATAACGTTGCCGAAGCTCCCATCATCAATCACTATTCACTACCGTACAATTCTGTCCATTTACATGGCCCGTTGAATGAAGGATATTATTCCATAACCATTGCTTTTCTACAGTTTATGTAGGCTGCTCTAGCTCCATTCTTTGACTCATCAGAACTTTAGCATCAGAGTTTCCATGGATATCAATTTGCTCTATGTTTTGTTCTTCTTTTGTTTCTATAGTTAACTTTGATTTCTTAGATTTTGGTTCGTCATATGCTCCTCATCTTCTTACTCTTTTTTTTTTTTTTTGTTTTGGTAAAAAGAAATCATCTTCTTACTCTTCTGTCACATGTACATGTATTGAAGCTTTTGGAGGTTGTTTTGGACATTGGAATGATAACCGATCTTTTTCCTGACAATAATAACACAGGCGAGTTCTTGTCCTCAGTTCATAGTAGAGCGGAAACTTGATCTTGGATCTTGGCTTGATTTGAGTCGAGTACTTGCACTGTATGAGGAGACAAAGATGACTGACCAATCCCTTTAAATTATGTGAACTTGTGAGCTTGATAATTGGATATCTCTTCTCCCAATGCATATTGTACCACTTTGTCGATTATTTCAAAATTTTGAGAAGCCAAGAGATACTGTATGTGCATTCTAAGGTCATGATAGTACCTGCATGCTGTGACATCTTTTTATTTCTCCTAGTCACATGTTGCTTGGAGTAGAAAGAATTTCCTCCGTATACTTGATTATTGGTTTTTGCCTTGTTTCAAATCCTGAAGTTTGAAGAACAAACTGTCTGATAATTGACCCAAAGGAATCTTTGTTTCATTAGATTCCACTATGGTTTAAGATATCGGCCGTCACCGTAATGATATTTTACTGTATACCGGTGTCGGCTCTGCCATAATAAAATATCGTGGCTATATCGGTAAATATTGGCTGATTAAAATATCGGCCAAGTTATCGGTATCAGCCGATATAATTATTGTAGCGGTTCTCATTTAGGGCTAGAAAAACTGAAAAAAATGAAAGAAAGAGAGGGAGACACGATCTACCATTGGATGATGAAAATTTGAAAAACAAAAGAAAAGAAAAAGGATCGTCCTTCTCATGCTCATCTCCTCTTCTTCTTCGTCTTCCTCTCCCTCTTCTCTTCTCTTCTCCTCCTTTTCCTCTCCTCCTTCCCTCTTCATCTTCCCATTTTTTTGGTTTCATTTTCCCCCTTTCTCGTTGGAAAGGGAGAACAAAAGGGGGTAAATGCCCTATTCAAGGTTTTATGGATTTTATTTCTATGTTGGGCAAGGTGTTAACAATTAATGCCCCTTTTAATGCTGTGTTGGGCTTGGCACGTCTTAAGGAAATTCCCCTTTAAATTCTCCCAAAACTCGTGGCTCCACACCATAAATTCTAAAGTTTTATCCAACTCAATTAAATGCCCCACTTTGATAGATGGGCTCCATATCACTGTTATCTTTTAATTACAACCCTTAATTTTATTTATAACTCTTAATGCACTTTAAGATTTTTTTTTAAACTACAACTTTTAAGAAACTCAAAAAATTTAAACCACTAAAAGGATGATCCCCTTTTATAATGGGCCATTATCGAATTTTATTACAGTTTTTTTAATTTATTTTATTTTTTACCACGAATTAAGGATATTTGAACATGAGTTTTTTTTTTTTACAAAGCTAATATAAACTATATTTTTTAGTAGTTTGGATTTTGTTTATGAATTACATTGATGGATCTATAAATCATGAGGATGGGGCAAAATATTAAACCTTAAAACATAATATATTTATTAATCAAAGATTAAACAACATCAATACAAAATGTTATGATTTAGGGGGTCCGATAGTTTGATTTATAGTTGTTACTAATGGAAAAAAAAACATGATTTTCTATTATTTTACAATATTCTGGATTTTTTGGATATTTTTTTCAGAATTTTTTTGGGGTAATTTTTTTTTTTTTCACGCTGCGACAACCACGACGGTATTAGTTATTGGGGTGGGCTGATACGGCAACTGATACCGCGATTTTCATCCATGGATTCCACATTCCTATCCCTGTTTCCATTGGATCCATACTCTGATGTCACCATCATACTGTAACTTTATCCACCAAATAGTTGCATACCCACAAAGTCTGGTAGCTACTGGTGTAACACTGTGTCCATCTGACATAGGTTTGTGAGCAAACATATTCTCCATGTACACTAGCCATGTTTATGGTTGTATCTTGCCATTGTACTTAGGAATAACAATTTTAATACTCAAAATCCCTATCCATATTCAGGGGACCTTGGTTAAGTTGATTTTGAAAAATTGGCTCTTCTTCTCAGTGGATTTCTTCCCAGCGCTTGTTATCCATGTGCTTGTACTTTAGATTTGTAAGTTGTGTCCATTCAAGTTAACAGTTGTTGGATTTGTGGAAGACATGCAATATTATCCATAATTTGATTGATAGCATTTGTCTAAGCAGACATGGAAGTCGAGAGCTTGACAAACAGTTGTTTCATATTCTCAACTCATCTACTTGTTGTGACATTAGAGATTTATTCACTTTTTTGTTTTGGGGTCAACTTAGTTATCTCCACTTGTGGTTTCTTGATTGATTTTTTTTTTAAATAATAGGCATCTTGTACTAAAAATTAAAACGGCTAACTTTTTGCGTAGATCTCGTTCTTAAGAGTTTGCAAGCGTAGACAGTTTGCAAATCTGAGTTTGAATGGCTCTAAAACGTGCAAAACTATTTGAGTTGTCCAATCTGGTCAACTCTACCTGTTGGCTGTGTGCTGAAAAAATGTTGGTGCCTAGGCTTTCCTTATGAGTCAGGTTGTACTCGACCCAGATTGTCATGCCCTGAAACCCAGGGCCCTGTCGGATTCTGGATTGTGACTCATAAGCATCACACTCCATGCATAAGTTAAATCAAAATCACATAAAGATTTAGGCGTTTACCCACTCAAACCAACTTTCATTAAATAATCAAATCTAAACAATAAAGGGAACATTTTCCAATAAAATCACTAAAGAATTCCATACATAGCCAAAGAATGCTTAAATTGCTGAATTTTAATCAAACGAATTTTTTTAAGGTTAATCCCTTGAATCTAATCAATCTTGATCTGCTCTCTCAGCTGCGCATGTTGAAGCCTATGTGCGGGTCGTCGCAATGCTCTTGATCACCTATGTCCTGGTTACCTGAAGTAGGGGCAGACCACTTATCAGCACACACTGGTGAATAGATATTCTAATCTAATATGCATTCAATAAACAAACAATGTAATTGAACAAGAATAGCAGTAGTAAACAGTGTGGTAATTCACATGTGGCATCCAATTCGAATTAGTGCATCTTATGGAATTATTATTTTCTTTTCCCATGGGTTATCACTTGTCTGCATCATAGCCACAGGTCAACATAGTCAGTGCAAGTCACAACATAGGATACCGCCATACAACTTGTAACTCCTTACGCCCTATTAGGGCCATAGCATCATAGTTGTCCATTGGAGGGTTAATGACATAACAACCAGCTGGATCTATAAACATAAATCCGCCCCTAAGGATCCATAAACATAATCCGCCCTGAAGGTCCATAGCATAGATTGACCACGAGGGTCCATAGCATAACACGTACGTAACATAGCATAGTGTAGTCGGTACCGGACTCATCTCCCATAGGACTCACATAACATAATCAGATGGCCCGAGTATGGTTGACGTCTTCCCGTACCTTGCTGGTAGATAAGTGGACCCATGGTTCTTTTAGACTTGGTGAGATTTTCCAACTTCTCAACATATGTCAACACATGCCCAATATCCATAATCCACAACTTCTCCAGTTATCCATGCTTATAATAAATTGATATGTAACCGGTCCCCCATCACAAGATCAGATTTAGTTATTGCCCCACTTCGATTCATAATTGGTATCTGTTTGTTTAGAGGTGATCACATCACCTTTTCATATCACATCCCATGAATACTCCACAAAATCAACACTGTTAACTTGTTTAATAAATCACATGTGATATCAATTAGAAACCATCAACCCAAGGAACATGCAATATCAAATCATAGCTTTTAGGAATTTCATCAAACGCATAAAGAGCATGAATAAGAACCTTTATTGCTTATGAGTTTCAGATTTAAAATCACCACGTAATTCACTAGTGGGATGCTTATAATACTAGATTTACTAGCCATAAGACTAACATGGAGCTCCAAACAAATAAGATGCATGACATGCCCGAGATACAAATGTCCGGATTCAACAACAAAACTGAATTTCAGTTATATACATAAAACCATATGCCTCAGATGTTACAACATAGAAAAACCCAACATTCAAAATCCCAAATTACATGGAAAACCCTTGCATAGGGTTTCCCCCATGATTATCCAAGACCAAACCCCAAATAGGGGTTTGGCCAAAGCCAAAAATCCTTGGCATGGGTTCGGCCATGCACAAAAACCCCAAAGTGGGGCTCGGCTTCCTCATGGAAACCTATTCCACGTTCGGCCAGGCCTTAACAACTCCCAATACACCATCGGCCAGCATGGCGTTCACCATACAATTGTTCGATCAAAGAATTCCACTCTATCACTAAGGTTTCATCTCGCAATACACTAATTTCTTCCACAAAATCAAAGATTTAATCCTAGAACTTATCAGAGTAGATTTTCCTAGCATCCAAAACAAAAAAGAGCAACACATACACATGTAGAATTAGCAAACCTACTCACCTTTGATATGCAAGGGTTTCTCTAGCAATATGAGGAAGAATAAAAGTCATAAATCAACCTCCATTGGCTGGTTCCTCCTCCTCTAAGTTTGTCTAGGGTTTATGGCTTCTTGATGAAATATAGTTAGAGAGAGAGAGAGAGAGAGAGAGAGAGAGAGAGAGAGAGAGAGAGAGAGAGAGAGAGAGAGAGAGAGAGATGGATTTCATCCCCCATGGTGGCATGGCTTTATAGCTTGAGATCGCCCACCTTTCCTATTTGAACTCTAAAAGAGGAGAATCTTCTTTCTAATATCGTGCGACAGTCCTAAAAGGACATGTGCAAGCACCCCGACCACCTCAGAGAGAGAGAGAGAGATGGATTTCATCCCCCATGGTGGCATGGCTTTATAGCTTGAGATCGCCCACCTTTCCTATTTGAACTCTAAAAGAGGAGAATCTTCTTTCTAATATCGTGCGACAGTCCTAAAAGGACATATGCAAGCACCCCGACCACCTCTTATTAGTAAAGACTTGGGTCCTAGGTCCTACTTCTCTTTGTTGAAATTCTCTTCTTATACTTACTCAAGGTCCCACCATTAACCCAACCATATCATACTTTAACCCCTAATATATTTTTAAGATCAAAGGGCCCTACTAATGCTTCATACCTCATTACCTCCTAAAAGCTTAGGGCCCACAAAGCTCAAATTATTTATTAAAAGAAGTCAAATTAATTGGATCATCATTTTCAATATTCGTAAATAATAAAAAGATAAAAGAAAACACCCTAGCATTCAAAGATTCAAAGCATAGGATAAATCATGATTAAGCACGCAAAAAAAAGAAGAAGAAGAAGAAGAAGAAAGAAACCCTAATTTAAATCAGGGATATTACACAGATCTAGCCCGAACGTTAGCTGGCCCAAGCTCTTGTCCATTCATTGTTGCAAGATGCCTGATCTTCTCGGCACTGCTCCTTGATCACTTTATAGTTGAATGTTTGTCGTCCTTTCTCCATTCAAATCTTCCCACCTTGATTTAGGGCACCTTTTATTTACTACTATTTAAATTTTTAGTGCAAACATTTAAAACTACTACGCTATGTTGTGTGGTTAAATGCTTTCTAGAGCCTTATAGTCTTTATAAGCTAGTCGGTCGTGTTTTAGGAGTAGGAAAAAGTATATCTAGCTCCTATTAGTTCTACTATTTTTTTTTTAATTATAACTCTACTGTAAATAAACGTTGATACATCATAGGAGGAATATATTGAAAACAGTAAAACAACAACAAAAAAAAAAGGATATGAGAGTAAAAAAAAAAACTATGTTGAAATAAGTAAACTCTATTTCAAAACTCCCACCGGAAGAATTTACTTGTCTCTTGATGTGACAGAAGGAAGCATGAAATGTGGTTGCTACGTCCAAGAGTTCTGCTGCCAGATTGATGCAGGCCCTAGGATTAGGGCTTGTGTGGAGGTGCTGAAGCACAATGAAGGTGCTGAAGTGCGTGTCCGGCGACACTATTACACGTCTCTGCAGAGACTTCTTACGAGAACTCACCTCAAGAATTAAACCCACACAATTTCTATTAATCAAAAGTCTGAAAATCTCTTTTCTACAATGCAATATAAATAGGAAAAGCAAACTTTGGTGCTAAGAAAACCTAATCAAACTAGGAAAGCAATAGAAACTACCCTAATTACAATCTTTCAACAAAATTAGTAACCTACTAACAATAGTTTAAAGATATAAAAAGAAATATTAAAACTATCTGTAGTGCTGACTTTCCACTACAACTGAGCATTGTTTTAGTGCGTCACTTATAGTGGGGATTCAATGAATGCCCTAGTATAATCACGGAACCCTTGCTTATATTTCACTATAACCGGACGCTACTGCAGTTTGTCATTTATGGCGAGGAATGCCCTAGCATGATCAGGGAAAAGTTTTTTCGGAATTCATGGTTTAAGATTTGACATAAAAATTTATCCCAGTTGTCAACCTGACACAACCATCCTTTTATCGGTGCTTGGAACTAGCAATAAACTGGCAGAGTTTATATTTACATTATATATATTTATGTGTAGAAATATTTCATTAAAAAATCTGCACAATAACTGTTTAGAAAGTTACTATTAAAAAAATGTTTAGAAAGTTCTGGAAAAATCTGAAGTATACATCAATTACATATTTTTTTGTAGAATGGCAACTAATATGGATTAATGCACCTCTTTTATTAATATGCTACGCTTGTTGTAAATGTTCTACAGCCTTCTTTACGGAGCAGAAGACCCTTCTATTGCTGGAATAGTATTGGATAGTGCTTTCTCTAACTTATTCGATTTAATGATGGAACTTGTGGATGTTTACAAAATTCGGCTTCCAAAATTCACAGTATGTTCTTCTTCCCCTTGCTGATAAAGATAAGAGGACAGTGGTTACAGTTCCTTTTAAAAAAAAAAAAAACTTTTATGGGAATTGATTAATACTTAGAAATATTAGTATGGAAAATACAACCCTAGAAAGCCGCTTCAAAAAGAAAGATTACGGGCTTCTTTAAGTTAGAAACATCTAGGAGCAGGAGGTCCACAGTTCAAATTTAAACCCGGTAAACCTAGGAAATTTCCTTTGGGCCGCTGTACGGTCTGCATTATGTGCTCAGAAGAAAATAGCTGATAATTTTTCGTTTATTACCTTAAAATGATTTTGTCGTTTGCCTGCGGGCAGATCTGAATGTAAGTAGGGAAGCAATTATAGAACTGAGAACTCAATTCAAGATCCAAATTGCTTATTTATCAGTAATTAACGTCCTGCTGATGTTGTTGAAGAAGCAAGTGTGGCAGTGAGAGAGACAAGGAGCAGTGGGAATGGTAGTAGGCAAATGTTATTGATTAAAAGAGACTAGGGAGTACATAGAGGGAACCATAGAGATAGAGATAAGAAAAGAGGAATGGAATTGAATCGTTAGGGAAAGAAGGCATCGTCTTCATCTTAGCTTTTTTCCTGTGATCTGGGTCTGCCTAATATGATTGGTCACCCTATTTGGTTCATGTAGGCAGCAAACTTGGATGGCTGTGATTCTTGCAGCTGCATCAAGATACTGCTTTAGCACAGGAAAACATGACAGACGAATTGAACGACGCCTTTGACGAATCCAGAAACTGGTCTCTATGATAGTTATCAGGGAATCTGGAAACCAGCAAATCCATGTGAACATTGACCAAAGAAAACTCCTAGAGAAATTTATGAAAGAGAAAAGAACAATGTATCCAAGGTCCATACATCCTTGCTGGTGGGTCCTTTTCATAAAAAAAAAAAAGCAACTATTATTTTTATTCAACTCAACTACCTTTTTCTTTGGAAGCTATAAGAGAAGTTGTATTAATCACATGGAAAATAAAGGGGAGGGCCTCTTAAGCCTATGCATATTTAGATGGCATTCAATAAATTGTACAGGGGAATTATTGTCAAGCCCTAAATTGCATATCATATTAGGTTATTGATGGATTGCATGTTATATCATCATAGATTTTCTTGGATGCATATTAGCTATATTTTAGCAGGTCCCTAGCAAACATAATATCTTTGATTGTAGGTTTTCTTTACTTTGGTTTTGGGGTGGGGGTTCAAGGAAAAATGAGAATATTTTGTTTGAGCAGCCTTGAATCTAGGGTGTAACAACTAGTATCAGAGCTTTAAAGGTCCCAGGGGAGATGGTGGTCTGAACATGATCGCATGATGTGAAAAGGACAGACACCAAGCTTAAACAACTTAAGGAAATGGGATGGAGATGATGGTATGTCCTGTGCACATCTTTGGTAAAGGTTCGGGTCCCATCTCCATTAGTTTATGATGTCTCTCAACATTTAAAAAGGGTCCCACAACTAATCTTTAGTAAACGAATACTTTAGTCTATGCAACTCCATGGGTCTTGCACAAGAAAAGGGAGGTCCCACCAACCTAATTCAAAATAACATGCATTTGATGCTTAGTAATATGTTAGGTCCCATAATTAAAAGACAATTATCTAACATGCAAAGGGTCCCACTAGATTCCTACTCGGATTTGATAAATATGGGTTGAACCACTAGGGCCCTACTCAAAACTCCTTAAGCCATTACCTAATTAAAACACAAATCTAGCCTATCCAAATCGGAAAAATTATTGGTTAGGCCTCTAGGTCACAACCCAGGGGTGTTACCCTCTAAAAAAAACCTACTTTCATTAATTGTATAATTGGCTCCCTTGGACATGCTCAATTGGAACTAGACTATTAATAGTAATATCAACAATCCAATTTAATAATACTCTAACCATTCAAAAAATAAAAATAAAAAATAATAATACTCTAGTGATGCAGCCTGGGAATCAGGATCGAATGGACCAAACCCGCAGAATGGATTTGGATGAATCCAGATGGATTCTAAGGACTCCAGCACACGATTAAGAAACCAAACACAAATAAAAGCCAAAACTGAAATATTCTATTCAATAATCAAGGTTACCGATCCCTAAAGGTATTCATATTTTTATAGAGAAACAGCACTAGATGTCTCTTTCTTCTAAGATTCTTCTTTCCAAAGGTTCCTAATCAAATGGGGAAATTTAATTTAATCAAATAGTCTAAAACAAATAGAAAACTAGAAAACTACTAGGAAGCCTAAATACGATAACTTCCTACAATCAGTCGGCTACTCGCCATTAGGATTTGTGGGTTGATCCAATGGGTTGGTCAGTTTGACCCAATAGCTCGTGGGTCCGTCCAAGTGGACTTGGGCTTGGCTCGTCCTACTTCAATTCTCCCTGCTTTGGAAAGACTCAACTCCGGTGAGTGGATAGCTTGACAATGCTCATATAGGTTTGGATTTATGCGCTGAAAATCAGTAGCAGTGATCCATGAGGCATCCGATATGGGATGATCCTTCCATCTGATAAGAAATTTCTGAAATCACAGTACCTCAAACGAGTGGGGATCTTCGCTCTGATGCCAAATTGTACCCGAACTCGGAGCTAACAAAAAAAAAAAAAAGACCAATTTGTTTTCTTTACCAAGAATGTCTACTCGAAGTGGTCAAATGTTCCGGGGGGGATTTACTGACCGACAACAGGATGCTATGATATTGTAATTATCTGAGTGGGTACATGCGTTGGAAATTGGTCTAGTTGAGCGGGTGCTTGCATTAGAGGCTGGGTTTGCAGCTTCGCAGAGACCGGCAATCGAAGCATCTCCTCGTGCAGGTATTCCGCATTTCGCATGTCAACAAGATGGAACGTGCCGACATGAATCTATTCATGATTTCATCTAGCGTCTCTTTTTTTTGAAAATGACCCTGAGGATACTCCAGTGGCACCCAGAATTGATGATATTACCTAGTGAGTCAAAGTTGAAGTGGCTGATTTTTTTGGACTTTTTTGGACGCCTCAACCCAAAGGCTTTTATTGATTGGCTCAAATCTCTTAAAGACCATTTCAATTAATACCATATGGATGGCGTGGCCTTTGTCAAGGTCAAGCTTAAGGGTTCAACAGGAGCTTGGTGGCACGACACTGATCATAACAATCTTGTCACGGGACGCCCCACTATCACTAGGTGGGATGACATGCTGCGAAAAGCTCGAAGGTAAGTACCTGCCCTCTAGGCTCTAACTATCCGGACATCCTTCAACAAAAGTTCTCTCTTCAGGCAGGGCACCTTATCATTAGATGAGTACACAAAGAAGTTCAATGATTATGTTATTTAGTGCAAAGTTCAAGAAGATAATTATGCACTAGTCAACCATTATCGAACTAGTTTGCGCCAAGAGAATAGGCGTGAGGTGCTCATGCATGATTTTGAAACAATTGATGAAATCTATAACAAGGCAAAAAGGGTTGAACTGGAATTATGGTCACCAAATATGAGACGCTTCGGCACCCAAACCAGGGAGCCAGTGACTCATAGAATACCCGATTTCTAGAACAATCGTGCTCCACCACCATGTTATCATCCAGTTCCCGAATTCCAAAACAACTGTGCTCTACCACTAGGTTACCGTCCACCACCCGTCAACACCCCAACCGGCCTAATCAGCGTGGACCCCCTAGACAGGATCAATGGAATGATGGTTGTTGGCGATGTGGTCAACATGGTCACTATGCCAATTATTGCCCACAAGTTCGAGATCTTTATTATTGTGAAGAAGATGCTTATTATGAAGATGAACATTATGATGAGCATATTGAGATGGAACGACCCCCTAAGAATCCGCCGGCGGAAGAACAACCAGGCACTCATCAAGAAGTACAATCTGAACCTCTTCCTAGAGCCACCACCACTGAAAAAGGAGGTGGTCCTATACTCATCAGTATCATATGCCAACTCCTCACCACCAATGAAAAGGAAGAAAAAGAGTGGCAGAGAACTTCAATATTTCGGACAAGTGTGAGATGCAAAGGTAAGCTAAGTAATTTAATTATTGATGGTGGAAGTGCTATGAATATTGTTGAATAGGAAGTGAGTGATAAATTAAAATTGCCCACTGAAAAGCACTCAAAACCTTACAAGGTTGCATGGGTAGATGATCATTCAATTCCTGTGACCCGCCGATGTTTGGTTCCTAATAAAATTTGGATCTGTGAAGACGAAATATGGTGTGATATAATTCCTATGAATATTGCTCACATACTTCTTGGACAACCATGGCTCTTCGATCGAGAGGTATATACTGATCAAAAGAGGCATATGCATTCTTTTGAGTGGAAAGGACAAATGGTAGGTCTTCTTCCATTGCCGCCATTAACATCTTCTTGAGCAGCTCCTACTACCCCATCCAATCCCCATGTCCTCACTATGCGTAAATTTGAGGATTGAAGTACTGAGCAAAAAAAATGTGATGTTTGCCTTATACACTAAGGATTGTATTCCTTGTGAGGTTCAATCCCTTCTTCATGAATTTTTTGATTTGATTCTTGAGGAACTACCAAAAGAACTACCTCCAATGCAATACATACGGTATGCTATAGACCTAGTTCCTGGAGCGCCTTTGCCAAATCTGCTTGCTTACTTACTATATAACCCAAGTTAACAAGTGCCAAGTTGATGATTTATTGTAGCGAGGGTACATCAAGGAAAGCCATAGTTCTTGTATTGTTCCGGCCCTCCTTACACCAAAGAAGGATGTAAGCTGGTGCATGTGTGTGGACAGCTGTGCCATCAACAAAATCACGGTAAAGTATTGTTTTCCCATTCCTCGGATAGACGAGATGTTAGATATGATGCATGGATCCATTATCTTTTCAAAAATTGATTTGTGCAGTGGCTACCACCAGATTCGCATCTGACCGGGTGACGAATGGAAAACAATATTTAAGACAAAAGAGGGTCTCTATGAGTGGCTAGTCATGCCATTCGGTCTTTCTAATGCTCCAAGCACTTTTATGCGTATGATGACTCAACTACTGTGCCCCTTTCTTGGCAAGTTTGTTGTTTATTTTGATGATATCTTGATATAAAGCAAGTCGAAGATAGAACATCTCGATCACTTGAGGCATGTTGTCAGAACCTTGCGCCGAGATAAATTTTACATCAACCTCAAGAAGTGCACTTCCATGACTATTGTGCTTTTCTTGGGTTATGTTATTACTGTTTGGAGTGTAGAGGCGGATCCCGCCAAGGTGAAAGCTAATAAGCTATTATTGATTGGCCAACTCCGATGACTTTATCTGAAGTTAGGAGTTTCCATGGACTTGCCACCTTTTAAAGGTGTTTTATTAGAATTTTCAACAACACTATGGCTCCTATCACTGACTATATGAAACAAGGGCCATTTCAAATGGACTAGTGATGCCACCCGCGCATTTGAGCAGATCAAACGCAAGATGACAGAAGTGCCAATCTTGTGCCTTCCAAACTTTAACCAGGTTTTTTAAGTTACTTGTGATGCATCCAATGTTGGTATAGGAGACATGCTTAGTCAAGAGGGTCACCCCATAGCCTTCTATAGTGAGAAGATCAATGAAGGCAAGAAGACATATTCTCCTTATGATCTAGAACTCTATGATGTGGTGCAAACTCTTCGTCATTTGGGACATTATCTAGTCGGAAAAGAGTTTGTTTTATTTTTTGATGATGACGCCCTCAAGCATTTACACTCAGTAGAAATTGAGTGTACACCGTGCAAGATGGAGTGCCTATCTTCAAGAATTCACCTTTGTCATCCGACACAAGGCCGACAAAGAAAATCAAGTTGTAGATGCATTGAGCTGCCCTAAGCATTTATTGACTTCCATGTTTGTCACTGTTCTTGGATTTGAAGAAATTCGGCGAAAGTGTACCCTGAAGATAAAGATTTTGGCCGCATCTACATCGATCTCCTCAATGGTGAGTAAGCTCTAACATCCGCACTTCAGTATTCATGATGGCCTTTTGTTTCATGGAACAAAACTCTGCATACCAGCTACCTCCATCCGTGAACATATTGTGCAGGAATTACATGCTGGCGGATGTAGTGGACACTTGGGCTGCAACATGACTGTCGGCCTTGTTACTGATAGGTACTTTTGGCCTAAAATGAAATCCTATGTTATTAAAGTTTGTGATTTATGCAGGGTCTATCAACTTTCAAAGGGAATTAAAAAGAATGCAAGACTCTATCAACCCTTTCCATTTCCACATGCTACTTGGAAAGATATCAGTATGGACTTTGTTCTGGGTCTACCGAAGACAGTATGAGAAGTTGATTGTATATTTGTCTTTGTGGATTGATTCTCCAAGATGGCACACTTCATACCTTTCTCAAACTCTTCTGACGCATCTAAGATAGCCTCATTTTCTTCCAAGAAGTGGTATGTCTCCATTGACTTCTGAAGACAATTGTGTTGATAGCGATATTAAATTTATGAGTTACATTTGGAAGACACTCTGGATGGCAATTGGGACAAAGTTACAGTTTGCCAGTGCTTATCATCCACAAACTGACGGCCAAACAAAAGTGGTGTTTGCCACTAGAGTATCCTCAAGGTCCTTTTCAGAAAAAAGACGTCGGATGAAATCATGAACTTATTCACATTGGCATGTTCCATCTTGTCTAGGTAGATTTGGGGAATACCTGCACTAGAAGATGCTTTGGTCCATTTGACCACTTCGAGTAGAAATTCTTGGTAAAGAAAAAAAAATTGCACTCTTTTTTTTTGTTAGTTCCGATTCGGGTTCAGTTTGGACCTGAACTGGGATGGCTTTTCGCCTGTGGAGTGTACGCGTGATGCGTCAGTTTCCTTGTCTCAACTTATGTGTATAAGAGAAATAAAAGGAAGGAAATAATACGACCCTTATGAGTTGACGAAGGGGAAAGAAGAGGGGGTGTAGACTTTGGTGATTTTTGAGTGCTTCAACGATGGAGTTGTGCGCTTGCAGTTGGTGTGGCTGGTCGGTGACTTGCTGTTGGCTGTTGTGACGACTCGGATGATTGTAGGGTTCCGGCGACTGGGGTGAAAGCTGGGGCGGGGCTTCTTCAGTGCATGATACCATTGCACTCTTCTCTTTCTGGTTCGCTCGGTTTCTGTTATCTGTTCTTTTTTTCACTCGGGTATGGGATGGGCGTCGATTGGGGTTTGGGGTTGTCGGTTTGGTGGAGTAGGGCTTGGAGAGGGTTTTTGAAGATGGGTTTAGTGAAATGACTGGGGCTAGGGTTTAATGAAGGATGATGAGCTCAGCAGGGGTTTGGTTTGACGGTGGTTGGGTTTCGACAGAGATGGGTTGGGATGGTTTGATGGTGATGGTGGACGATGATTAAGGTGGAGTTGGGTTTTGTTTTGACAGACAATAAGGTATGAGAAGAAGACTAATAGAACGTAGAGAAGAGGGCATGGTACCTCAAACGAGTGGGGATCTTCGCTCTAATACCAAAGTGATGCAGCTCGAGAGTCGTAATCGAATAGACCAAACCCGTAGAAGGGATTTAGCCGAATCCAGATGGATTCTAAGCACTCAAGAGCACACGATTAAGAAACCAAACACAAATCAAAGCCAAAACTAAAATCTTCTGTTCAATAATCAAGGGTACCGATCCCTAAAGGGATTTACATATTTATAGAAAAATAAAATTAGATGTCTCTTCCTACTAAGATTCTTCTTTCAAAAGGTTCCTAATCAAATAGGGAAACTTAATTTAATCAAATAGTCTAAAACAAATAGGAAACTAGCAAACTACTAGGAAGCCTAAATATGATAACTTAGGCGTGTTTGGATGTACGGTGAATTGAAGTAAAGTTAGGTGAAGCATCAAATCAAGATTGAATAAAATATAGGGGGTTATGATGGTCTTTTGTTTTTAGTTGTTTGATAGGGAATCTTTTTGACTGTTTGTGTAAAAAGAGGATATTTTTTTGTCATTAGTGGAGAAAGGATGTTTTTTTACTTTTTTTTTTTGGGATTTTGAATGTGTATACTTTTGATATGACCCCTTGTCTTTTCTAGTCTGGATAATGGAGGCTTTACTTCACTTTAGCTTTACTAGTTAATTGCCAAACATGCTTAGGATTTGTGGGCTGATCCAATGGGCTGGGTCAGGTTGACCCAATAGCTCATGGGTCTGGCCCAGTGGACTTGGGCCTGGCTCATCCTGCACCATCAAGCTATCAAGCCACATATTAAAGTAATTAATTAGTTAATTATAAAGGGAGATGCTCCTATGAGAGATATCTCTCACCTTAAATGAGAGATTGGGTGGGGGCCCTCACATCCATATCTAATGCCAACAACTTAAATGTGAGGGCCCCTACCCATATCTCTCATATAAGGTGAGAGATATCTCTCATGGGAGCATCTTCCAATTATAAATTATTATTCTTTTTAAATTCAAGAAATTTAAACAATTTAATAAAAACCCAAGGAAAATAAAAGAAAAAATAGATTATTCAAAAGTTAAAGTCCCTAATTCCTTCCAGGGGGATCTATGGTATTACAAGGACTCTAGAGCATTAGATGATAATTTGGACTCTAAATGAACTATAACATGGTGGACAGAGATGAGTTGTTGCAGTAACTGCAACTATAGTTGATCAAATTCAGTTCAAAACTCTAAACCAGAATCTGTAACCAAGACTCCAAGAGACAACACCATACTCAAGCAGATTAAGATATCTACTCACCTTTTATAGACTTGGTTTGCCCGATTCACCGAGGGAAGAGAAAGGTCATTCACTAGGCTCTTAAAGTACTGCTGGACCTCCTCATTCTCCTTCTACTTCTCTAGATTAGCGCTTCTAAGATGCGGGAATATGAGGGAAAGAGGATGGGAAAACAAGAAGTAAAGAGATAGGGAGAGATGGTCGATGGTGTCGTGAAGTCCTAACGATGGGTTTCTCTCTTTTTAAACACATCGAGTACTACAAATAAACTTAAAATAGAAGTTGAAATCCTTCCAAGTTCAAGACATGTGTGCACAATCTACTTTCTATTGGGCTTCATACAATAGATTCTATTTATTTTTACCATGCGACGCTCCCTAAATGAAAACATGGTTCCAATCTCCCTAGTATAATATAATAACTTCTAATGGTTAGAAACTAATGGGTCCTACCAATTTATAATTACTTATCTAATAAGAAAAGGTCCCACAAAGGTTCCTCCTAAATCTAAATAAATATGGGTTAGGCCACAGGGCCGACGCCAGAGGTGTTCTCCATTGATAAATCCTCATTTTTGTCAGTTACCCATTTGGGCCAGCCCCAATTGAAAACCAAGGTATAAATATTAATTATCCAAACAAGTACTTTTATAACTACAATATATATAATGTATATATCCAAGATATTCTTAGGCCTTGTTTGTTTGGTATCTCTACTCTTATTCCGACAAAGCGATCCAAAATAGAGCCATCAAAAAAAGAGGCTGAAAAAAAAAAAAAAAAAACAGTTTGGTATTGCACGGCTCTATTTTAAATTGACCGTTTGGTATGCCCTCTATTTGTCTCTTAATAGAGGGGTAGTTTCTGTCATTATGCAAAAAACGAAACATATGCACATTTGCTATGAGAGGAGTAGTTTCTTTGAGTATCTATGAGATAAATTTACATCTAGGTTGAATATTAACTTTCTCCAATCGATTAGAATCATACTGAACTAATGTTGATATGTGAAACTAATCAAATTCCATGAACCCATAAAAGTAGTCAATTAAGGAAAATAGAACATTTGGCATTTGACAAGATGTTTATAAGATTAGCCTTTTTCAAAGAATTTTGTACATTTGGCCCCAAAAGAAATTAAGTACACCATGAAAAAGTTTGACCAGAATCCTGTAATGACCATGAAAAATTAATTTGAAAAGAAAAAAAAAAAAAAAGAAGCCATTGAAAGTCAGTTCCAGATGCAAAGAGGTAGTGGAGATAGGTAAATCCCATATATTCATGATATTTTTTAGAAATCTTTTATCCATTCTTAGGGAACCCATATATTCATATTTATAGATTTCCTTTATGTAAAATAAAATTGTTATGTTGGGAAGAAATAGACAACCAAAAGCAGAAAACAAAACATAACCACACAAGAAGAGGATATAGTTCACTTGCTGGAGGCCTTTACATCAATATTGCAAATCTCTTGCACCTAATGCAGTTGTTCAGGTGCCTTTTCACCCACCACAAGCAGATTGCAATTTTGATTAGCTTCCTTCGGTTCAAAATAAAGTGTATATATTGATAAAGAGTATATAGGGTCATTCATGTCATTCTGATTATTTCAATACATTCATGCATTCCATTTGGGTAATTGCCTGGACAATTCACATAAATTAGAAGAAGGGAAGAAAGAAAGCAAGCCCACATCATGAAACAGATTTCTGAACATTCATCTGTGATAGATCAACAACCATGAATACAAATTGAGCACATCAACAACTTTGAACACTTGGACAACTTTGAACAATTGGATTTTCTTAAGGCCCAAATGCATCCAAACACAAAGTGACTACATCAGCAACTGTGAATGCATATGTTCATTTCCCATTTTTTTCCCCTTTCACTGCAACTAGTTTCCAGACTCCTTCCCTCTTTCTAATTTTTCAATTTGAAAAAAAAAAAAAAAAAAAACCACCATAGATTTTGGGCATTTCGGATGAAATTCTGAAGTTTGGGCTGAGATTTTGGATTTCGTCTGAAATTCCCCAAAATCTGAAACAAAAACTTTTGAGCGCCATTTCGTTTCAGCAGAACGGCCGAAACAAAATTTTTTGTCCATTCCAGCCAAAACGAAACAGAAGTGACAACTCTGATCTGCAATTTGCGCTGTATGATGGTGATATATTAGATTATTCTTTGTGCACAACTAATGGTTCGACTTTAGGAAGTTGAGACAGTGTTCTACTATTGTGCTAGCAGTTTGGTTGATGATGGCAGCTATGGAACTGTGATTTTGTTTTGCTCTCAGGTTAAAATGGCTGTTCAGTACATGCGGCGTGTCATTCAGAAGAAGGCCAAATTTGACATTATGGATCTTAATTGTGCACAGGTTTGTCACTTGCATACATTATTGGGATTGAAGTTTTGTCTTTCTTGCCAGAGCAACATGTATGATACATACTTTTCCTTTTAAAAGTTGTCAGGGTTCCTTTGATTCTAAAACAGATGTGGATCTTAATTTTTTTAGATCATAAATTAAAAAATTGGAGAGACTGTAACACCCCAAAACCTGGATCTCTTCAGATTCCGGAAACCTTACTATAATTATTTCAGGATCACAATATAAATCAAATTCTGCAAAGAATTGAGCAATTCCTTTAATTTATTTCAATATCATTTAAAGTCGAATAATAAAGGAAAATAAATTGAATAACCAATAAGTCCTGAGCACAAAGAAAACCAAAGTTCAGTTTTTATTGAGGGAAAGAAGTTCATTTCTAAATTCTAATTCTTTTGGCTAAGATTGTAGACGCTCTCCCATCAGCCACACAGATTGAAATCCAAGGGCTGATCTTCCTCATCACCATGCTCCCCCATGTGACCTGTACCTGAAGTGGGGCGAACCACTAGTCAGTAAACTGGTGAGCAATATTTCTAAATCTATAAATCAAATTAGTAAACATAATTCAATAATTGTAATGACAAGGAGAAACTCACGAGATTAGACGAGGTGTCTTATGGAATTTCTTATGATCTTATAAATTTTCTAATATGAAATTTCATAACCGCATCCTAGCACTGGTCGAGTTCAATATTTCCAATCAAGGGTCCTTATAATTCAATAAGACTCTCTCGTAAGAGAGGTTCAGTGATTTAGTCTCTTACAGGAAGGAGGTCCTTTCCATAAGTCAATCAGGCTCTCCCATAAGAGAATGGTTCAGTATTCATTATTTGATTCAGTCCCTGTCCAACCTTATCCCTCCGTGCCCGCAAGGGGTTCACTATTCAAAATCAATATTCAGAGTAATTGTCATCACTGATGATCCAAATATGGTATCATTACCTAGTACAGTGCTCGCGGTAAAATGTTCTAAGTTCACTATTCTTTGTAGCACAAGGAAGTAATTCATTAGTTCTTTCATGTCTATTTTGCATTCGTTAAAACTAACATGGAGTTATATAAACCAATCATCTTGATATAGGGCTAGTCCCACATAAACCGGGTTTAACTACACCCCACTCCAATTTGAAATTGGTACCCACCTATGTGGCACTACCCTAATATCATTAAGTTCTAAATCCTCATTAGAAGCCCAGTCTCTTATATAAGGAGTTTCTGTCAATGAAAGATAGGTCCCATGATTCCTTAAGTTTTTTATTTCATAATAAGTGTACAATGGATTAGGTTCTGAAAATATACAGCCATAAAGTGCATCTCTAAGTTATACAATTAATCAGGTTCTACCTTATAATTCTAGAACAGAATCTGGATTGGTATTTAATCAGTTGTGGATTCTGTGATAATTTGAGGTTTAAATGGAGATTTCTATACATAATAACCATAAAAAGGGGATGTGGGAAAATAATGGGTTTACCCGGGGTTCATTTTGTCAAGTCAGAACTTTTCACTAGAGAAGAAACCAACAGCGCAGGGCACTGTTCACTGTTTCAGAAAATGGGAGACTCACGCCCTTGTAGTTTTGGGACAATGGATGGCGGGTCCCTAACTAACGGGCCAATCCACCTGAGACCAGGGCCAACCTAGTTGCCCATCAGGGCCCAGCCAGATGGCTGGTCCTGTTCTATGATCAGGTGGGCCAGTGGATCCCACAAGGCTGATCGATCAAGAAGTATTTTTAACAGTAGGATTCTGCAATTTTCCATTTTTCTCTTCTGATTGATCCTTACTCGATCATATTCCACAAGGTGTGTCTCCTCACATTCATCTACTGAACATCAAACCAGGACTCTGTTTAAAAGAGAGAAAAATGGGGATTTGTTCAATGTGGAACACAGTCGGAAAAAAACAGAAAACAGAGGCGTTGGTCTTCAGATGACTGGCCCCGATCATTGATCAGGTGGCACAGGGGGTCCCACAATCCCAGTCGACCAAACACCAAAAATCCATCAAAATCCCGACTCAGGGATTTCAAGCGTCTGGATGGTGGACCAAACGGGGTCCATTCCAAGTGGGTGCAGCACTACTGTGGTTGCCAGGGGTTCACTTCCGGATCCCTGGACCAGATCAATGATCAAGTGGGCCATGTGGTTCCCACAAGTCCTGTCGACTGTTGGGTATGGATGACGCTGGAAAACTGGAAAACCTTGTTTTCCATTCGTTTCCTCCCCTGTGGTTTGGTTCTGGCATGGACTTCCCAACATAAAGAATTAAACTTCATTAGGAAAGAAATCCATTCAAGATTTGGTCCCAGAACTTGAAATGTCCAGACTTATCTTGCAATTCAGATTGTCCCCAAACCTCACCCTCACGTACAAACTTTCATGACAGAAACTGTGGGCCTCACATGATCTGTCCCACAGGGGAGACAGACCCACCATGGTCGTCCATGGTTTCCCTGCCAGATCTACAGATCTGATCCTTGATCGGTGGGGCATGTGGGCCCACTGTCCAAGTGGTTCAAAACTCTTTCTTGACAAGGAGATTCTGGTTATCTCCCCTTGATTTGGATTTCTTCCTTAATTCAAGATCTAAACAGCACCAATTGGACCATTAATTTAGACAGCAGTTTCCCAATTTACAAGGTATGAAGTTGGGTTTCCACCTCAAAATACAAGGTTCACATATGTCAACAAAACACGTATATGCCGATGGAGAACAAAGAAAAACACCCTGGAGTTCTCTACTCCACTGGATCTTCATACAATGTAGAGAAATGAAATTCTCAAGACTTGTCACTTGTCAGTGTTCAGATTTCCATCTCCTAGGGCCTATTTGGGCATATACATGGTTAACAATGAAACCCCATATCAACATATATTTAGAAATACCACTCACCGTCTTGTGTAGCTGATCGTGGCCCGTCCGATGTGAGATCTTAAATAGTGCATCCCTAAGTTTTCCAAAGTTGGTCTTCTCGTCTTCCCTATGAATCCTGCCGGTCTCCACTGATCCCAAGGGAAAATTCCTCATCTGCACTCTTTCTCCTCCTCTCCTCTTCAACCCTAATGAGAGAATCGGTGATCAAAACAGAGGAGTTAATAAAGAAATGGATATACAATAGAATCTGGGGATAACTCCAAATTTCTATCCGTTGGGAACTCGATAACCCCAAATTTCTATCCGTTGGGAACTCCCCTTGGCCTACGAATGAAAACCCCTCCCAAGGGGATGTCATTTGTAACAACTCAGCCTCCATTTGAATTTCAGATAACAAGACCTTAAATGGGTTGTAAACAGGTCAAATAAAATAAACTAAAACAAACACAACAGCCCAACCCATTACCTTATGGGTTGGACGAATCTGGGCTTAACTTGGCCTAGGGTATTACAAAGACAAGAAAATATATTTTATTTTATAGTATTAATGACTATTTGGTTGATTTGTTTGTAACATATATTTTATTCATAAATGAAAGTATAACTCAATGGTAAACTTTTTGTTTCCCTGAGAAAACATCATTGTTTTAAACCATTTGAAGCTCATCTCAAGGCGAGGCGAATTACTATGAGCAACAAAGATCTTTTCTACGCTTTCCATGTATGCAAATCGTCACAAGATATTTTAACGTGATAAAATTTCAGTAGTACTATTATAAATAACCAAACATTAAAAATTAAAATGGAAATTTATTTTAATGATAACTATTGAATCGCGATACAATCACATTATGTGTAAATCAAAATGGACCCTCAATGTGTTTGCTGCTCAATGAGGTTTTCTTTTTCTTCTTTTTTTTATTAGCTTTTATTTTTTATGGTTAAATATGAACTTGTATTACAAACGTTACAGCAAAACTTTCCTTAAAACGGAACTGTTGCTTTGTTGCTTAATCCTTTTTCTTCTTCTACTTTTTGCAAATCGTCATAAGATATTCTTTTGTGACAAAAAAAAAAAAATTTTTGTGGTGTTGTAAATAGCCAAACACCAATTTATATTTGTAATGATAATTGTTGAATCGCAACAATCCCGATATGCATAGACCCAAATGGATCCATAATGAGTTTGTTACTCAACAAGGTTTTTGTTTCTTCATTTTTTCCTTTTATTTTGAAAAGTTAATGATGCAGGCCCTAGGGTTATGACTTGCATGGAGAGTGCCGAAGCACAATACGATGCCGACAAACATGTCTTCAAACACCTCAACAAGTCTCTGCATAGACGATAACGAGGACGCACCTCAATGGGAAAAACTCTATTCAATTAATCAACTCTGTTTGAGAATTTCTTCTCTACAATGCCATATAAATAAGAAACATAACTTAGGGCCTAAGAAACCTAATTAAACTAGGAAACTAAGCAAACTAGAATCCTATCCTAATTACAATTCTAAAATTAGAAACTTATGAAATATCGTTAGTGAATAAAAACCCTAAATCTACTTGGGGCCTTCACTTGTGGCCTAAGGTCTATCTGCATCATTCTCCCTGGCTTGGAAAGAACTCGACCTTGAGTTCGGTAAATGTCCACCTAGGTCGAAAATCAATCGGACAGACTTTTGATTCGTTGGTTGAGTGTCAATTGTTATGTATAACTTGGAATCTTTAGCTGATCTCTCTCTCTCTCTCTCTCTCTCTCTCTCTCTCTCTCTCTCTCTCTCTCTCTCCAACTTGAGGCCGACTTGGCACATCGCTTCTTTTGATGTAGAAATTTGTGTTTGGAAGATTTCAACAATTGGTGCCTTTTCCCTTGTTGCCTGTATATTTTGCTCACCATCACCCATAGGAGGAAATTCGAGGCCAACTTTAGTTGTGGAATCTTTTGTGTCTTGCTCTAGCTTCATAGTCTGCAACTCCTCAGTAACTAGTTCCGCAACATGGTGGTCTACTGTTCTTTGAGGTAATTTTCCTTCTTGAGGCATAACTTACCCCAGATGAGATCGTTTAAGCATGTGCTTCACACGAATTGCTTCCTGAAATGCTTCATGAATGGTCTTGTAGTCATTCATTCTCTCCACTATATCCGGTCTCAAGCCTCTTAGAAAACTAATTAAATCATGCTCCTCATCATCCTTTAATCCACATGCGTCTTGGAGCCTTGAAAATTGGTCAGAGTATTCAAGAACAGACAACTCATCTTGTTTCAAATGAAGAAATTGCCAAAAATAGTCTTCATTCTCAGCATACCATATTCCATATTTAATTTCATATTTGGCTCTTTGAAGTGCATGGTAGAATTTATTGACATGCAATTTCATATTGATTTTGATGTAAGAATGGACTGACCTTTTCTGGAGATATGCACGATGACGAAAACGGATCTAAAACCCAGCTTCTGTTGGCTCCAATATTGCGAAAAAAATTCATGGCCTTTGATCTCAGTCAAACCTCCTTTGACTGAATTTGCTGCTCTCGCAGATGACATTGGGTGGTGTGAACTGATGGACTTTGCTGCAGTGGGCTTCTTCCAAACATGTTGGGTCCTCAACATCTAAGTTCGACCTGAACTAGAACTCTACCCGAACTTGAAGTCGAGCCGATCATAGGCCCACGAATCCAGACGAGGCCTGCTTAGTCTCAGTGTTTGTATCGACACATGAGGAAAGGGCTTAACCCCCCTTTTGTTCTCTTTGCTCTCTAAAGATGATGAGAAGAGAGAACTCTTCTTCTCTAGGCGACGATGATGCCAATAAATATGCAAACGGCTACGGTTGCTTGCTGCAATCGGCAAAGTAGGGCGGTGGTGGTTGGAGTCAGCGATGTGAACTCGTTGATGGTGCAGCGGTTAGGCTACCGAGCACGCTTTTCTCTCACTAATGCTCCTCTCTCGTCTTCTTGTACTTTGATCTTCCCTTTCTCTCACTGATGGTGCATTGGAGAGGTGGTGGCTGGGATTTGGAGGTCCGGGAGATGGGTTCGGAGGCTTGGGGTTTTCAATTGGGTGAAGGCTTAAGGGTTTCGCGGGTTTTGGGCTACATGGGAAAAAGGGAGGGGTTTTGAACTTGGGTGTGGGTTTGGTTAAGTAGGGATTTCAAAAGAAAGGGAGGGTTTTGATGTTTGGGGATGGGGATATTGATTGGTGTCTGTGATAGAGCAGTGGGCTGATTGGGAGATGGTTAAGGTTTCTGGTTCGTGTGGATAATTTTTGTTTATTTATTTATTTATTTTTATTTTGGGGTTTTTGAAGGTTCGGTGGAGGCCTTGGGCACCGGTGGGTGGGGCAGGGAAGGTTTAAGGCGGGCAAGAGGACGGGGTTGGATTAAGCTCGGATTGGGTGGGTTCCATTGGGTTTAGATTTGGAGATTTGTCGAGGGGAATGGAACTGAGACGATTGAGGATAGGATTCGGGACTGGTTGGATGGATGGATGATGGAATGGGAATAACCTCGATATATTCGGGTGACGAGTAGAACAAGAATTGGATACAAACAAAGTCACAATCCGCATAGGAAACGTGAGCCCGCTCTGATAACAACTGATACAGGCCCTTGGGTTAGGGCTTGTGTGGAGAGTGCCCAAGCACAATACATTGCCGAAGCACGTGTCCGCATACACTTCAATAAATAAGAAACATAACTTAGGGCTTACGAAATCTAATTAAACCAGAAAACTAAGCAAACTAGAATCCTATCCTAATTACAAATATAAAATTAGAAATAAATGACATCATGAGTGAATAAAAATCCTAAATTTACTTGGGCCTTACACATGTGGCCTGAAGTCTATCTGCATTAGTTAAATGTGAACCTTTATTACAAATATTACAATACAACTTTCCTTAGATGTGACTGTCGCTTTGTTATGTCATCCTTCTTTTACTACTTTATGCCCATGTAACAAGGGCACTCACGAAATCATTGGTGATTTCTTTGACTTTGGTTTTGATTGTTGGTTGGTTGCTGCAGCAGAGCAGGGATTGTGATCGGTGTGTTACGCTGGAAATTAATGCATTTGATGCTGAGTGTTCCCTGCAATATGGATCCTGGAGGAAAATGGCCAGTTGGGCTTTCATCCTTGATCTCCCAACTATCATTTTCCCCACACCTTTCTCTTCTTCATCTTTTCTACTGTTTCATCAAACAAAAGAAAAATAAAGTAAAAATAAAAGTTATTAGAATGCTTTAACAACCAGACTGGACTTTTCTTTATTTTACTGTATATTTTCTGTAATTATTTATTTTTAAAAACTGTACCTGTGTGAGGCTTACGCTTCACGCTTTGGGCAGTTAAAATGCCTGAGGCCCAGCCTCAAAAACATTGTTCTACGAATAATTGCTTTATCTGATGATGAAAAATGTATATGTTTTAGCACTATAATATAAATGTATATGTTATGTTCTACTGTCTGGCTCTCATCTCTGGAAGGTATTTCACACAAGCAGTCGTCTTCATTTCTTTAATAAATACTCTCACATGTTTTACATACTACAAGCTGAATATTCTAGTATATACGATCTATTTGGTGTTTATCCTGCAGGTAGCACCCAAGACTTTTATTCCTGCTTTATTTGGACATGCTACAGAGGATATTTTCATTCAGCCACATCATTCTGACAGCATCTTCAATTTATATGCGGTATTAACTTATCTAGATATTTTTTGCATCCTTTGATATTACTAAATTACATTGGCAGGCCCACCTGCCAATGTAAATGTTGGCCTATATTGGCCTATGCTCGTAGCTTTAAGATACTTGTTGGTGTATATCCTTTATAAAAATAAAAATTCTTACTTGCCTTCTTATTTTGAACATTATGCAGGGGGATAAGAATATTATTAAATTTGAAGGAGACCACAACTCCCCTCGACCTCAGTTCTATTATGACTCTGTGTGCATTTTCTTCTTTAACGTCCTTCGTCCTCCTCAAACTTCATCAGCACGTTCAAGTACGGTCGAGACATATTATGATTTGGGAGACTTGAAAGTTGGTGCTGGTATGGATGAGGTGATTTCTTCAAATCATTATAAGATGTCAAGGGTTGCTTGTATAGATAGAACAGGAAAAAGAAAATTGATTTTCTTGATGTGTCATCCAGTGTAGCAATGTGGAAGCAGAAAAGGGATGCACGTACACTTGCGTGGCAGGCACCTAAATCCACGATCACATGTATTTTTTTTTCATAGGGGAAGATAGGAAAGGGGATTCTGCTGACTGGAATCCGATGTTATCAGCCATGGATTCTGTGGTTTGCATATGTGCCCCAATGAGCCTTAAAGATCTCTGATCAGATGTGCCCATATGAGCCTTAGAGATCTCTGATAGAATAAGAAAATGCCAATAGCAGTAGTAAGTGTTTTATTTATAATTTGTTTGAAATGAATGAGCAGAATGGTGGGGAAAATACTGTTAGGAAAGTAACATAATTACTTGCGGCTTGGGGCATTCAGTTCCAAGTCATATGATTTTGTTTTTTTGTTTTATTTTATTTTATTTTATTTATTTTTACCTACACTAGTAAATAATTACTTGAAATAATCTGTTGCATTCTTTCCGTGTCTTATTATACTCTTCCTAGTCATTATGAGGTCTTAATGAAGATTGCTTTTTGTGACTATTAAGTGCAAAGATTTTAAGGAATTGTCCTTGATTTTTTTTAAAATTCTTTTCAGAGCTTGTTATATGAGATTATTGCTGGTCTTCGTACTGTGGGTACTGACACTGCAAGCACATCATCAGCTCCTCATCGTCCTCTAAATGGTAAAAGCCTGCAGTCTGTAAATTGGTATAAGCTTTGTCTTAGTAGCTAAATTTGGCTTGACCTCTTTGTTCACCACTAACCAATAGCTCAACAACAGATTTAACTACAAAATCAGTAAGCCAGTTGCTCACTGAAACTGGAGCTTTTACAGATGTGGTAAGTTCTCTCACTCCGGTTTTTCATCTTTTCCTATGTACAGTGTTCATTGATACCATTTTGCCTCAATTGCAGGATTCATTGCTTGATCAAGATTGTGCTCTTACTGATATGGATGGGAATGGTGGCAGTGACTTGCAGGTGAGCTTTTTAATACGTCTTGAATTTTAAGTTTGAATATTGTATCTTATTCTTGGTAGGCATTGGTGAGCTGTTCGATCTGTTCAGGACATTCTTGTCTTTTCCATTTTAACTTGGAGATGGTCTCGTGGCACACTATGATATTATGAATCAATATGTCAAGCTGCCTGCTAATTCTTTTGTGGATCCTATGTCCATTCTACATTTTTTAAAGAAGGCCAAAAGCTACCCTGTACTTTTGTTGACTCATAGTGACTAATTTATAAATCTTGTTCTATTGAAATTTAGATTTTTCCCCCTTTTCAGTGTTAATATTTACTAGTCTGGCATCAAGTATTGTAATTTCTGGTTTTTCAGGAAAAAACAAATGGTAAGAATGAAGAATGCTGTTCACCATCAAGCTCTAACCAGGAGAGCTGGGGAAGATGTTCTTCTCTTGGAGTCAGTGACGAGGAGTCTTCCTCAGATTGCACTAGGAATGCCAACCGTAGGAATCAGGTCCTGTCCTATTTTTACATTTTCATATCTTTGTGCCGAAGTTCCTAGAATATCTCTATCTGAATTTTGAAGGCTGGCAAAATTGTTTACTAAAAAAGAGAATAGATCATTCAAGGAAAGTAGATCGCTTTCAGCTTGAACTGCCAATTGACCCCAGATTGCGTTGTCTGCATTTCGGACTAATACTTATAATAGGATCCTTCTACTAAGAGGATCCTAATTCCTGACCATCATATTCCTGGGTTGGAAAGAAAAGGTGCTATAAAAAGGAAAGGCTGCATCTAGATGTATCTCTGTGATTTTTTGTGGGGCTCATAAACATTGGACTACATCATGGACTGTTCATATTTTGTATTTTTTTTATTCTTATTTTATTTACGTGGAGGGTCCATATCAGTTGGACTGTCCATGAATCCGACCTCAGCTCCTGGTAGTACAAACCCAATGGCTGTGAGAGGAATATACACAGGTATATAATATTGTGAATTATCTAATGAAAGGAATAGTTGTGAATATAGACAATATTGTGAGTTATCTGATGAAAGGAATAGTTGGAGAATCGGTAATGTGGCATGATGATGATGATGAATGAAAGACTTGTTTTTTTCAATGCCTGCAGACAACTCTCAAGGCACTTGCCACTCCTCTTAGACGGATACAGCGCAAACCAAAAGACCCACCAAAAGAAAAGGAAGTCCAATCCATTCCCAAGAAGCCCACGCGTGAAAAGCTCGAATCTCTAAGTCAGCGATTGCGTCGCTGCATTCCAAGAAGAAAGAAGCACACGAGACATCTATCATCATGAAGATCGACGTATCATACAATTTTCTGTAACTGCAAATTCTTCTTTTCTGCTTCATGTGTTTATCTCTTCTAGCTTGTTCATGTGTCACTTGTATTACTGGTGTGGAATGAATGGGTTAAAAGTATGCTGTTGATATTTTCTCCAAGAGGTATTTTTGGTCATTGTTTAGGTTTCTATGGACAAGTTTATGGACTAAGGAATTTGTTGGGCATGTGGGGCGGTTATAGTTGGCTGGTGTGCCCTCTTGCATATTTTCACTTGTAAGTTTCGAATTCAAGTTATGATTTTGAGACCCCAGTAGATCAGTAGACGAAAACCTGATTGTTATATATTGTAAATCATCAGCTTTGGACATTTTTTCCATTACTATTCGATCCTGCAATATTGCTGTAATTTTGTTTTTAAACCACAGAAACAACCAGAGATCTCTATCCTTGTTTGTAGCTCTGATCGTGGGGCTCACTGGAATATAAAATAATAAAGGTCTCTGATGGGCCCCACAAGTGAAAAAAATACCATGTAACTCATTATACTAGTGCCTTTTTTGTTTGAGGGAGTGAAATACTTTGACACCAATATAGTAGGTGAGAGAATTTTGGTATGTAAATCAGAACGATTGCAAATGTGTCTTATAGTTGAAAAGTAAATGTGTCTTGTATGTGACCAATTTGTGGTGGACCTATTACTGGAATTTGGTGAGTGCTACATTATTTTGAACGCTTAACGGACTTTTAATAGGTGTGCACACTATTGGAGCCTTAAAGGAACACATTGCATGGCTGACAGTGTCCAATGGTGTCCCCCCGTTAAAATCCCCGTTAAAAAAAATGTAAGGATCTAATCGCATGATGAACAATGTAGAATAGAGACTTGAAGGACTTAATAGGCATTATTAGTTTTTGAATATGAGAGAAATTTGCGGCCAATTGGCTTGAACCAGAGCCAGCCCTGGGCTAAACCCCAAGAAGCCGCCTCTTTAGGCCTCCAATTTTTGTTCATTTTTGGGGGCTCCAAATTTCTTTAGATCTGTAAAAAATAAAAAAAAAAGGCTGCCCAAGACATGAGAATGGGCCCAATTTCTATACAATCTATTACAAAAGGGCCCTAAATTAATGATTTTATATTATATTTAAAAGTAAAAAAAATGAAAAAAAGAGTGAAATTTTGGAAATTGGAAAAAATTAAGTCGGCTATTATAGAGTAGTTTTGGATGCCAATTCACTTTCGACTTCGGAAATCAAATACACCATGCCTCTCTCTCTTCTTATTTACAATCAAAACTGGGTCTCCTTATTTCCAATTAAAATTGGGTTTTAGGAGTGCAAAACCGTTTTCGACTTTTCGTTTATGTGTTCACCGCTTTGTGCCGACGAGCCAGGAAGAGAATCAGGTGATTGAACATTCTCTCCTTTCCAAGTTTCAAAGAATATTTTAAAAATGAGCCATTATTTTTTTTTATCTGTTCTTTTAATCTTTTTGACTTTTAAGGGGACAAGACTATTGATTAACATTTTTTTTTTGTTATATAAAAATTTATTGTATACATAAACTCAATATAAAAATAAAAGGATAAGAAAATGTATCACTAAGTTTAACCACAATATCAATTGAATCAAATGATCTTTCTCTTTTTACGAAGAAAAAAATCAGTTGAATCATCACATTATGAAAATACAAATAATTTGTAGGTAGGTTACGTTTGGCAAATTTGTTGATTGTTGTTTACTTGATTTAATGATTTACAGATGCTCTTATAGTGTTGATTGAGTTATTAATGTTGGGCCACCACTCTATTGTTTCGCAACCTCGGTAATTTTACCTGAATTTGAAGCTTTTGAATTTGGATTGATCGTTGGTTCTTGTGTTTTCCCTTAGATTGTTTCCTAGAATCATGCATCCTAGAAAGTGCCTCTCAGGGTCTGAAAAAAGAAAAAAAAAAAAAAAACAAAAAGTTGATGCACTTATTCAATCTCAATCAGGAGCTCTTGATAAGTTTGTTGTTGCAAAGAAACAAACAGATGATTCAGTTCCAGTTGAAAATTTTGAGGATGAAGAATTTATAGATTCAGTAAATGAAGAGCATGAAGAGACACTTGATGAGGAAATTAATCAGTGAATTAATGAAAATGACAATGAGAATGATGGTAGTCAACATGAAGACCATAATGTAGAATTTCAGCCTTCAAATGTTGATGATCCGAGTAATTGGGATAAGATGGATCAGAATTTACGAGACTTTTTAGTAGAAAGGGGTCCTAAAAGAAGAGTTGACGATGTCAATTATCCTAAAGATGATCTTAATAGATACTTCTCTTCCACACACTACATCTGACATTTATCCAATGGAGAGAAACATGATAGAAAGTGGCTTGTATATTCGGATGTTTTGGATAAAGTATTTTATTTTTGTTGTAAGTTGTTTAAGGAAGAGGGGAACAAGACTTTATTGGAGAATGATGGACTTGGAGATTGGAGAAATATTGGTAAAAGGTTAAAAAGTCATGAGAGTAGTAATGAGCATCTAATGTGCATGAGTAAATGGATTAAATTAGATATGAGATTGCACAAGAATGAAACTATTGATAAAAGCGTGCAAGAACAAAACAATAGAGAGAAAGAACATTAGAAAAGGGTGTTGCGAAGGATAATAGCTGTGGTGAAAACACTTGCAAAAAATAATTTAGCTTTTCGTGGGGATGATGAGAAGATTTATCAAGAGAAGAATGAAATTTTTTTAAGCATAATTGAAATGATTGCCAAATTTGATCCAACAATGCAAGAGCACCTTCGGCGAATTGAAAGTGGTGAGGTTCATTACCATTATCTTAGCCACAAAATTCAAAATGAATTGATACAATTGTTAGCGTGTGAGAATAAGAATGCAATCATTGCAAGAATCAAAGAAGCAAAATATTTCTCGATTATACTTGATTGTATTCTGGATGTAATCCATGAAGAACAAATGTCTCTTGTGATTCGTTGAGTGGATATTTCAACAAGTCCAATAAAGGTGGAATAATTCTTTTTAGAATTTTTAAAGGTGGAAGATACAACGGGGTTAGGACTTTTCAATGTACTTCAAGAAGCGTTGAGTACTCTTGAACTTGATTTTGATAATATAAGAGGACAAGGATATCTAATATGAAAGGAAAACACAAGAGTGTACAAAATAGGGTACTCAACATAAATCCTAGAGCATTGTATACACCTTGTGGTTGTCATAGTCTTAACCTTGCACTTTGTGATATGACTAACTCTTGTCCTAAGGCTACATCTTTCTTTGGAGTGGTACAACGAATATACTTGTTGTTTTCATCTTCGCCAAAGAGGTGGAAAGTGTTGAAAGATAATGTAGAAGGTCTCATGGCCAAGCCATTGTCAGAAACACGTTGGGAAAGTCGTATGGAAAGTGTTAAAGCTATAAGATATCAAGCCCACAAATAAGAGATGCTTTAGTTGAATTGGCTCACACTACTAAAGATCCGAAAATAAAGAATGATGCGGAGTCCTTAGCAGAACATGGAATTGGCAGTTTTGAGTTTTTAGTTGGCATGATTATTTGGCACAATCTATTATTTGTTGTTAATTCCGTTAGCAAGGTTTTTCAAAACGAAGACATGTACATAGATGTTGTTGTTGATCAGTTGAAAGGGCTTATTGCATTTATTGAAAAGTATAGAGAAACTGGATTTGTAGAGGCCATGATTGAAGCTAAAGAGGTTGCCGCTAGAATAAATGTTAGGCCGGCATTTCAAGAAAAACGAATCATATATAGAAAGAAGCAATTTGACGACAACAATAGTGAAGAGGCGACACAGTCAGCTGAAGAATCTTTTAAAGTGAAGTATTTCTTATATATTGTAGATCAAGCTCTTTTCAAAGCCGGTTCGAACAGTTTCAAGTATATGAGAAAACTTTTGGATTTTTATTTGATTTGAAGGATTTAAATGCTATCAATGATGAAGCTTTGATGTCCTATTGTGCTAATCTTGAAATCTTTTTGAGTAAGGATGCGCTTTCTGATATTGATGGGAAAGACTTATTTTCATAATTAAAAGTGTTGAAAGAAATTTTGCCAAAAGAAACAACAAAGCCAATTGATGTGTTCAATTATTTGAAGGTGATGGATGATTATTTTCCCAATACATGGATTGCATACAGAATATTGCTAACTATACCAGTTACAGTTGCCTCTGGGGAAAGAAGTTTTTCAAAGTTAAAGTTGATCAAGTCTTACCTTTGGTCAACTATGTCACAAGAAAGATTGAATGGATTAGCTATGTTGTCAATTGATAAGGCCATGGTTGATAAGATTGATTACGCTGCTTTGATTTGTACATTTGCAGCAAAAAAATGCTAGAAGAGTAGTGTTTAAATGAATTTGAGGTAATGTAATGACTATTGATTTTTCTATATATATGTTTTGAATTTTAGTAATGATTAATTTATGACCCATTTTTTTAAGCTAATTTTCGTATACAATATATAAGGGGGCCCCCTTTGAAATCTTTGCTTTAGGCCCTAAAAATCTCAGGGCCAGCGCTGGGTTGAACCCACACAAAATCTTAGAAGGATCTACAGTGTCAACCTATAAAAATCTAAATTGTTTGAAATATTTGTTTTTATGCCCTTATCTTTTTCCATTGATGTTAACTACTCAAATTCAAGAGGAGGTACATTAGTGTATTTTATTTGCAAATGATATAATTTGGTGAATGAATCAAGAGATGGTGTGAATGCAAAACTCGAGAGATTGCATGATGTTTTAGAATCTGAAGGCCTTAAGTAAGTCGTACAAAGATATAATATATGGATTGCTACTTCTATTAGAATATATAAAGAGCTGAAACTACTGTAAGAATTGAAGTCCAGAGATAACACAAAGAAATTCTTTATGTCACCTTGGCTCAATAATTAGTAAGCATAGGGAGATTGATGAAGATACGAACATAGGAGAAAATCATGATGGTTTAAGTGGAGACTTATTTCTAGAGTACTCTATGACCGACATATACTGACAAGATTAAAGATTCTTTTTTTTTACAAGATAGCGATTATACTAGTTATGACCTATGGAGCATAATACTGGTCAATTAAGAAACAAAATATGCACAAAATGGATGTATCACATATGAGAATGTTGAGGTGGATGTGTGACAAAAGTAGGAATGATAAATTAGAAATGAACAATTTCAAGAGCACTTAGGGGTAACATCAATAGGGGATAAGATTAGAGTTGTCCAATGCAGGCTGACAACAGCGTCCATAAGGAAAGTTTGGCTATACAGGTTGATGGCCCACCAAGGGGAAGGGGTGGGCCGAAGAGGTAGTAAAAATAAACTTGAAGAAGTACAACTTATCTAAGGATCTGGCTTAGGATAGATCGGGATGGAGAAATAGAATTCATGTAGCTGACCCTAATATAGTTTGGACAAGACTTTGATGATGTTATCAGTGCTAATACTACTATTTACTATTAGATTTATCAAGCATTGATATATATATAGGGAGATGCTCCTATGAGAGGAGATTCTCTCAACTTACTATTAGAGATAAGCTGAAGGCCCTTACATCCATATCCAATGCCAACGACTTAAATGTGAGGGCCCCCACTTTATCTCTCATAGTAAGGTGAGAGATGCTCTCATAGGAGCATGTCCTATATATATATATATATATATGGAGATGCTTAAATGAGAGATTGGGTGGGGGCTCTCACATCCATATTCAATGTCATCCCTATCTCTCATATAATGTGAGAGATATCTCTCATAGGAACATCTCCCTATATATATATATATATAAATTTCCCATGCCTGAAGGCACGGCGTACGACATTAAAATTAAAATAAGAATATATCTATTTATATATCTAGGAATGCAATAACTTAATCAAATATGACCAAATTAAAAACATAATAAAAAGAAGTAAACAGAAAGACCCCATAATCAAACAGTCAGAATAACAAAAAAAAAAAAAAACCAGGAATGCAATAAGTTAATTAGGCATTTAGATCATCAAATACTAACCACCAAAAACTCCCAATTAAATTAAATACACCAAAAAAGAAAGAAAACCCAGTAATCAGACTCCAAAGAAGAATAATGCGAAGAAAAATAAATCCCCAGCCTTAACTCAATAATCAAATGCACTAAAAATAACTAACCTTCACGGAAGTTACTGACCCTTTGTTTTCAAATAATTACAAAATTACCAAGATCTCACGGAAGTTACTACCCCTTTGTTTTCAAGTAATTACAAAATTACCAAGATCTTACGGAAGTTACCGCCCCTTTGTTTTTAAATAATTACAAAATTACCGAAATCTCTCGAAAGTTACTGCCCTTTTTTTTCAAATAATTACAAAATTACTAAGATCTGCCCCTTTGTTTTCAAATAATTACAAAATTACCAAGATCTTGAATTCATTCTCAGCCCTACGATTTATGTACAGAAATATGTACATAAATCCAAGGGTGTGGAAAGAGTCCAGGAATTCAAAAACTGTCCCCCCTTATTATATATATATATATCATAAGCTACAACTTAGGATAAGGTAAGTTCAAGTGCGTGGTGGGTCCCACATGGGGACTCACATGGGGGTGGAGATGGGGGGATTTCAAGGACTCCTTAGGACCCTCCTTTGTGCAAAAAATAAACCCAACCGTGGTTTCTATCATCTCCATCTGGGCCCCAAAAATTCAATGGTCAATAGTCCATTCAAATCGGTACACAATCGATCCAACAGTCTAGTAAATTCGGATCTGACCAAAAGTTGGTGGACATGTACAATTTACGATAGAGGGTCATGTGTTTGGTCCATTTGGATGGACCAAGGGTGGCCCCACAAGCCTGAACTTACGGGACTTTATCCTAAGCTTTAGCTTATGAGAGCCTTAGCCATTTATATATGAGAGGGGCTCTCCTAAGTTGTAACTTTTGTTATCTTAGTTGAAATAGTATGCAAAATCATCTCTATCGCAAACTGCCTTAAATCATTGTCTCCAAAATCAAGATAAATCCAATTGGAACCGAATCCTCCAGTTCCATCATGCCAAAAAATAAGATAGTCGACTTTAATTTATTAGACCAATACTGTTTCAGCTTAGGATAACATAAGCTGCAAGCTTATGAGAGCCCTGCTCTATACTTATATATGTATGTATAGACATGTATGTATGTATGTATGTATAAATATATATGTTAACCATAGGGTGATGGATACTTACGTTGTTTTCTCTCTTTAAACATGAACATTCCTATTTTGCATATGACCATATATGGTTTTTCCTCTTTTGCACATGAATATTTCCAATTATGTAAGGGGGTGTTTGGAAACAGGATATTTTAAAAGATTTTGTTATATTATCTATTACTTTAGAATGTAATCTATTCACCTAAAAAGGAGGTATTTGAATAACTTAGAAAATATCTTACAATATCTCATTTTCTTCCAAAAACCTTCATATTACATTATTCAAGGATATGTTGTATAAAATAGTCTTTAAAAAATCTTTTCTAAATACGAATGGAGAGTTTAAGTGAAAACCATTGGAGAGTTCATAGAAACTATTAATTATAATGGCCCACTATAGGTTTTAACATTTACGAGTCCCGCTATTAGATTGGCCCTACAATGCTTACAAATCTAATGATGTGGGCTCCTATAGTCATATCACAACTACATAGCCGTTGTTAATAATCAAAATTCGGTGAGTCTTACAAATGTTACGTTCGGGGCTTTCATTGTGATTACCAACATTGGTGGGTCCCATACTACTAAAATTAGCAAGGTCCCATGATTACCAAGATTGAGTTATGCGATTGTAATTATCAGTTTGCCATCATTAAATGGGTTCCACTATTTGATAGCTCTCTTAATGTTAATATGACTACCAACATCAAATGGGTTCCACAATGATTTCTTATAAAAAAAGCTAGATAGAGCAATTTGTGATAATTACCATTACATGTATTATAGTATAGTTACCAATGTTTGGTGGACCCACATTAATTAAACAACATCGCTTTGATCTCAAGATTTAAATTTAATCTTATATATATTTTTTACAATAGATGGGTCCTACCATGATTATTAACACCCGTGATTACTAATTAATGGGTCCTATGTTGGGTTAATTGATTATAATATTCTCTCCATTTCTTATTTGGTACATCATCTTGTGAGTTTTTTTTATAAATCGTCAAACACTTCAAATGTATATTAAAATATGTGAAGATTGTCAAACACCATAAGTGACACAATATAATAATATGACACTATTTTATTCTATGATAATGAAATCTTATAATATTTAAACTCATTGATATTATATTATGCACGATGCACATGAATACTCTCTATATATATATAATAACCTCAAAACATTTATCCAATTCATCAGGCCTGATTATATGAATTTTTCAAATTGTTTTGGTTGTGATTTTAGCTGTAGAAATTTACAAAGGTCGTTTTCAAGATATTTGCTGAATAGGGAGGTATGTATCTTTTGGCATTATTTGTTTTGTTGCTATTGTAAACTTGAGGTCATTAAATGGTTTAAAAATATCTTTTTCTTTTTCTTTTTTCAATTTGTCTTTGCATTGCACTTAGATTCTTTCGGTTCAAGTATTATTATTTTTTATATATCGGTCATTGGTTTTAGACACTAATACAATTTTTAATGAAGGACTTTCCAAAGAAATCACAGTATATCCACTATGATTTAATCCGACCAATGCTATTGATTATTTTCCCCAAAATGGCTTTACTTATTATTTTTATTTTTATATTGTTACTAAATACTTTTATCATTTTTATTTTTATTTTTGATATATATATACATGAGTGTGTATATATATAAATATATATATAGGGAGATGCTCCTATGAGAGATATCTCTCACCTTAAATGTGAGATTGGGTGGGGGCCCTCACATCCATATCCAATGCCCACAACTTAAATGTGAGGGCCCCCACCCCTATCTCTCATATAAGGTGAGAGATATATCTCATAGGAGCATCTCTTATATATATATATATATATATATATATGTATTTAAATCCTCTTTGTTGTTTATCGATTGCCTCCTTTTCCTTTTTAAGTAGGTAGTGGGATTTTTTTTTAAAATTCTTTCTTTATAGTAAACTCAAACTCACACATTCCAGCACACTTGGTTTTTTTTTTTTTTTTTTTTTTTTAGAAGGTTCTTAATTATCATCATCATTACTCTCTTTTTTATTATTCTTCTATTCTAATTCTGAGATGGCATTAGTGTTTCAATCTAACTTTTATAAATAACTTTTGAGAGCTTCTAGATGCCCCCCATTTTTCTTTGCATACTGTCTTTCTCTCTACACCACCATTGAATTTGGAATTTTCAAATCTTTATTTGCACAACCCCACATAATACCTAAATTAACCTCACCTCAAACCCCATCCTCACCCGAGGAGGAGAGAGGGAGAGAGTGGGAGAGAGACAGTGAAAGGGGGTGATGGAGATGGAGAAGGAGGTGGAGAAGGGGAGGCGACGGCGGGCATGGCGGTGGTGCTGCTGGGCAATGAAGATGAAATGTATAAGGAGGTGCATAAGTGGAGAGGGGAGAAGTGGTGGCTTGTGGATTTGCCACGAGAGTATATTTGTAATAATTTCTTTTTAAAATGGTGGGTGTGCAAAGAAAAATGAGGGTGGGTGTTTTGCAATTAGAAGCTCTCGTAACTTTTTTGGGCCAAGTCCAGTGGTCCTGGTCCCATATAAAACACGGTGGTGGTGCCCATTCAACCCACCCAATGAATGCGATCTCCTTTTATTGACATTCATCCTCAAGGAAAATTTTCAAATAAGGCCTTAAGTTTTTGCCTTATTTCAAAAAGGACATAAGTTCTAAAACTATTGAAATTAGTCCCTAGATTTTCCAGTAAATTCTCAATTAAGGATGTCTGGCCATTTAATGGTACTTCATGCCTTTTCTCTCGATTTTTCTTCAAATACCCAAAGTACCCTTCATTTAAAGCCATGATATGGTTCCGTCAGCTACCGCATTTAGTTGATCTCCGTGGAAATGCTAGTTTTCTTTGATCACTATGGGGCTGCTAGTAAAAAAAAAAAGGAAGAGAATATAAAAGAAGTGAATGAGGATTTTATTTCAATGAAGGGTACTTTGAGTATTTTAAAAAACATTGAGGAAAAAAGTTGTTAGAAAATAGCTTTAAATGCATGAATGTCCTAAATTGAAAACTTCCTACAAAACTTAGGAATTAACTAAAAAAAATTTAAAACTCATGTCATTTTTTGAAATAAGGCGAAAACTTAAGGTATTATTTAAAAATTTCCCCATTATTCAAGGGAGAGGCTATTCACACATTCCTCATTGCTCCTTGCACATCCATCTGCCCCTCCAAGAAACCCCAAAGGAAATTCTATATGCACCACTAGAATTATTGAACACACCCACATTCTGAGCTCACCACACCCATTTTATGTTTAAAAGTATTTTGCTGAGCCCACCCACCAAAATACCCAAACTGCTCAGGCTATTGGATGCTCACCTCAGACAGACCATTTCCTTCTCCATTCCCTCGTCGACAGTTTTCAAAACTTGGGCACCACACAGGGTTCTCCATCGAGAGAGATCTCCACTACACAGCTCTTCTTCTTCTTCTTCTTCTTATTCAAGGTCACCTCTTCTTCTTCTTATGCTTCTTTTTGTTCATAGCTTTATTGTTCTTCTTCTTCTTGTTCATAGGTTTATCATTTTCACATTCTTTTTAGGTCGTAATATATGCGTTAGAGATTACAAATGTTTGGAACAAATTGGATGTAGTATATTTTCACATTCGAACTGCATAATCCTTGTCTATTGTAGAAAACTCATGTCTGTTTTCGCGATATGCTCGGGATCCCAGAAACATGCAAAGAATTTCTGCGTAGTGCATGGAAGCCGTGCATGGATAATTTGCAAGGCACATGTTAGATGTGTAGATCTATAATGCACGGCACATGTTGGATGTGTAGGTTAATATCTAAGGGTCCTATCCCAGGTTAAGTATTGACACATTTAATTGTTTCTTACAGATCCGTCGAGCGAGTGACCATCTCCGTGCTACGATTGCACGAACGGATTAGCCGGCTGATTTCTATTACCAAGGATTGTAGATCACCCTCGAGATCTTGGATGGCTTGCCGGTGACGTACCGACGATGTACGCAGCCGTGCAGGAATGAGAGCTAGGGGATTTTATCCTGGATGTGTTCATACCTTTTTTTTTTTTTGATGAATAGGTGGACGAAGGCTACTTTTTGATGGCCATGATGTAAATGATCATTTATTGACAGATTTTGTTATGATTGTAGAATCTGCATTTTTTCGATTTGGTTGGAACTTGATGAACTTGTATGAATATGAGGCTACTTTTTGATAACCGTGATCTAATGGATGAACTTGTTAATTTTGATATGATTGTATAGTATACACTTACATGATTTTGAGCATTTTATCAAACTTGTATGATTTTGAGCAAAATGGAATGAAAGTAAAGTAGATGAAGGACTCCTCAATTCTCCAAGTTTTTTCAAAATTTGTATTTTACCCGCCTGATTACTACTATGAAATTTCTTAGCGATCAACTCGAACTCGAAAGTTGTGGTCAACTCCTGTGCTTCGTTCATCGGAAGTTGTGGTAAACTCCTGTGCTTCGTTCATATCCGTGCAATACTAACCTGCACATCCAACATGTGCCGTGCAATATTAACTTGCACATCGAACATGTGCCGTGCATTATGGATCCAACATGTGCCGTGCAAATTGCCCATGCACGGCTTTCATGCGCCGTGCAAAAATTCTCTGCACGTTTCTGGAATGCCGAGCATATCACGAAAACAAACACGAGTTTTGCACAATGGACATGGATTATGCAGTTCGAATGTGAAAATATACTACATGCAATTTGTTCCAAACGTCTGTGATCTCTAACGCATAAATCACGACCTAAAAAGAATGTGAAAATGATAAACCTATGAACAAGAAGAAAAAGAAGAAGAAGAAGAACATCAATAAGCAGGAAGGAGTGCCGAGGAACACTTACGAACAATGGATGAAAGGGAGAATGAAGAAGAAGAAGACGACGACGAGGAATAAGAGATGAGAGTAGAGAAATCGAAACGATCTCGCAGAACCAAATGAAGAGGAGAGGAGGTTGATAATGAAAGGTGATTTCGTCCTTTCGCCTGAGGGCATTTTGGTAATTAAAAAAAAACTTAAGTGTAGGTGTGTTCATTAAAACGCATGGTACCTTCATAATTTCCCAAACCCCAAACTACCCTTTCCCTTTACTTCCCTCTCCCCCCTCCCTGTCTCTCCCTCTCCCTCTGTCTCTCACTCTCTCATTCTCCCTGATCTCCCTCCCTCTCCCTCCCTCTCTCACGACTCTTCCATTCGGCCCCTTAGGGTGTTCGGCCACCCAGGGCCGAACTATATACTCATTTATTTAGCCATGAGTGGCCGAATGAGAGAGTCAAGAAAGAGAGAGAGGGAGGGAGAGGGACGACCATCGGGGAGTAAGAGAGGGAGAGATAGGGAGAAGGAGAGGGCAAGGGCATGGGCGGAGGTGGGCGGCGAGCTGGGATAGGGAATGAGGGGAAGGAGGAACAAGGGTAGTTTGGGAATTTCTTGGAGGGTCCCACGGATGGAAGTAAGGAGCAACGAGGGATGTGTGAATAGCCACTCCCTATCATTCAATCAACAGAGTAACCTTTCGAACAAAACCCCTTTTCAGAAACCCTCTTCCTAAAGCCCTTGGGTTTCCATTTCCGCAGATGGGAAGACAATCAGAGATTGAGCCAGGCGTCCCTCCTCCCGCCGCCGCTTCAAAAGATGAAGATGTCCCTCCTCTCCCTACTCCTGTTGCTTAGAGGACCATGAAGATGTCCCTCCTCCCCCGCGCCAGCAGAAGATAATGAACCCGTCCCTCCTCTCCCATCAGCGCAAAAGAGAAGGGACCCATCCCTCTTCTTTCCCTCGCCGCTGAGAACAAAGCAGTCCCCTCCTCCCCCTGCTGCCGTGGTAGAAGATACACCTGCACCACCAAAAGAAGAGCCTCCGGGCACAACAAGCTCCAGAGGAAAGCCATCTTGGTGCGTTTCCAATGGGTTATCTTATTAGACTATTCTTAGATTATTCTTGTGTTTGTTAGGTAGACTGTTTGATGTTTTGTTTTTCTGATTTTTGATAAGCATATCAGATTTGGTCTAGGTGTTTGATGTTTTTTTTTTTTTTTGGTTTTTAATAAGAAGTAGATCTAATTTGATGTGGATTCTTTTTTATTCCTTGTGTTGCAAGCTTTTATGTGAAAATATCTTGGGAAATTGCACCGATTTTCCAATTGCAACTATTGATGAGGAAATTCAAGATATTTTGAGGCAGTTGGGTGCTTCTTTTAAACATGTTAATGCTTTGTATTTTAGTAGCTGTTCTTTTGTTGTTTGGTGTTCGTTTTTTCTCTGGGTGCTCATTTACCCACCATTTTCACTACCCATTTACTAATGTGTGCATAAATGAGAGCAGACAAATTTCATGTGAATCATTTACATAGGTAAAATGATAGCAAATAAACAACCCATTAGGAATAACTCAAATATCACTACCAAACACATTTCTAACATTTTCCTTCCATAGGAATCAGAATGTTCCCATGGAATGATGCCAAACAGGCCTTATATCCCTCTCATTCACATAACCCTACAAGAGTAAGAATCGGTTTTTTTTTTCTCCAAAGAACTAGATGTAAGTAATGCCTTTTAGAAGAGCATCCAGTTCAGTCTCTAATGGATTGGATAAGGTTACTGTATTTGTAAAGTCAAACACCATCCCCTTTTGTCTCTAACTATCCTCCTCTACCTGTGGTTCATATGAATAGATTAGCCATTTTGTCAAAATTTAATTTATGATGGCCTTCTGGTGTACGACACCATTGACCCTCGGTTCACAAGTGGGTAACATTCCATTCATGTATCATGCAGAAAGTTGCTGTACATTTTCCAAACAAACCAGGCCATAATGGTACCTAGCCTCCTATTGTTAGGATAGGCAACTTTTTTTTTGAATGACAACTTTCATTAAAAGAAAAAACAGCACAAAAGGCTTATATTGGACATGAAAGGTACACAGAAAGGAGAGCAAGGTAGCCCTGCATGAGACAACCTACATAGAGAAAACCCCAAAGAACAAAGAAACATAGGCTACACTATGCCACCTGAACCCAAGCTTACGAGAAAGCCAACTCCTTCCAATTGAATAGTCTGATGAGTAGAGTAGTCTTTGAATAGAGTATTGATTGCCCACTGTGCAACAAAATACTTTATCTTGTACACATAAAATCTTTTCCTTTGTTCTTGTTCCTTCAAAGCACCTTGCATTTCTCTCCTTCCATATGTGCCATATTGATGAAAGGAACGAAAGTTTCCACAGCTTCTTTCCTTTCGTAAAACCAATAGGAGATGTCCACTCTTCAAAAAGAATAATGAAGAAGCTCTGGTAAAGCCCATTTGCAACCGAAAAAGCTTATGACAGAGTTCCAGATTTTTACAGCGCACTTGCAGCTTAATAACAGATGATCTAGATTTTCCTCTTCCTCCAAGCACATTGGGCAAGTGTTGACTATGATCTTGCCTCTTTTCTTAAGATTTCTAAGGTTAGAATTCTTCTTCCGAGGGCAATCCAGCCAAAAGTTACTACTCTCGGTGGCGCCTTGACCTCCATATACTTGCCAAGCTACTTTTACCCCCTCCCTTGTAGTTAGAGCTGAATAAAAGAAAGAGACAATGAAAGATCTGCTCCTAGATGCTTTCCAGGTTCTGGAATCCTCCCTTTCACCCCTTAAAAGGTTTAGAAGAGACAATATTTGATTCTCCTCATGCTCCAAATTTCTTTTGAAAATCGGGCTCCAAATGGTCTGTCCTCCCGTCCCAGATCGGTCAATGTATCTTTCCACCTTCGCTTGCTTCTCCAGGCTGTACCTGAACAAATTTGGAAACTTTGAAGCTAGAGGGCTATCACCTTTCCATGTGTCTTTCCATAATAGAATTTTCTTTCTTGAGCCAACCTGGTATCTAATATTTCGCTTGAACTTCTCCTAAATAGAAGTTATGCCTTTCCAAATTGCTGAATACTTGTAAGCAGCACCCCCAACGTCCCAACCATCCCTTTGATTGCCATATTTTTCCAAGATAACCGATCTCCAGAGGCCTTCTGACTCATCTCCTAGCCTCCAAAGCGATGTTGCTAGTAGCACTTCATTCATCTGTCTTTGGGAGCTAGGATAGGCAACTTGCCAGAACCGTTGTTGGAAAAGAACAAAGTGGTAGGGGTGGATGACCGATCTCTGGTTACCTGTTCCAAATGGAATACACTATTGGTGATGCAGGCCTGACAATAGGTCGGCCAACCCTATGGGCTGGGCCCAATGGGTTGGTTGACCTATTGTCTGGCCTGCATCAATTGGGTAGAAGACAAAGAGATGATCTGTCTTTTGTTGAAATCCTACAGGGGACACAAGTGGGATTTGCGTGAGATGCAAGATTGTGAAGGTATGCTTTTGATGGAAGTCGACCAACTAATAACTGCGAGATGACCACCCTAAGCTTAGATGTGGGATATCCGAGTTCCACACGTTCTGCCATTGACAATAGGACCACAGTAGTATGGTTTCGAGAGTTATGTAAATACATATTGTGGAACAAGTGCTAGTCTGTTGATCACCCCAACATTGCATGTCTTGTCCTCCTAAGGCTACCTGAACCATCCTTTCTAACGGCGAGGCTGGCCAAATCAATTTGAGAAACTCTTCTCATTCCAGACCAGGCTTGCACATCTCTCACATGTAAAGTCTGTCACAAGTTTCAGATTCCTTTGTATCTACTAGAGATCGTTGAGGGCTAGTCATCCAATCTTCTATAGCCTGGGTCCACTGGTCATGTCTATTGATTTTGTCACCCACCACCCATTTTCAAATTGGTAAAAGAAATCTCGCTGGCTCCTCAGACTTTTCCTGAAATGGGATTCTGTTAGCTTCTTTCGAAAAGTCCTGAAGTTTGCATATTGGACGTACTTCTAGGACAATATGAACCCATAGGCGATTTGGATTTCGAAGAAATCTCCAAATCATGTGAAGAAGGAATGCTTTATACTAAGTTTTCAGGTCCCATATCCCATAACCCCAATCTATCACCAGCGTTGTGATTTCTTTTCCATGAAATTAGAGAAAACATGTTATGCACTTTCTCAGGACTTTGCCAAAAGAACGAAGTCTGCAAAGAGCATTTTTGTTTTTGATATTTTAGAGGAATACGAATATGTTTAATCCAGTAATAGAGAGTTGTGTTGGCAGCTGATTGAACAAACATCTGTCTCCCTGCAGGCAACAATTAGGTCCCCTTCTAGCCTAGTATTCATTTTTGGATCTTAAACATGACTCCACAAATATCCCGATGCTTCCTTCTAGAGAATTTCAAGGACATTTTTCAGTTCTGAATGGAAGTAGACTGGTTCCGAATTTGCCAGGCATTCTCGATGTTATTGATGACTTGACCTGGGGATCCTTTTGAAAATATCATCTGTAACTTAATGTTATTGAGACGTTGGACTAATTTGCATGTCATCATTTGAGTTGAATCAGATCAGAAAATCCCGGATGACACTCCCATATATTGCAAATCTAAATTACCTTATTTTATTCGCGTGGTTATGATATTGAAGAAGGACTGGACAATGATCAGATGCAACCTAAGGCAAATGTCAAATAAAGTGATTTTGGATAAATCTAATCCAACAGTCATTTGCCAGACATCTATTCAGTCTTTCCTGGATTTTATATGGAAATCAATCCATATTATTTCATCGGTATGGAGGGCCAACAAATCCCATGCCAGAGAGATGAGAGAAATCTACTAACGTTCTGAGGCAGCATGAGAGGTGTCTGAACTGCAATTGCCGTGTTTTTTCTCCACAACCGAAAACACTTTAGAGTCCCCAAACAAAATCCAAAGGTCCCTGGAAGAAATTTGTTCTTCCTTGGAATTCATTTGCTATATGGAAAGGATTCCTCTCGGTTAAGGGACTTTTCATGGAGAACATCAGGTACCAAATTGGATCGGGGAAGAGGGTCCTTTTTTGGAAAGATAGGTGGGTAGGTGAGAGGGCGTTCTGTGCTCAATTCCTAGACCTGTTTAGGTGTGCAGAAGACAAGGAAGCAACAGCCAGCTCTTATATGAGTACTACTAAAGGCCAGAGGGTTTAGTGTCCCACTTTTAGAAGGAACTTGAAGGACAACGAAGAATCCCGGTTCATTGATCTCCATAATTCCCTGAACAATTTTACCATTCAAAACAGCAGAGCAAATGATAGGGTGTGGATTGCCTCTAAGAATGGATCCTTTTTGGTGTCTTCTTTCTTTAAGACAATCCTAAACAATCCCAGGGATAGGAGCGAATGAAAGCTCCTCCTAGGGTGCTTGTATTTGGGTGGCTTGCTCTTAGGAAAAGGGATCCCTACTATGGACCTTTTGAGGAGGAGAGGGATGATGATAGTGAATGATGCCCGATGTGCTTGAAGGACGAAGAATTAGTGGACCATCTCTTGCTAAATTGTAAAACAGCTCAGACTATATGGATGGTTATAATAGGAGGGTTTGGTTGCTGTTGGGCTCTTCCTCATTCTCTCCCTGAGATTTTCCAAGCTTGGAAGGTTCCAATTGGGGACCCTAGAGGCAAAGTGATGTGGCGGTTGTCTTTCCTAGCAGTGATCTGGACGATTTGAAAGGAAAGAAACTCAAGATGTTTTAAAGGAATTACAGTTAGTGAAAGTAGACTGGTGGAGAAATCGAATTTTTTGGTAGCTTTTTGGGTGTCTATTCTCCATTCTTTTAAAGGATACTCATTAGATCAAATTGTGTATCATTGGAAAGAGGTGGCCTTTTTTATGACGGGGCCTTTTCTATGATAGGGCCTTAGTTTGTTCTGTTTTGTTTTCTTCTGCTTTCAGTACTTCTCTTTTGTACTATTTGCTCCTTTTAATGAACGTAACCATTCAAAAAAATGTTTTTCCTGAATTTGACAAGAGTCCCATAACTGTTGCTACAGTTGCTAATCAGGAGAGGCATGAATTGCTGAGGAAAAAAATCCGACATGACTATATGTGGATCTGAAGGTTTTAAACCCCCAAATCCTAAGGGTTAAGGTCCTCAATTAGATCTAAAAGATGCAATTAAAACAACTCAAACAATAATTACAAAATCAACAATCAATCACCACGAGAGAGACAACGATATACGTGGAAAAACCCCAAACAAGAGAAAAAAACCACGGGCCCTGGAACTCGGTCCAGGAAAGAGATCAAACACTAACAATTCGAAGATTACAAGAGAACTTACAACCCCTCCCCAGTTGAACAACAACCTAAGGACTGCAGAACCTCATGCTGGCACCTCACCGTTCATCTTCTCCCGTGCTTAACTGTCCGTCTACACCCTCGAAGCAACTCGGAGATGAAACGAACCAAAGATAGAAAAAATAGACTCTAGAGATGGAAATCTCAACTCAAAATGGATGAATCTCTCTAGAGAATGAAAAGCCCTCTCTCAATGTTAGCAGTCGTCCTTGAATGTCTAAGAGAGGTATTTAGGGCAAAATATAACAACCCTTATATAGTAGAACCACTAGGGTTTGCCCAAACTAGAATTCTATAACGAACGTTCGAACACTTAAGTGGAATGTTCAAACACTTGTTATTTCGGGAAAACTGGCTGAAGGCTTCTGGGGAACCAACGTTCGAACGCTTGTCACATGCGTTCAAACTCTTATGCTCTGGGGAGTTCGAACTCTTGTGCTCTTGGGAAAATGGCTTGATGATTCTGCATGACCAACGTTCGAACGAAGGCAGTGTGCGTTCAAACTCTTGAGCTCTCGGGAAACTTGGCTTGAAAGGCTCTGGACAGCAACGTTCGAACTCTGCTTCTGAACATTCTAACTATTGAGCTCTGGTCTTTGGTTTGTAAGATGTACTCCCATGTGATTTTGCAGTCCATTCTAGAAAAATGAAAATTACATAAATCAAATCCAAGTTTTGTCCAATCCCATGAATTATGCCAACACTCAAAACCTTACATGATCTGTCCTTCACGAAAAAGGTAATATGTTACTCCGAGCTAGCGCATGTAGATTGGTGGACTTGTCCCTGAGCAATACATTTGACTTTGTGGCTAGCATGAATTGTTCAAGTGTGAGCTTCCAGAAGGACCAGGATCTATGGTTTATAGGGTCATCTTCTCCTGCCGACCTTCCCACATACAAACGGGTGAGGTCCCATAGTTGAAACCATGAAATCCAGTTTGGACCTATTTATTTATGGAGCCCTTGCATCTTAAAGGCTCGGGTCGGGATGTCCATTGAATATTTCGCCTATCCATAATCAACTAGAAGGGATGTTATTGCATTAGTTTCCTCGAGGCCCCATTCATGTTTCAACTCAAAATTGTCTGTTTCATCGGTCTTAATTAAAAAATGGTTAGAGATGAACCTTGCTCGAGGAATAAACCTTTATGCAGCTGGTCGGAGGGACTGGATATCCAGCTCTCCAAAGGTGATGGCAAGTTTAGATTTGGACTTGACCAATTTAAATTTGACCTTGGTGTTAGGTTGAAGGTTGTTGCGAAGGTACCAAGAAGTTACCAAGTTGTTGTGTAGAGTGTTGTCCAGAGATTCCGGCATCAGAATTCTAGACTGTATGATGCGATTTGAAGGCTGAGTTTCTTGAGGGATGTTTGTCTTAGTAAGACCTAGAAAGATGATGTCGCCTTGACCCTCCTAAGAAAACATGAATGGAATTCCTTGTTGCTCCATCACAAATTGGGGAGGGGCCTTCACTCGGGCCTGGTATTCCAGTAGAGGCGGAAGGTTGGACCAGATCTACGTTAAGGCTGGCAGATCCGCAGGTCGAACTTGTCTGGATTTGGGAAAGGGTGGATGGGAAGAAGGGAAATGAGAAAGGTGGCCATACTGGCTGGTGGAGAGGTCAGGAGCAAGGTAAGGGGTTGCTCTATCCCCTCAGGAGAGGAGCCAACTGAATCTAAGCCGCACTCCAACAAGGGTGATGAGATGTGGGAGGTTGAAGCTTTAATTGGTTGACGATTCTGCAGTTGCATTGTTGATTGATATTTTCAGGGTTCCTGAAATTTTAGGGTAAGAGGATGTGTGAAGAGACTTGAGCAATTGTGGTCTTTCTTTTACACCATTATAGTTGGATGATTACCGCGCTTAGGATGCTAGGTCCACGGCTGGAACGACGGAGATGGGTTGATAGGTCTTGGTAATGATGACTAAATAGTTTGATTAGACCTGGGATAGTTTGGGGCAAATGATGATGCACTAGGCTATAGTAAATCTGGGGCATTGAAGACAGACGTGGTTCTAAGGTTTATGGATGATTGTGAACTCCTTGTGACCCTTGAGATAGCCTGACCTTGTTCGACGGATTCTGAGACTCCAAGTGGATAACATGTGTGAAGATTTCTGTAGGTGTCTTGAGATCTTTCCGAACTTAGTTTGAGTGGAAAATTGCATTTTGCAAATAACAGCTGGCGATAGTGCATTTAATGTTTCTTTGCCACCATAAGATTTGGCAAATACGGCAGATTGTGATGTGGATGGATCAGTCCCATTGGCAATTAGGGCTGCTGGCTCGGAGTGGGGCCTCTGTCGCACAACAAGATGGTTGTGCATAGCATGAATCGATCACCAGTTTCGGTAGCAGGTGATTCAGGCCAGCTCCTCATCCTGAAAATAAGCAAATCTGTTGGACAATTTGTGTCTATGATGGGAAATCTTGGAACCAACGACCATGTTTATGTTTCCCCTTTGGCCAACGCCTCCTCTATTGCAGAGGCAACATTACGATTTCATTGGCTAGGTCACACTGTCCATTGCCCTCGAGGGGATGAAAAACAGGATGGTCATGTTTGCAAGTGCCGTCTTGCAATGAGTTCCTCACTAAAGTTCGACATATTCGGGTTAGACACCTCAGATGGTATGCTCGTTCTCCCTTCCTGCAGCTAACTGTTGAAATTGAAAATTGCAATATATGCGTGGAGGTAGTTGTATTCAAGCACGTCTGCAATTTGAACAAAGAGCTGGGAGGTTTGGTATGCACCAAGTAACCTAGAAATAAGCTTCTTAATGTGCACACAACTTAAAACTCGCAATCGCATAAGATCACTATGTAATATAATGAATTCTAAGTACGAGGTCGATCCCACGAAGACTTGTGATATAACAATGTCAAGATTAACTAAAAAATTAGAATATTAAATGGATGAAAAAAATGATTGACTAAATTAAACTACTAAAAATAGTAAATTAATCTATTTAAAATAACCAAAAGCTAAATGGAAAGTAACCTAACACACAAAACTACTACTAGGATTAAAAACAATGAGAATGAATGAACTAGGGTTTCATCTACTCCCCTAACTTATCTTATGCATGTCCCTTGTTATCCCTTAATCAAAAATCAGAATTATTGGTGACATCTATCAACCTAGACCATGGCATATGTATCTAGATTACTATTCCCCTAAACCTAATTCATGAGTGGCATACTACATGAATTGTTCATTATGATGCAAAAACTAAGCATGGTATATGTCCTAGTCAAAACAAACATAATGGATAAAAACAATGGAAATGATAAATGCATGAGCTAAACATGGCATTTACTTAGGTTATTCATGGTTCTAAACCCTAGATGCTTAACATCAAGATCAATCAAAAGTAAGTTAGCTACTCTTAAATTTAATTGAACATGGCATGGTTGGCATGGCATATACATAACTCATCAATTAAAAACATGGTTTAGAATCTCAACTAATAAAACTGAATTCTTAATTAAAAGATGCCAAAAGAGACTACATAAAACTAGACTAGCGTTTCAATTACACACTAGCCCTAAAAAGTTAGCTACTCATGTTTGTAATGAAAAATAACGTAGAAAAGAGTCATAAGAAAACTCTAAAAGATTGAAGAAGAAGAAGGGGTCGGCCAGCAGCTTGGTTGATTTCTTCTTGCTCCAAAAAGCTCCTCAAATTGTGTTGTATGGTTGCAAGGGTTTGGTGATGATGGTGTGGTAGTCCACCCCCTTGCATCCCCTTATATACTTTTGCAACAGCCCTCTTTAGTGAATAGTTTCCTTGTATGTTTAGATCTCCAACTTGCTTCACAATTAAACTTCCTAATTAGAATGAAATATGAGTCTTCTTTCTTGATTAGCAATGCTTTCTAAATCTGGTCCCACTTGTATCTACTAGAAAGTTCCTCACATGGGCCCACAAATCTGAGATTTAATTGCAAGAGATTAATTCTGAAGCTTTTAACATAAAAGTGGGCCCATATGATGCGTGCACAATGAGTGTGGGACCCTTTTTCAGACTTCTAATTTGTCTTGAATTCTTGCTGCAAACTTTCCTTATTTTTCTCCTTTTTCATCTCCATTCTTAGGCTCCACTTGTACTTGAATAAGACTTTTTAAATTCTGAACTTCAACTTTTGCAATGGCTGTGGGGCCCCCTTTGGGTGTGTAACATGTTGGGGATTTCTTCTTTCTTTCACTTTCCTTATTTGATTATGCTTTCTTGTTCTCCAATTCTTTCCTTCTAATTTGAATTAAAAGTTGTCCAAAGAATTAGAAAGGAATCTTTGAAATCTGAAACAACTTGGATGGGACCCACCATGGCCCTACTTGGTGATTCACGCCTACTTCTCTTCATGAATTATTCTCCTTTTAGCTCATTTTGACCTTTACAGAAAAATTAACAAAAACTATGTAAAATCAAATAAAACAACTATGACTAGCACAAGATAAACCAAATATTAGGGCTAAAACTGTAAACAATTAAGCACTTATCAAGGTTCTCATAACATAATGATTGGAATTTACATCCTTGTGGCATCTGGAGTAACACTTCCTAGAATAGGGGCTTACTAAATCGATCTCCATTTGTCTCTAGCAAACATAGCACTATATCCTTTCCTACCTTGTGTTTGGGGTTAGTGTATCGAGACTGATTAGGTGACTAACAAATTAACAATTTGTTGATTGTGCGCCTCTGTCCAATGCTCAATTGGGAGACTTGGAGCCAGACCCAAACCAGAGATTAGACAATATAAAGTGTGGTCGAGGTCGAAGTTGGAAGCCCAACTAGTTACCATCCAAGGCTTGCCTGTTCGAGCATGGTGGAATCAAATTCATCTGATAGAGTGAAGTAAAATTGATTATGTAATTCTAGCATTCCACCGATCCTTTTAGTCTCCAAACAGAAAGAAGGCATTGTTTCAAGATTTCAGCTCGAACTCTGTTCCCTCTAAGCGATTCAATAAGTGATAGGGTCCTCTGCTTTCGGCTCTCCTCCAAGAGCTTCTCATCAAATGTGATGACAGTAAAATCAGGATCATAAATTACCCTCCCCTAGCTATTGGATTATTGGTGGAAGGGATTGATCACAACTTACTTTGAGAATGTGACGAGAGAGCCTCCTTATAACTTTTGGAAAGGGTAACAATCCGGGCCCACTGTCCACATGATATTGTCGCTTTTCGCTCATAGGTTTTCAACCCAATCTTGCCACACGGTTTTAAAAGGCTTCATATGGAGTTAAGGGTACGTAGGACCCATGTATATGCCCAGGGTCGGGACTTGGATATTTCCGATGTGGGACTTAGAATAGTCCAAGCCCCCGGGATACAAGCAAGCTAACAAACAAGCCCAGGCAGGTAGGATCTCACACTCTCCCTCATCGAAATTAGAGCCATCCTTGCGTCTAATACCATTTTGTAACGATCCAGGATCACTGTCCACTTGATATTGTCCGCTTTGGCTCATGGGATTTCAACCCAATCTTGCCACACTGTTTTAAAAGGCCTCACGTGGAGTTAAGGCTAGGCCGCACTTATATGCCCAGGGTTAGGACTTGGATATTTCCAATGTAGGATTTAGTGTAGTCCAAGCCCCCTAGGAGACAAGCAAGCTAACAAACAAGACCTGCAAGCCTAGGTAGGTAGGATCTCATAGAAAGCCCCCATTGCTGTAATGGGTTTGGGGTTTGGGTCAATCTCCATGTTCTCGAGCAGATAGTGACGTGCTCGAGCATGTGAAGCTACTGTCTAGGCTTGAAAAGCTGGTCTCCTGGAGCAGTCCTTCTAACAATTACATTGAAAATCTTATTTTTGGTTTTGTCCATAACCCAATGAATTAGCCAACCTACTCGTAAGACCTTACAATCTCTCCCTTTGGCAATTCATGGACAACACATCCTAATTACAAAAAAAAAAAAAAAAAAATTATACCCAAGAGAGACAACGACAGACATAGACTGATCTTAGATTTGAAACTTCGAAGATTTCACCTGCAATAATGCTCATTCACAAAAAGAGCAAGTGTAAAATATCATAAATCTTCACATGAATAAATCTCCCCATTTTTGTTCATGAATACCCAAGATAACAAAGATAAAATCTGCATGATATGAAAAAGAGTAGTTAAAGCAATGAAAACAATGAAAGCATGAGAAAGCAATGAAGTAGTAGCTAATTAACATAAGCATTGAAGGCAAATTAGTTTGGTAGTGTTCCTACGACATTCAAACTAATCCTAACATAAGCAGAAGGATAAAGGCAACAAAATGTGATCTAGATGAAATTGTTTGGACTAAGGTAAGGAGAAGACATCACTGATGTCCTAAACGAGCAAGGATGGCAGGCAGGGATTCATCCACAGTGTTGAAACGAGCAGTCATATTCTCATCCACAGCGTTAAGATGAGCAGTCATATTTTCATTCATAGCATGAACTTCATTTGCAAGGCTTGTCAGATGATCCGAGACATTGTCTTGCTCCCCCTCAGTCTCTTCATCAAAGTCATCATCATCTCCTTGAGTAAGGTGAGCTTCAGATTGTTGAAGGGATCGCCAATTGATAGGACCCCGGATACTTTGAACTCTATCATGTTGTCGACAGATGACATCCTTCGATATAAAAAATCGAGTAATCGGCACAACAAACGGGAGAGTAGCATTTTTAGCGGCGCTTGGAATCTTGACCATGACATTGTAGATCATAAGAGGGACATTCACATTGTTTCCCATCCCAATATAGTATAGAGCCATGCCATGCTGATGATTAATGGTTGTTGTGTGGCCACGAGGTTCCAAATTAGCAGAGTAAAATCAGTTAAAGAACCTGTACTTAGAAAGTAAGACTCCATGGGCAAGAGTACCGGTGGCCTACGAATGACGAGCACCGACCAAGTTCGTTCCAAACACATGAAACAAGCTGTTGACAAGTGGCTGATTTGGTGCAAGAGGATAATCCCATTCCTCTGGTTCTTCAATCCCTATAAAAGAAGCTAACATTGAAGGAGATATGACAATGTTCTTTCCACGCACAAAAGTGATGAAGTCACCATCTCGAATTGTCATATTACAATAAAATTCACGAACCCAACTGACATTTATTTCATCAACATCAAATGTGTAGAGAAAATTCCACCTTCTTGTCATTATGGAACCATACTCCTCAGCAGAGTGGAACGACTCATCAATATGTCGTTCAGAGCCAACAGCTCCATTAGCACAATGTTCTTCGTAGGCTTCAGATTTGGCTAAAGATGGGAACAAGGTAGCATCAAATCTTGACGAAGAAGTAGAGCCGGTAACATTTTTCCATTTCTTAGGAGCCATTTCAAAAGAAAACTCCTTTGAGGAATTTTCACAAACACCTGAAGAGCACAACATACCACAAATATATAATAAGTTTTATATAAGCCAAAACTTCAAACATAGATCAAATGAATGCATTTATTCCATGTATATGAGAATCCACGAATCTTGAGAAGAACAAATGGAAACACACATGTACATAAGAATCCAACCATTCCCAACCTCCAAGCATAGACAAGAGCAAAACTTCTTCAACCAAAACAAACCAAAATGTCAACACAATATAGAAGCCCAACAAGAGAATCATGGTTGAAGCAAGAGATCACACAAGAATGTAACAAGTATTGTGCAAAAATGAATATTTCAAATGTGACACCCAAAAGAGGGAAAGTTTTTTTTTTTTTTTTTTTTGCTAAAAGGCAATTTGTATTAGAAAAGGGGAAAGGGAAACAAAAGCCAGAGACCTCAAAGAGAAAAAACAGAAGGCCACTGCCAAAGAGGAGCAAAAGAACTAGAGGACAAGGCTAACATGCCAGGCCTAAGGATTAGAAATCAAGAAATTACAAAAATTTTGAAGAGCTCTGCCAGAAAAAGATTTGATGATACGCTTGAGAGAGACAGATAGAATCTAGGTCAGGGATCGAATTACCTTCGTCTGAGAGGTTCTTGAGTTAGAGAATATTGAATCATTCCTACTATTCCAAATGACATATGTAGTGGAGAAGAATATGGCAGCAGCACCTTTGCAAGCTAAAGAGTCACTGTGCAAGGAAAGAACGTGCCAAATCTTTGAGGGGAGAAGAGGGGAAGCAACAATCATATCAGCCTTGGAGACGATCCAATTCCAGATAGCAGAGGAGAAGGACAGAGGAAAAAGAGGTGCAAGGATGACTCCTGATCTTGTAAGCACAAGTTGCATCTGGAGGCAAGGCTGAAACCAACATGTTGAGCCCATGCTAGAGTAGGGGTCTTTCCATGAAGCATTCTCCAAGCAAAGAAGGAGACTCGAGGCTGCTGAATAAAATTCCAGATCAGAGGGTCCCAAATCAGCCATTCAACTGAATGTCTATGAGATTTGATGAGATGGGGTCTTTCCATGAAGCATTCTCCAAGCAAAGAAGGAGACTCGAGGCTGCTGAATAAAATTCCAGATCAAAGGGTCCCAAATCAGCCATTCAACTGAGTGTCTACGAGATTTGATGAGATGCCAAGCTATCTGAAGAGATAGGCCTTGATCTTGCTGAGAGCTCCAGAGAAGACTATCTTTAGATTGCATGCCCAAGAAGAGATGTTGAGTTGCAATTCGAAGGATAGCAGTGCTGCATCAGGGAAATCAAGAGGAACGGCCCATTGAGCTCCATCCCAAATAGAGTGAAGCTTTTGATTGGGAGGGAAGTTTATAGAAGGGAACTTAGAAGCCAAATTTACATCCTGCATCCAATTGTCATACCAGAGATCAACCTGCATACCATCTCCAACTTTCCACTTACTACCTAAGTGGATGTGATGAGCTAACTGCCTAATTCTCCGCCAAATGCAGGACCCGGATTTTGGGGTGGAAGAGTGCCAGATAGGGGAGTTTGGAAAGTACCTGGCTGCCATCCAATTTGCCCACAACTGAGTTAGAGGACATAGCTGTCCAACCCAATTTGATGAAAGAGGCTTCATTTTGCTCCCTGACACGCCTGATGCCCAGACCTCCTTCTTTGGTGGGAAGAGTAACCGTTGCCCAGTTTATCTGGCTTCTCTTTTACCTTACAGCTTCCCCAAACTATAAGAAGTTTCTCATGTAAGCCTCCATTTGGCTAGATATAGATTTAGGAATGGGAAAGATTAGGCCTATGTGAGTAGGTAAACTACTAAGCACATGCTTCACCAGGGTCGTATGATTTGCAAATGATAGAAGCTTTGACTTCCAGCCTGAGAGTTTGAGAAGGAACCTGTCCAGAATGGGGGTAAAATGTTGCCTTTTGGGGGTGCCAATAGTGAGAGGAGCTCCAAGGTAGAGAGAGTTGAGAGGTCTTTCTTGAATGTTTGTGATGTCCAGGATCTGTCTTCTCTTACTGAGGTGGCATTTACCAATGAAAAGTTTGTTATTTTCCAAATTAATGGACTGGCCTGCACTGGATTGATAGCTAGAGATAACCTCTTTCAAAGCTAAGAGACTCCTTTTATGGGCTGTAAGGAACAGTAAGATGTCATCGGCATATAGTAAATGGCAAGGGGTGTTGGGAACAGAAGGGAAGGGAGAGATGGTTCTATTGGAAACCAGGTTTTGGATGTCGAGGCTTAAAATCTCTTCAGCAAGGATAAAGAGGTAGGGGGAGAGGGGATCTCCCTGCCTTAATCCACAGGAGGAATTGAAGAAACCAAAGGGAGTTCTATTTATTAGGACAGACCCTGTTGCTGAACAAACACATTCACGGATGAGGCTGATCCATCTAGCAGAGAACCCAAAGAAGTGGAGGGATTTAAAGAGAAAGGGCCAGCTGAGCTTATCAAAAGCCTTTGGGATATCCAATTGCATAAGAGGGTGCGACCTTTTAGCTTAGTGCGAAGTTTTTGAAAAAACTCATGGGCTAAGGCTATGTGTTGATGAATTGATCTACCTTGGACAAAAGCTGCCTGGTTTGGAGAAACAAGATGAGGAATGATCTTAGAGAATCTATAAACCAATATTTTTACAATAATTTTGTAGGAAAAGTTTAAAAGGCTAATTGGCCTGAAATCTGCAAAAGTTGAGGGGGAATTGGTTTTGGGGATCAAAGTTAGGAAGTAGGTGTTGGAGGCTTTGTAGATTTTTCCTGAGGTGAAGAAACTCTGAGTAGCTTTCACCACAGAGATACCAATGATGTGCCAGGCTGCAGTGAAGAAATGGCCTGAGAAGCCATTGGGGCCCGGAGAGCTGTCCTTTTTAAGAGCAAAAACAACATTCTTGATCTCTTCAGCGTCAGGAGTTGTTGAGAGCAGGGAATTCATGTCTTCAGTGACTTTGTTGCTACTTAACCCAAAGAGGAAGTCTGAGGGATCTGAGTGAGTGGAGGCAGCTATAGAGGAGAAGTGATCCACTGCCAGGGACTGGATCTCTTTGTGATTGTCCACTCAAATGCCATTAGACAAAATTTTATCAATGCGATTAACAGCCCCTCTAGACTTAGCTGAAGCATGGAAGAAAGCAGTGTTCCTTTCTCCCTCTTTTAGCCATCTTGTTCTAGATTTCTGGCGCCAGTAAATTTCTTGAAGATGAAGGCAATTATGGAGGGTAGCCTTTGCTTTAGCTAGAGACTGGTGAAGAGAAGAGGTTGGACCATCATCGAGGAGGGCTTGAGTGTCAAGGACAAGCTTTTCTGCAGCTGCAATCTTGAGCTTGATGTCACCAAACGTACATTTATTCCAACCTTTGAGAACTTGTTTCATGTTTTTCAGATTCATAGCTAGAGCCTGCCAGTGGTTGCCTACATTGTCTTGGTTCTAGGAATCTGCCACAAGATTTAGAAAATCCGGGTGGTGGATCCACATTTCTTCAAACTTGAAGGGAGCCATTGGAGCTAGAGGTCTTCCGATGTGAGAGAGAAACAAAGGACAATGGTCTGAGGAAAATTTGGGAAGGTGGGTGAGCAGGGGATCATTAGAAGTAGATAGCCAGAGCTGGTTGCAGAAAGCTCTATCCAGCCTAGCTGCAACATAACCAGTACCCCTACGATTATTGGACCAAGTGAATTTATTACCTGAGAAGCCCATGTCGTGCAAGCCTGTGGAGGAAATCAGTTGCTGGAATTCTTGATTGAGGCGAGAAGGTCTGAGGCTATATTTCTCAGAGGCAAAGATGATGGAATTGAAGTCCCCTATCACACACAAGGGGCTGTTGGTGTTGGCCATAGAGGAGAGATAGCCCCACAGATCTCTTCTCTGGATGTAATTTGTGGAAGCATAGATGCCTGAGAGGAAACAGATGGTGGCAGTGGTAGGGTTGATAAAAGAGATGGTTAAGAATTGAGAAGAGAAGTCAGTGAGGGTAATACCCATATTTGAATTTGATTTGAAGAAGCACCAAATAGAAGCATAGGAGAGGGGATTGTTAGAAAAGAAGCCATCATAGCCCAAGGAGGACAGCAGAGAGGTAGGAGGAGAGGCCAAGTGGTGGAGGGATCTAATGGTTGGGGAGTTTGAAATTCCCCTACAGTTCCAGTAAAGGACTTGGGTCATTTGGAACTTGTGGAAAGAGAGGGAGGATCATTCAAGCTCCTAGTTGTAGGCTTGGAGTTGGAGACTGTTTTTTAACCTTTGGTTCTAGCTTTCTTTTTCTTAGAGGAAGGGGTGAGGTCTACTTCCAGGGAAATGCCTGGATTTTGAGAGATGGCAGAGGCTTGCGTCTGGACAGGTTCCTTATCTTTACCAGAATTCCTTGAATTTGAGAGGGTAAAGGAAAATGGATCAATGAGAGTGCAGTTTTCCAGGGTTGAAAAAAGATTTGAAGTATCAAGAGTTGGTGCTGGAATTTTTTCCAGAATTCCCAGCAATAAGTCTTGGGGGAGGACTTCCAAGAAGGTGTTAGGGGCAATGTTATTTCCGGAAGGAGATGTGGAGCGGTTAGGGACAGAGATCTTCTGGGTGGTCACTGAAGCCGAGGGCAAGTGTGGCTTAGTGAGAGGGTCCAATGGAAGGGTGTTGACTGCTGATTGAGGGAAGTCCTGGAGGGAATTAAAAGAAATGGTTGGAGGTTGAGGGAGGTCTTGAAGGGAATTAACAGAAATGGGTGGAGGTTGAGGGAGGTCTTGGAGGGAGATGGCAGGGGAGGTAGAAGTGGGAGCTGATTGTAACTCTGAATGTAACTCTGGAGGGATCAATGTAACTAAAGAAGGGGGCTAGTGGGAGATTTCCCTAAGATGCCAGCATCAGACGAGTGGACTGATGGGGGAGATGGAGAAGAGAGAGGCTTGGAACCAAACTTACAGAAGTTCTCTGAGTGGCCAGTATGAAGGCATTTCAAACAGGGGAGATTTTCGTAAGAGATTGAGAGAAGGAATTCCGATTCACCTTTTAGATCAACTTTGATCTCTGAGGGTTTAGGTCCAGAGAGGTCTAAACTAACCTGAATCCTAGCAAAGGTAAGGAGTTTTTGGGAGGTTGTTATGTCATCTAGTCTGAGAGGGGAGCCAATAGAGCTGGCTATGGATAGAAGGATGTTGGAACTCTAGCTATGGTAGGGAATCCCGTGGATGCAAATCCAGACAGGGTGCAGGGAGGACCAGGCAGAGAGGTCTTGGCCAGGCAACCGAGGAAGGATTTGGAAATTTCAGTGTTGCAGGAGAATAGGGCCATTGTTTAAGGCAAGAGCTCTGTCTTCCTTAGAAGCAAATCTAAACAAGAAAAGCCTTTATCTGTGAATGAAAGGAGGTAAGGCTTCGAGAGATTCCACTTAGAGTTAGCCTGGGCTGTTAACCATTCAACTGTGGGTCTCTTTCCGAAAAAACTTCCCAATAGCTGCATTGGAAAAAGGAGGATTTGCTGGGTTCAATTAGGGAGGAAGGGATTTTCATAGTATGTTAGCCATCTATGAAGGAGATGGGGGGTAATTCGATGGGGAGATAGGGGTGGAGTCTGGAAAAAGGTTCAGCTAGGGTCTGGGACTGGGGGGAACCGGGGCCTGGCAAGGAGGAGAGACCTGTAGGTGGAGGAGTTGCGTCAGCTGATCTGAGGTGAGACATAGCTGATTAAGAGCTGGATCTAGGGGTTTAAGGGGAAGAAGGTTGGACACACCAGAGAGCTTACCTCTTACTAAGTGGATGATGACAGCTAAATGTTGGTTCAGAAGTTCCAGCTGAGTGATATCCCAGGTCGGAGAAGGATAGAGGGAGGAGCTGGGGGAGACTGATCCTGCAGGAGCCACTGTAGCTAAGTGACCTAGGATCGGGGTCTGGCTTGAAGCTTGATCGGAGGGAGGGTTTACAGCTGGGGGAAGGGATGGGGAGCTGGGGTTGAGGGTCAGGGTTGTAGGGCGACTAAGAGGGGGGAAATCAGAGCTCTGAAATGGAGAGGCAGAGAGAGGAGGGATTTGTGGGGGAACGCTAGGTTTCTGCATCGCTCCACATATTAGAGCTATTAAAAGAGGGAAAGTTGATTCACAATAATTCAAAAGCTAAGCACATGTACATGATTAAGCGAGAGTAATGTGATCCTAAAGCGTAAAATGATCGAAGAATACCTCTTTGGATGACAAGAAGAAGTTTCCTTGGGTAGCAAGCTCAAGGTTCTGGTTCTAGAAAAATGAGAGAATAAATGGAATGAGAAAGAACCAATTTCGGAACTTAAAGGCACTGACGGCAGTATGTATGCGCGCTCAAGCGCAGGTACAAAAGAAATATGACAAAAAAACAATAATACAGACAGAAAAGATAGCCAATAAGAAGATCAATCATCAACTGTAATCAAGCTCAAGAGAAATCACTAATATTTGTAAGGATTTAAGGAATAATAGCTTTAAAAAAGAATTTTTTGATTTTGAAAGACAAATGAAAACCATGTGATTGGATGTGTTTGAAGCTTGTGTAACGAAAAAAAAAACTCATTTAAGATGCTCCCCCTAAACCTCAGCTGTCTCTCCTCCTCTCAAGTCTTTTTTTTTTTTTTTTAAAGATGAAGCGAAACAGATTGACCTAGGGAGCATACCAAGAAGAAAATGAATTACTCATTTGGGGGTATGCAACTTACACACCTTGAACCTTCATTGGTGACTTTCACACTAATGAATATGGTAGCCTTCTCCAGAGAAACTTTTCTTTCAACTGGAAGCTATTACTCATAATGTTAGGTAGCCCTGGCCTCCGGTTTGTTCAAAAAAAATTAAATCTCTTCAGGCATAAGATTTAGATAGAGCACTCAAGAAGTGAGAAAAATGTATTCCAATCACACAGTTCTTAACTAAAAAAAAAATTCTCAAGACAAAAATCAGCTGCATAAAATTCAAGCAAATAAAAGTGTTCAAAGAAGAAAAATTGAAACAAATAAAATTGCATTGATCAAGGGTGGGGTCCAAAGATTTACTAAGGAGTTGAAGCAGATAGGATCTAAAGGTTTGGTGAGGATATCAGCCAATTGATTTTCTGTGGAAATGTGCTCCAAAGAAAGTACTTTTTCTTCGACCAAATCATGAATGAAATGATGTTGGATGTCAATGTGCTTAGTTCTTGAGTGTTGAACAGGGTTTTTAGAAATATCGATTGCACTTTTGTTATCACAGAAAACAACCATAGATCCTTGCTTAAACCCATAATCCGAAAGCATTTGTTTCATCCACAAGAGTTGTGTACAACAACTCCCAGCTGCAATTTATTCAGCTTCTGCAGTTGACAAAGATGTAGACATTTGCTTCTTACTATGCCATGAGACTAGATTATTCCCAACAAAAGAACACTCTCCAAATGTTTGTGAAAATTCCTCAAAGGAGTTTTCTTTTGAAATGGCTCCTAAGAAACGAAAAAATGTTACCGGCTCTTCTTCATCATCAAGATTTGATGCTACCTTGTTCCCATCTTTAGCTAAATTGAAGCCTACGAAGAACACTGTTCTAATTGAGCTGTTGGCTTTGAACGACAGATTGATGAGTCGTTCCACTCTGCTGAGGAGTATGGTTCCATAATGACAAGAAGGTGGAATTTTCTCTACACATTTGATCTTAATGAAATAAATGTCAGCTGGGTTCGTGAATTTTACTGTAATATGACAATTCGAGATGGTGACTTCATCACTTTTGTGCGTGGAAAGAACATTGTCATATCTCCATCAGTGTTAGCTTCTTTTATAGGGATTGAAGAACTAGAGGAATGGGATTATCCTCTTGCACCAAATCAACCACTTGACAAGAGCTTGTTTCATGTGTTTGGAACGGAATTGGTCGGTGCTTGTCATCCGTGGGCCACCGGTACTCTAGCTCATGGAGTCTTACTCTCTAAGTAAAGGTTCCTTAACTGGTTTTGCTCTGCTAATTTGGAACCTCGTGGCCACACAACTACCATTAATCATCAGCATGGCATGGCTCTATACTGTATTGGGATGGGAAACAGTATGAATGTCCCTCTTATGATCTACAATGTCATGGTCAAGATTCCAAGCGCCGCTAAAAATGCTACTCTCCCGTTTGTTGTGCCGATTACTCGATTTTTATATCGAAGGATGTCATCTGTCGACAACATGATAGAGTTCGAAGGATTAGGGGTCCTATCAATCGGCGATCCCTTCAACAATCTGAAGCTCACCTTACTCAAGGAGATGATGAGGACTTTGATGAAGAGGCTGAGGGGGAGCAAGACAATGTCTCGGATCGTCTGACAAGCCTTGCAAATGAAGTTCATGCTATGAATGAGAATATGACTGCTCGTCTTAACGCTGTGGATGAGAATATGACTGCTCATTTCAACACTGTGGATGAATCCCTGCCTGCCATCCTTGCTCGTTTAGGACATCAGTGATGTCTTCTCCTTGCCTTGATCCAAACAATTTCACCTGGATCACATTTTGTTGTCTTTATCCTTCTGCTTATGTTAGGATTAGTTTGAATGTTGTAGGAACACTACCAAACTAATTTGCCTTCAATGCTTATGTTAATTAGCTATTGTTTCATTGCTTTCAATGCAGATTTCTCATGCTTTCATTGCTTTAACTACTCTTTTTCATATCATGCAGATTTTATCTTTGTTATCTTGGGTATTCATGAACAAAAAAGGGGAGATTTATTCATGTGAAGATTTATGATATTTTACACTTGCTCTTTTTGTGAATGAGTATTATTGCAGGTGAAATCTTCGAAGTTTCAAATCTAAGATCAGTCCATGTGTGTCGTTATCTCTCTTGGGTAGATTTTTTTTGTAGTTAGGATGTTTTGTCCATGAATTGCCACAGGGGGAGATTGTAAGGTCTTACGAGTTGGTTGGCTAATTCATTGGGTTATGGACAAAACCGAAAATAAGATTTTCAATGTAATTGTTAGAAGGACTGCTCCAAGAGACCAACTTTTCAAGCCTAGACAGTAGCTTCACGCGCTCTAGCGCGTCACTATCCGCTTGAATGCGCCCAGACAAGTTGATTCATAGGTCAAGATAGTAGCTTCACGCGCTCGAGCGGGCCCAGGCAATTTGCTTCACGGGAAGAGGCAGTTGCCTCAGGCGCTCGAGCGCGCATACCTGTGCTCGAGCGGTTGGGTAGAGAAAAATTTGGATCTGACGAATTTTTTCTCTCATTGTGCTAATCCGATTTTGAGTTGACCTAACTCTATATATGAAGCACAGATACTCGTTCAGAGGCACCACTTCTGCACCTCTCTCTTGATTCAAGCCCTATCATTATTCAAAAAGAGATCTTATTTTCTCCAAAGCTTTTATTCTCCTGATCTGAAGTTCTGAGCATTGGAGTTCTTCTCATCCGAGGTTAATCATCTTGAAATGGATTTCAAGGTGACTTGTTCAAGCACGATGAAGGTGTACGGCGCTCAGTCGGCAAGATAACACAGTCCTTAGGTTGAGTCAGCAACTGAGAAAGGGTTGTGAGTTCACTCTTGTAACTTTCATTATTTTAGTGCTTGGTTGTCTGTTGGCCCAGACGATAAAGCCCGTGGCTTTTTCCCGAGTAGGGTTTTCCACGTATACATCGTGTTCTGTCCGTGTGATTGCTTGTTGTTAAAATTGTTTATGATTAATTGTTAGATTAATCATTTATCTTAGGATATCTAATAGAGAGATTATTGGGACCTAAGCCTGTGTTAAGGTCGGTTTTTCAAGTTCAATTTGAAGCTGAGTAGGCCATTGGATTTGTGACCCTAAGGAGGAAGATCCTCCAAATGAGGATGCAAATATAGTTGTGGATAAAGAAAAGTAACAAATAAGAAAGAGATGCCTAAGGAGGAATGGACATTAGAGATTAAGGAGTTCTTCAAGGATGTTTCTAATTTGGTACCTGAATAGTTGCCAAACAAGCTCCCTCCCGTGTGAGACACTCAACAAGCTATTGATTTGGTGCTTGATGGGGACATCAGCCCATATCGCTTCAAGATCTACCAGTGATGGCGGTGTATAGTTTCAAATTAGCTTAATTTGTGAGCATCTTAACATTGATTTCTAAGATATTGGAAATTTTTGACAGCATCCAACGGTTGGATCTCTTTAGATCGAGATCTGATGGAGGGAAGGCCTCGTGTGCAATCGCAACAAAGGCCATACATCGGGGAGTGTCACATTGGAGGAAAGAAAGAAATTCAAGGCATATTAAGAGGAGCCTAGGAAGATTAAAAAAAAATAACATAGAGGATCCCAAAGGAGGGCCCACAACTTATGCGATAAGGACCTTGGGATTCCTCAAGTGCATAGCTATGTCTTTTTTCATTTCTTTTCTTCTTTTATTTATTATTTATTAATTATTAATGATGTCATTTGTCTTAGGGTTTTATATGTAAGAGAGGCTTGTAATGTTCTTTCTTGATGCTATCTTATGAATGAAAACCTTAGTTTCAAGTTCCCAAAGAGTTCTTCTTTAATGTACTCTTGAGGTCTTCAATATTGCCTTATGGATTGGAGTTTGGTGAGAGGCCTAGTGACACTACAACAGAAAATTGTTTTCGCGGCGCACATTTTCGCAACTAAAAATGAACAAAATCGCTGCGAAATCTCTATACCGGCGATTAGTACTTCGTCGCAAAATCGCCGCATATAATCCTTCACTTCTGATCTTTAGTGGCGTAAACGGAAAATCATCGCGAAAACTTTTTTTTTTCGCGGCGTTTTTTTCCGTCGCTATTAGTGCCAACATTCGCCGCAAATAGCCTTCAACTTTCAATTATAAGTGGTTGGCAATGTCTTTTTTCAGCGATCGAAATCTCCTTGCAGCGACTATATATCACCGCAATTAAACTTTCCCAGCGTTTTTCAGATTCGCCGTAAAAAAATATATTCTGTTAAAACACAATTGCGTCGATCTCAAATCGACGCAATTGCTGGTTTCTACCGTTATTTTTTTTTGTTTCAAAAAAGTCATTTTCAGAGACTATTTATCGACTGCGTTGATATCAAATCGACTTAAATGCTTGTTTCTGACTTAAAAAATCAATTACGGTGACTGTTTATCGCCGGAAAAATATTTTTGCAGCATTTTTTAACTTCACCGCTAGTTAAATGTTGCAGCTAAAACTCAATTGCAACGATCTAAAATCGACGCAAATGCTCGTTTCTAGCTATATTATTATTGGGTTTCAATAAATCAATTGCATCGACTATTTATCGTCAGAAAAAATGATTCGCAGTGTTTGTCCACGTCGCCGCTAGGTAGATTTCGCGAGTAAAACTTAATTGCGTCAATTTCAACTCGACAGAATTGCTCGTTTCAGTGGCCAATTTCAACTTTTTTTTACCCTCACTTCACATTTATTGTCACATCTGCCAATTAAACACCATATAGTTAATCTTTGTTTCTATATATTAACACACAAAAATTCATTAATCTGTTCAAACTTCAATTCATCCAAACTCATGTATTTATACAATGTGGCGGTGCGTTATATTCATATCAAGTACAAATCGGGCTACTATTAAATAAGCCACACATCACTTTTGTGGCCATAAAAAGATTTAAGGAGTCTATTATCACTAAAATGAAGGCGGTAAAATCTGGTGTACAACTCATATGTTACTGCTACTCAGCCCAATATTGAATGCATGGCCACATCACCCCGCTGATCAAAAGCAATTCTCTTCTGCATAACCCACTACATCCATGCTTGAGATGCCTGACATAAGAATGAAACAAAAAATGTCTACGTGAGCAGCATAACTTAAATAAGCCAACTGTACTGCACCTATAAGGAAAAAAAATACAAATCGACCCAATGCATACAAATCGTAGTGTAAGTTAGCTTCTTTCAACACCATGTGCTTCTCATTATACAATCGCCAACTATAGCTTAGAAGACTTCGACAGACATAAATCATCTGTGTCTAAATTTAATGGTTGTAGGGAATGAGAACAAAAAAAATGGTTGATTATATAACCACAGTCCAAAGAACATAAAATGTAGTAAACATCTCACTGACTTAATATACAAAGAAATAAGTACCTTTTCTCAACGAGCAAGGGGAAATAATGCATGGTATGTTCAGGGCCAACAGAGACATTGTAGTTTGGAATTGTCCTGTACAAGCAAATACCCCCAACATTATGTGGAAATATTGCATTGCTCATGAGAAATCCTAAGAATATAACATCATTAAAACAAATGAATCCCAAATATATAGAATAAGACAAAGTGAAATTTTCACCTGTGGAAATCAGTAGAGAAGTCATGAGACACGATCAACAAGCCACAAGTTGTTCACTGGCTAACAAAAGGCCTGGTGCACTTTGACCATCTTTTTCAGCCTTCTAAAAAGATAAAATATAAAAGAAGAAGAAAGAAATATGAGAATAAAATCAGATGACTGTTGTGCTTGATAGCACATTTGCTCAACACACAATAAAAATTACCAAAATGGAAAAATAAACATGAATTGATTGCACCATAAGCTATATGACTGTGGGTTCAACAGCCCAACTCTCACTATTGCAACATTCAGATTGTGGGTTCATGTTACCACTAAAAGGATACAAATTAATTAAAAATGTAATAAGTGTTCTCATTTTTGTTATTGCCAAAGAACTACAAGAATCTGATGCAAACAGTCAATATGTAGAATTTGGATGTTAGATAAGCCAAAAAGAAAAAGGAAAAATTTGGGATGTCAGATCCCAAATGAGTATTCAGGAATTTTAGCAATTTAAAATGTCCGAAAAAATGGATGGTCACCCAATAAGCATAATACTATTTCAAGGTTTGGTAATAAGCTGTTAGATTGGTAACATTAACATGATAAGATTCTAAAAGGGCCAGTACATTGAATTGCAACAATAAACTTTTTTTGTTTATTGGCAAGTGAAAATGTCACTACCAACTTAAATAAGAAAAACAAGAGAACAAAACTGGCCATCCAAGAGAAGGAAACAAAAAAGATCCCTGGAACAACCCACCAGCAAACTCCCAAGAAGCCAAACCAACCTGCAGCCAGGATTTATATGGAGCAACTAGCAGCACACTCAGAAGGCCAACCTCCCAGAAGAGAATGAAAGAGAGACCAAAGCGGAAACAAAATAGTATAGACAAGAGATAGTGTTTGAGACTATTGTTCAAAATATTGAATTCACATCAGAAATCATTCAAGTGGTCAAATTAAATTGCGAATCATTCTGTGAATGACTTTCAACAAAGGTCTAATTAAGAATTGCGAAGATATGCCTGAATCTTGAGGTGTACCTGAAAAAAGGAGAAATGGTCAACTCCATAAATCTGATGGGTTTTGTTAAGTTATGAAAATGAGAACTGGCAACCAAGTGGTTACAAGTTATGAAAATGAGCATTTCCATCAATCAACTTAAATTGTGCATTTAATAAAAGTACTTTTTTCAGAAAAACTTAGTAAGAATTATAAATAAACTACACCATAGAAAATGAAAAGCCAGCTACCAGCTATAGCTGGCTAAGAAATGTGCTATCTAGCCGAGGCATCTGCTTTGTATTTTCAATGCGGGTTTATATGGATACTCAGGAGGGAATGTGATTTTTCCATGGTAGTATCCACCTTCATAATATGATTAAAAAGAAGAAGAAGAAGAACATTCAGGTAGCAGATTAAAATCAACTATTAGAAACTAAAACCATATGACGGAACAATCAATAGAGGCCAACTAAGAAATCAACCAGATATACATGAAAGAGTATAAAAGCATCTACTTTAAATCTTTTACCAGCATATGGTGTGCCTTCACTTCCCTTCAGTACATAATCTGAAATGAACAGAGAAGTCATTTCAACATATCTCGAAGTGCATGAACAACTTAAAAGCATGCGAAAGCAATACTTTTCTTTTTCATTTTTTTGAAAATCAAAAAGAGAAATATCAAGAACCTGTCCATTATTTCTTAATGCCCTCCAATTTAACATGGTTTGGTCAAGCTACTAAAATATACCTTGGCCCAAATTCCAACTGACGAAAGATAGTAGGCCAAATTGGAGGGCATTAAGCTGATTTTTCAAAAAAAAAAAATTAAGGCTTTTCCCCTTGTCCTGGATGACTCAAACAAGCCAAGCCAGCTATGCTTGGCTCCACTTTGTTGGATCTTGAGCTCTGTCGCTGCCTCATAAACCAAGCTCAAGTTAGGACCTAGGCTCTTCTTGTCTCCAGCTCCATTACTCGTAAATGCATATACTTATATATGCAATATAGCAGATGGTATATATATGCAATATATGCAATATAGCAGATGGTATGTATGGAGTTCATGAGAAATTTGAATAGGGGTGTGGAACAGCTTGGTTAAATTCCATGCAAGGATGGGTAAAAGCTTCAATAATAATGAATTGATTCATGAGGAATTAAGTGTTATATGACATACATGAAGACATCAAGGGAAAGGTTCACTTGGGTGAAAGTTCAAAGTTTTGGTGTGATCAGGAACAAATAAATACAGTTATGCAGTTGGTTTAGAGAGGAAAAGAAGGTCAGGGGAGTTAGCTTGTAAGAGATGATGAAGCATAGAATGGGTGGGAGAATTTCCTATGCCTCTACAATTCCAGTATAGAATTTTAATCATTGACAGAAGTTTTTGAGGAAGGGCTTGAGGATAACCGCGATGTATGACCTGCTTTGGGAGGCTACTTCTTCCTGGTCTTCCTTTTTCCAATAAGTTCAAAAGAGGAGAGGTCGACTTCTAAGGTGGAGGCCTATATAGGAGGAGGAGACTCAATAGGAGGGGACTGAGAAAGGACCAGAGGAAGGTGTAAGTTGGAGACTTCTTCTAAGGCCAAGGGATTAGAGCAGGGATTCTGGACTGCAATGAGGTTTTTAGTTAGAATTACAGAGGAGGTTGGCTCAATGATAGAGCAGTGTTCCAGAACTGAGAAGGGGTCAGAGAGATCAACAACAGGTACAGGAATATTCTCAAGGATATTATGTATGACATCTGGGGGAAGAGACAGAATGGGGTTGGCCTGGTTATCCAATGTAGCAATAGCTGGGACCACCGTAGAAGAAGACACAGCAACACCTTGGACATCTGAGACTACACCAGAAGTAGAACTGTGGACAGCATCCTTAACTGCATTGGATTGGTTAGGTTGAGAGAGAACTTCCTCAACTACAGGCTCGGCACCATTAGGAGAGTCTCTGTCATTAGGGAGCTTTGCATTGGATTGGTTAGGTTGAGAGACAACTTCCTCTACTTCAGGCTCGGCACCCTTAGGAGAGAAGAGGAGACTCACCCGGAATAGGTTCCGAAGGAAAACCGCTGCCTTGATCTGAGGATCCAGAAGGGGGAAGCACTTGAGGAGAAACCACTGATGGGTCCAGAACTGGAGTCGCCTGAACGAGGGGAACAGATGGGTGGAGGGGAGAGGGAGAAGACAGAAGGTGGGGGGGAAGTCCCTAGCATAGGAGACAGGGAGAATGGGAATTTGGGTTTGAGAAAAGTTAGGGATTTGGGGCGGAACGGGAGGAGGTTCGCCCATGACGGAACGGACTGATTGTTGATCAATGTGCTGCTCGGTCTCCACCTGAAACCATGGCAGAGAAGTTAACGAAAAAAGAGAGAAAATAAGAAATGGAAGAATAGAAGGGGCGGAACCCACATACCTGGGTCACCAGTTGGCGAGCTCCCCCTCTCTTTCCTTCCGGTCTCAGCTCACTCGGCCTCCACCTGAAACCATGGCAGAAAGTAAAAGAAAAGGAGAAAAGAAAATAGAAAATAGAAAATGGAGAGGAGAAGATGATGGGAGGGTCGAGATGGGTCTGGCGATGGAGCAGATAGACTTGCTTTGCCTGAGAAAGAGATTCCGGGAAGAGGGTTCTGAACCTGCACAGGAGGAGAGGAAGAGAGGGATGGAGATGAAGATGGGAGAGAGCGAGAGAGGGACGGGGATGGCGTGCACAGGGAGACGAGGGCAAGAGAGGGAGAGAGCGAAAGGGAGATGAGCGAGGAAAACAGGAGATGAGTGAGGGGGAGAGACGGTGATGGGAAAAAAATCTCGAATTTCCCATATGAAGGCACGCAGGGAAAAGAGGATTCGGCGGGTGAAATTTATTTAACCATTCCCGGCGAAAATAAAAATACGCCGGGAAAAACGGTATTTTTCCCAAAAAATGCCGGAAAAAATAGGACCTTTGTCGGCGAAAACAAAAAAACACCGGGAAAAATTTAACCTTTGGCGGCGAAAAAATGTCGCCGGTAAAAGTTATACTTTTACCCGCGTTCTTCTATTACGCCGGGAAAAAACACCGGAAAAAGTGCAATTTCTTGTAGTATATAGACCCATTTATAAAATTCTCGTAAGGATTTAAAAGAAATTGTCAATTCAAAGTCTTAGGTCTACAGTTGTTATATCCAATATTAAGTTTTTTTAAAACCCTATTTAATAATCAACAAAGTTAACACTTTCATTTGATCATTTGAAGCTCAACAAATCGGCATTGTAACACTCAATTGGTCATTTTAAGCTCATCGATCGCTTTGAGACTATTGAATTAGAATGGAATTTACAAATGGTAAATTTTCAATTGGGGCCAAACTCTCTGGGACCTTTCAAAACGTGAAAAAATAAAAGGCACTCGGTTTTGTATAGTTCTTTCAAATCACAAAAATCTCTCACACATGCATCCAAACGGTCTTAGTGGTGGGGCTTCCTTCCGAGATCCCTGGGCAAGTTTGGCAACTCTACTAATAGGGTCAACTGAAAGTGAAGTAAAGTTGATTTTGAAGAAAGAATAAAATATAAGTGAGTATTTTATTTTTAGTTGTTTGTTATGTAATCTTTTTTACTTTTTTATGGAAAAGTTGATGTCTTTTTGTATTTTAGTAGATAAATGTGGTTGCTTTTTTAGTTTTTTCTTTTTTAAAACATGGAGGGAGTTTTGAATAAAAGTGCTTTTGTTGTGACATCTTGTCTGAAAAATTGATGCTTTACTTGACTTTTAGTATGTTAGTAAAGTGTAAAACTAGGTGCTCCCAACAACTATGCTAATCTTCGAAAGTGCACCGAAGGAGACAAGTAAAAGCAACGACGCACACTCAAAATATCTATGTGCTATTGTGCTCCTTAGATAAAAACTAAAAAATCTCCCGGCATCTTTCGAGCTCTAAGCACGGGCCCACTCGTACACCCAGGTCCTAACCAGCTGATACATTATTACCTTGGTAATGGATTTATTTATTTATTTTATAAAGAAAACTTTTAATAAGCAACACTCCTAGAAATTTTATAGGCTACCATGTCAATACTACCCAATCAAGTAATCTTTTAGGGTATGCTTGTGTAACACTTTTCCACATAAAGTGGATGGTTTTCCACAGAAAACCCATTTTTCAGGCGTTTGGTGCTGAACAATTCCGCGGAAACACTTTCCTGCCTCGTCAGCATTTTTCTTAATAATTATGGAAATGAGTTTCCTATGGGGGTATGGGAAATGGATTTCCTCAGAAAACTTCTTCCACTTTTCCTCACTCTTGTCCATTTCAACCCAAAACTCTACAACTCTTTCATCTTTTTAATTTTTTAAATAAATTATTATTTAATATTGAATAAATAATATACATGTTATGCTATTTTTCTTCAAAGAATTATTTCACCAAATAAGAAAATTTCATTTTCTATAAGGAATCCACAGCCGCACCAAACAATATTAGCACCAATTCAACGAGGAGATTTTTTTCACCAAACATAAATTTCTAAATTCTATGGAAATCCTTTTCCAAGGTTTCCATTTCTATGGAATTGCTGACATGGCAATTTCTCCTTTCAGCGGAAAGGGTATGTACACAAATGTGCCTTTATTGTATAGTTAGCTGCTGCAGCCAGCATCGATCTTCATATAGTGAACAAACCGATCTAAAAGATGTGGCAGTGGTTCAGCTGTTGCAACTGTTTGTTCCAATGAATTGTTTAAGGTATGGAAGGGAGACAATGGTGGCAGTTTGTCATTTAGGTACTCTACTGCACAGGGATCAGGAATAGGCAAATTAGAGCTAATTTATGACATGTAATAAAGCGAGTGCCTATATAAATCAAAACAGATAATCATGCAATAGAGGAGTAACAAGATTCCCATTCAAGGGCACAAACATCTTTCAAGAAAGATGAACTAACTGAGACATTTCATCAAAACCTTTGTGGGTACATGAGACTGAATTCAACCTTATCAAACAAAGACAAAAAAATGTGGGTATTGGTTGGGTACTGAGAGAATAGAAGCAAGAGCTTTTGCTGCCCAAAGTACTATGCTTTTCTTAGGAGACTAGAAGGTGTAAATCTTGTATGGCTTCAAGTATTGGGGTTTGTCTTTTGAATTCAAAAGATCTCTATTGGTTCAATGGAAAAGAAAACCCATATATCTAAAATGCTTGGAAGAGAAGATATGTGAAACTTATGGATTAGAAGATCAAACGAGCAGATGACAGCACTTCACCATTCATTTGTGATGGCAAGATCTTCGGAGAAGAAGAATCGTCTCTCCGCTTTTAGGAGAAAAATATAAACTGCTCTCTGTCCCCTTATATTTTATGGGTTAAAAACTCAAATTACTAATGATAAGCTATAAATTTAAAATGTAATTAGAAATTTGAAAAACACTCTAAATTATAAACAAGTTCTAAATCATTGGATGCAATTCACTGTAGCTCTGCATTTTCTAAGCCGTGTGCGCCTATTCAGATATTTGAGGATCTGAGCTCAACTACCTTCATTTGACTGATTCTATGACTCCAAATTGGCTCGCATCGTAATTGCAATCAACTAACAAACTTATAAAGAAACTAACTTAATAAAATAAAGAGGATTTTACCGGAAAATACACTGTATACGGACGTTGCATGAAACAGTTCCCCCTAGGTGGGACCTTACAAAAGAGTTCTTTCATCCTTTTTTTTTTTACTTTGACTCGAGTGACGCTAGCGTCTTAGAACTCGTCGTTATATAAACTCACCTTTGAAACCCCCCTTTTCTCATCTCTAATTGTCCGCATCAATGAATACTTGCAGGTTTTCACAGAGACGAAGAAAAAAGAAGAAGAAAAAGAAAAGAGAGGGAGGCGGAAGAGAAAGAGGAGGAGGAAGAAGAGAAAGAAAGAAATCAAAGGAAAAAAAGGGGAAGAAGAAGGTGGGGGTGTGCAGGTGGTGTGCGAAGGTGAGATGGGCAGTGACGCAGGGTGATGAGCGGGTGGGGAGGAAGAGAAAGAGGAGGAAGAAGAGAAAGAAAAAAAAAACAAAAGAGTGGTGAAGGTGAAGGCAAGGCTGTGAGAGGGAGGAGAAGAAGAAAGAAAGAAAGAAAAAAAAGAAAAATAGCATTTGTGAGAACATAGGAATGGGCATTAACATATTTCCACTTGCCAAGGAACTCCTCCAAGAATGCTTGAAGGCCAAAGGAACATCCCTCTGATATCTGAAACAGGCTATGCTAGACAAAGTGACGCTAGCGTCGCTCCCCAGTCTGAGACGAGTGACGCTAGCGTCACTCGAGTCAAAGTAAGAAAAAAAAACGAAAATGGGATGACGAAACTCTTTCGTAAGGGCCCAACTAGGGGGAACTGATTAGTGCAACATCCGTATACAAGGTATTTTCCGGTAAAATCCTCAAATAACTCCTTATGGAAAATCGTATGCGCTTGGGGATTTCTTTGGCAAACTAGAAGTGGGTCCGCTTCTTGCTTGGAGGGACCATATGTATCTCCAAATGTGGTATCTTGCCTACATCAGATGTCTGGGTCTATGTTAGGGGCTTTGGCCTTTTGTTATATTACTCAGGCCCGACTCGGGCATTTTATTTCGGCCGACTCAATAGACGGGCCAGGCTTGGACTCAATTGTAGAGAACCCAAAGCCCGGCCCGATTTTATAATGGTGATAGGAAAATGTAGAGTGGGGATGTGAATAATGGTACTTTCATATAAGTCGTCAAGTCCAAACCAATTGAGCTAAACTAAACGCTATACAATTTAACTATCATTTTAAATTATATATCGATCTCAGGCTGGGCTTGGGCCAACTCCTCAAGCCCGATTCGGGCCTGGTCTGGGCTGGACATACAGTTTAGAAGTCGGGCCGGGCCTAGATATTTCTTAGCCTAGTCTGTATTGGGGTTTGTTGGGCCTGGCTAGACCTGGTGTGTAATATGCTTGGCCTGGAATGAGGTTTGGTGGGCCTGTTGATATTTAGTTGGGTTTAGCTTGGCTGGACGTACTTGTCAACCTTGTATGCCCTCATAGGCCTGTATGGGTTGCAACCTCTTGATGTGTAGATGGTGGCATCTGTTGGAAATAGGTGGGCCTCTAGGATAGGTTTCAAAAAAATTTTACCCACTTGATGCAGGGATCAACTATCTAGAAGGCTACCAAAATCAATCCAATATACATACCCTCAATCTTAGCCATCATGATCAGTAAATAACTCTATCTAGAAGATAGAAACCAGCAAACAATAGATGCTATGAATGAGGAATTGCTTGCTCTCGAAACTAATCAGACATGGGACTTGGTACCGGCTCCTGAAGGAGCCTATGTGATTGGTAGTAAATGGATCTACTCCATAAAAGTTCACTCCGATGGAAGTCTTGATCGCTACAAAGCCCGATTGGTTGCTGAGGGATATAAACAGGAGTATGGGATCGACTATGAGGAGACATTTGTACCAGTAGCTAAAATGACCACCGTTCGTACTCTCCTCTGTATCGCTGCAGCCCGCAACTGGCCTCTGTGGCAAATGGATGCCAAAAATGCATTTCTTCATGTGGATTTGCAGGAGATTGTTTACTTAAAGCCTCCTCCAGGATAATCAAGCAACAAAAATCTACAACATACAAGGAAGTAGATTATACATTTGAAGCTCGGTTGTGCTCTAATGGAGAAGTTGCGTTTTTCTTTGCTGATGAAACTCTTTCACGTATCAAATTAAGATCTTCAAGACCTTTTGATCTTTCACGCTATGACCCGTATCAGATTCTCTTTTTCTAAAAAAGATAGTGGGATCTCCAAGAGAAAACTACTAGGAACTCAAAGGAGAAAACTAGAAGAGAACTAGAAGAGGGAGAGAGAAGAAGCCATGCAACTCTTGCATGAGGGCCTTGGACGTCCGACACTTGGACCCTAATGTTCTTGGGCGTGAATCCCTAGGATGGGAATAGCATCATGCGCCCAAAAACATCTCTCCTCTTTTTATAGCTTTTTTTAAGCCCCATTTACTAATTTCTATTAGAAGTCTCACTTCCATAAAAATTAGTAAGTTTCTCTTCTTTTACTAATTAAAATAGAAGTCTTGCTTCTACTAAAATTAGTAACTTACTATGTAATAATTAGAAGTCTCACTTCAAATATGATTAGTAACTTGCTATTTCCTTTATAATTAAAATAGAAGTCTCACTTCTACTAAAATTAGTAAGTTTACTATTACCACTATTAGAAGTTTTACTTTAAATAGAAATAGTAACTTTCCTTTTAGAGTTCAACTAGAATTAATAGTATCTTTCTGATAATTGGACTAGCGTGGGGACCACTAGGAATTCCTTAGAAAGCTGGCTCTAACTGGGACTCGCGACTCCGCACCTCATGTGCAATCTGGGCCCATAGTTAATTACAAATAACTCCACTATATAAATGCAATTGAACTCCAGTCTTAGGAATATTACATAAAAGACCATAAACTTCCACATTACCACAAGTAGGCCCCTCTATCAATATCCATAAATCAATTGGACCTATCTTCCAAACTAGATCCACATCTTATTATCCTTGAGCCCCAATTAATTATAATGATCATAGGTACCTTTCCAATTAACTCTTAATCGAAATGGGTGTGCTTACCAATGATAAATCCCTTAATTGACACAAGGGGATATTAGAGATAGATTACATCTTAACCATTGAATGTTCATACAACTCTACTACCACGTACCCAAATCACCGAGGTGTTGTCCTCCAGTTGGCTTCACTCATTGGTGACTCAAAGCAAAAGAATAGATAGAAACTTGAGTTTATTAATGTCTCAAGATTGAGAGCTTACTGCTAGGGAATTATGAGAACAGACCTTAAGTTTAAAGACAGGGTTCATAAGGTGCTTCTCATGGTCCTTCAATACATCCAATGTACTAGCACTATGATCCAGGATCTTCCATTCTGATGATCGAGACAAATCACACTATCACATAGTAATCAAAATACTGCAACCTTGTCAGTATGAGATGTTCAGTCTCATCACTGGTTGTGAATATATTTTCATCACTGGTTGTGAATATATTTAAGTATAAGATTTGCCACACATGTCTCCCGTATGTGGATCTCATCCATACACATGTGTTACATCTAACATACTTGTGGACTCCGGTTCATCTCATGAACCATCATGTCATTCTTATTAGTTATGTGCAAGTATATAATAAATCACAATTCATCTCATGAAAGGAAAGCATGAATATATATTGATAAATATAGAAATTAATCAATTTATTATATCATCTACTGGATTGAGTCCATAAAACTAACAGCATCAACATCAGAAACTTTCCACACTCATGGTCCTCGCCGGAGTCAGAGATCAAACACATGTTGATGATCTCCGGTTCAGAAGGCAACTCTGTCTTGTAAGTCCTTGTCTCCTCCTCCCCATACTTGACACTATAATCCTTCTCCACAAACCTTCCTTCTCTTCCCCATACCTCCACCACCATTTAGCTAATAATGCCTAATTTTTTATATGGAAGTCCCCCACTCCAAGCTCCCCTCTTCTTTAGACTTTATCACATCGCCCCACCTCATCAAATGCATCGTCCTAAATGAATATTAAATTTAAATGGGCTAAGCTTTTTAATATAAATTTTTAAAGAAGATTTTATCGAAAAACTCCCCTTAGACTTATTGAAGATCAAAAAGAGCTCAAAAAGTCTCCATGCACTACAGTGGTCCTAGAGGCCTGATTTGGTATAATTTTTTCAGTTTCCCTGAGACGGGATATCGCTGCTCCTCTTGTATGTTTACAATCAATCCGTTTTTCCCCTTTTCATCTTCCTCCTTTCCCTCATCTCCTCCATTGATCTCAACCCAACTTGTCCAGGCACTCCCCATCAATTGCAATGCTTCTCTTCCACCTTTTTTCACAACTTAGCAAACGCGAGGCTTTTCCATCTATCTTCTTCCTCTTCGTGGCCCACAACTCGTTGGAGATCAATGAGGGTTTGTGCAAAACTCGAAACCCAACCATATTCGATTACTGTAATGTTTAATAGGTGAGGTTTGGGTTTGAGCTTGAGTTGGAGTTGGAGGAAGGAGGAAGAAGATGAAGAACAAGCGGAGGATGAAGGAAGAGGAGGAGGAAGATAAGAAACACGAGTGGGGACGATCGCGGGTGAGCGGGGATATCCCCGCTCATAAAAGGTACAGCTCTCAGATGGGTGTGTTCATCCATTAGAAAAATCCTGTCATGGGTGGAGAGGATATTCCCGCTCATTGCGTACAAACTTCATGTATTGAGCAGTGGGTATGTCCCCTCACATAAAAGGTTATAAGGTCTCATATAGGTGTGTTCATTCTTAGGGGAAAAAATCTGTCATGAGCGGGGATATCGCCGCTCATCACACTGCTCGCCTGCGATTGTCCCCGCTCATTTTTCTTCTTCCTCCTCTTCCTTCCTCCTCCACTTGTTTCTTCAACTTCCTCCTCCTTCTTCCTCCAACTCAAGCTCAAACCCAAACCTCACTTATTAAATGTTACAATAGTCGAATATGGTTGGGTTTCGAGTTTTGCACAAACCTTCCTTGATCTCCAACGAGTTTTGGGCCATGAAGATGAAAGAGACATCTTGATGAGAGCCTAAAATATACATTTTTGGCCCCTCAATGATGACCTTGTTACACCTTGGAATGATAGTATAGGTCCTTTCTTATGCTATTTTAATGTTTACAGGAGTGTTTTGGTGAAGAGAAGGACTTCATAGCAAAAATTGGAGCCAAAACGGGACGAACCAGAGCTTACTGCCTCCTAGCGTCTGAATGCCAGACCCTAAAATTGCATCTGAGGTACTGCCTCTTGGCGTCTGGTTTCCTGGCATCCGGACACCCGGTCCAGGTGAAAACCACCTCAAGCGCATTTTGAAGAGATTCTTTTAGTCCAAAACCTATAAAAAGGATGTCAAACTCGTTTTTAAAGTATTCACATCTTGGGAGAAGTTCTGGAGGCTGGTTTGGGAGCTTTGGAAGAGTGCTAATGGGAATTTCGTCATAGATTCTTCGTCAACCTCTCGCCATGCGTAACTAAATATCTATCTTTGAGTTGCAATGAAGCCATAGTCTTGTATTTTGGTGATATATAGGTATTAGGGTTTTACTTTTAATGCTATTTGGTTATATGACATGATGTTATCCATTGATTGAATTTTATTAATGCAATATCTCTTTCTTTGGTATTTTAATATTGTAAACTTGAATGCTAGTCATATAACGATGCTTGAATGAATGTGTTGTTAGATCTACGATAATCTATATCATAGAGATAGGTTATGCCTCGATCTACATCGACATCCCTTATTTGTTGACTATGTGAAGGTTTGTAACCATAATGAGTCTTTTTAGTGTTGATAATGAAACCCTATGTCTATACTTGCCATTGTGCGAGGTTAGAGTGGATTCTTACCCTGAGATCTTTTCTTTGATTGAATCAAAACATTGTCTTTTAATTTGTTAATTTAGGAATCAAACCAATACTTCATTTTCTAATAGGATTAGTTTTGAAATCAACACTTTGTTTTCTATTAGGATTAGTTTAAGAATTTAGGAACCAACACAACTTAACCTCTTTGTCCCAGAGGATATGACACCCGGTTGACATCTTTGTTCTCACGAGTAGAGATTGTAGCTGTTAGTTTTATGGACTCAATCCAGTAGATGATATAATAAATTGATTAAATTCTTTATTTATTCATATATTCATGCTTACTTTTCATGAGATGAATGGTGATTTATTATATACTTGCACATAACCAATACGAATGACATGATGGTTCATGAGATGAACCGGGGTCCACAAGTATATTAGATGTAACACATGTGTATGGATGAGATCCACATACGGGAGACATGTGTGGCAAATCTTATACTTAAATATTATCACAACCAGTGATGAGACTGGACATCTCATACTGATAAGGTTGCAGTACTTTGATCACTATGAGATAGTGTGATTTGTCTCGATCATCAGAATGGAAGATTCTGGATCATAGTGCTGGTACATTGGATGTATTGAAGGACCATGAGAAGCACCTTATAAACACTGTCTTTATTTTAAGGTCTGCTCTCATAACTCCCTAGCAATAGGCTCTCAATCCTGAGACATTAATGAACTCAAGTTTCTATCTATTCATTTACTTTGAGTCACCAATGAGTGAGGCCAACTGTAGGTCAACACCTCGGTGATTTGGGTACATGATAGTAGAGCTGTGGGAACATTCAATAGTCAAGAAGGAATCTATCTCTAATATCCCCTTCTGCCAATTAATGGATTTATCATTGGTAAGTGCGCACCCATTCCGATTAAGAGTTAATTGGAAAGGTACCATTGATCATTATAATTAATTGGGACTCAAGGATAATAAGATATGGATCAAGTTTGGAAGACAGGTCCAATTGATCCATGGATATTGATAGAGGGGTCTACTTGTGGTAATGTGGAAGTTTAGGGTCTTCTATGTGATATTCCTAAGACTGGAGTTCAATTGCATTTATATAGTGGAGTTATTTGCAATTAACTGTGGGCCCGGATTACACATGAGATGTGGGGTCGCGTGTCCCAGTTGGAGCCAGCTTTCTAAGGAATCCCTAGTGGTCCCCACGCTAGCCCAATTATTAAGAAGTATCTAATTCTAGTTGAACTCTAAAAGGAAAGTTATTATTTCTATTTGAAGTGAGACTTCTAATAGTGGTAATAGTAGACTTACTAATTTTAGTAGAAGTGAGACTTCTATTTTAATTAGAAAGGAATTGGAAAGTTACTAATCATATTTGAAGTGAGACTTCTAATTATGATATGGTAAGTTACTAATTAATTAATAGAAGTAAGACTTCTATTTTAATTAAGAAGAGATAGTTACTAATTTTTGGAAGTAAGACTTCTAATGGAAATTAGTAATTTGGACTTGCAAAAGCTATAAATAAGAGGAGAAGAGGGCCTTGGACCCCCCATGCAAAAATCCACCTAGGGATTCACGCCCAAGTCCCCTAGAGCAAGTGTTGCTCGAGTTTTTCCTCTCTCTCTCTTCAAGTTCTCTTTCTAGTTCCTCCCTAGAGTTCCTAGTAGTTTTCTCTTGGAGATCCCACCATCTTCTTGAGAAAAAGGAGAATCTAATACGGGTCATAGCGTGGAAGATCAAGAGGTCTTGGAGATCCCTATTTGATTAGTGAAAGCGTTTCATCATCAAAGAAAGACGCAACTCCTCCATTAGAGCACAACCGAGCTCCAAAGGTATAATCCACTTCCTTGCATGTTGTAGATTATTATGGATGCTTGTTAGTTGCTGTTTTTATCTTCTAGATAAATTGTTTTACTGATCATGATGGCTGAGATTGAGGACATAGATCTTGGATTGGGTTTTATAGCCTTCTGGATAGTTGATCCCTGCGTCAAGTGGGTCAAAAGTTTCAGAAACCTATCCTAGAGGCCCACCCTATTTCCAACAATTGGTATCAGAGCCTTACCTCATCTCTTATCATGTTAGATCAGTAAGCTTGATCTAATCTTTACATGAGATGCGAAGAAGATAGATCAAGGGCTATGTACGGATCAGTTTTGATGGTTTTGCTTGGATAATTAGTAAGTCCATGTTTGGATAGTCACAAAAGGGTCTAACAATGATGGAATGATGGTAGGAAGCCATTGGAAGTCTTCAGAAGAGTTCTGGAGATGGTTGGACACGAAATACAAAAACCCAACTTGCAGATTTCCGTCAGGCAGGTCGACCGAGCCCTCTGGCAGGTCGACCGAAGACACTGAGGCCGGTCGACCGGACCCTCTAGTAGGTCGACCGAACAGACTGACATATGAGGCCGGTCGACCGAACAGCTCGACCCCCGCCGGGGGATACCCCCGGACCCCCTCTGCGTAGGGGGCATGAATCATAGTGGTGGCAATATTTGGCATCCTGTCTTTCCATTATTGTTTGGTAACCCAACTTTGTGAGTTGCTTTACTAGTATGAGATACTAACATGCAGGTTATCATGTTCTCTCCATATGGCCCACAAGTCTTTTTACTTTCTTTTATGGTTGAATGTTTATTTTTGGCAAGTTGTAAAGGGCATCATGGTTTCCTTGTTTTCCCGGTTTGAGGCAAGGCATGGTGAAATTCCCTATGAGCTTTTTTATTTCCATTAATAGATTATCATGTAAGTCTCATCGTAGAGACATAGGAATTTATGTAATTTTCTAAATTTGTAAATTCTGGCAATGTCCGAGACAAAGAAGGAAAGTGAAGTTGGACTCCTAATCAAAGAGTTTGAAGATTGCCAAAGGTGTTTTGGAGTTTCCCGAAGAGTTTGAGCAATTCCAAAATTTTGGAAAGTCTAGAAGTCTATTCCGCATGGGCCATGTGGAGGAGAGGACTAGTTTCTAATTTTAGCGTTTTCTATTTATAGTTGAATGCTTTATTTAGAATGTTTTCAAATCTGATCCAAACATAGCAAGTTACTAATATTGGTCAAATCAAATTAATTTTTGGAAAGAGTTCTAATTAGTGTCGATGACCCATGAGATGGACACATTGGCAACACTAATTTAAGAAACTGGTCTTTCCTTAAAATAACTTGACTTGGAACCAATCTTAGATCATATCATGAGATGATTTGATGATTCATATATTTATATATGTGGGCCCTAATACCTTAAAAGGAAATCCTCAATTCTAAAATATTAAGTGGGAGCGGGGCATTTAATCCCCATGGTTTTCCACCATAGGTCCATTGTAAGGAAAGTATTAGCCTCGTGCCACCAAGAGAGTGGCCGTTCCCCACGGAGGGCTTTTATTTATCTGGTTACTAGATATGGATCTCCTATGGATAGTATTCATGAGACGTGGTGGGGGTTCACTCCCCAAGGAGGAGCTGCCCATCGCGGTTGTCATGCAATATTAGTTGGTGGGTCACACTTAACTAAAATAATGATGTAGTATCCCCAAGGATTTGCCTCATGTATTTTAGAAACCAAAGAATTTCGGGAGTCATACATTATTTGGTATGAGATACCTAGATGATAATGAATGATGGGGATCATGGATACTTAGTCTTAATTCCAATTTTGACGAACTTTGATCCGCACCAATCCAAGGACATTCGCACTCCCCTAGGAGGCATGCCCTAAGGGATTGGGATTCCGATGTATTCTAAATTCAGTGCTTATGAGGATTCCCACATGAATTTGGTAGAATACTAAACCCTAATGTCATTTATATTCTTTCATTGAATGTATGGTTATGTGCTTTAAATTATACAGCATGAATTCGAATACTTTCAATCCACTTGCGACCATCCTCAACCAGAACAAGTTGATGGGATCCAACTATGTAGACCGGAAACGGAACCTGGATATTATCTTGACATCTTCAAATTGCAAATATGTCCTTCTAATACCCCCCCTTCCTGAGCCTGAGCCTGATGCACCACAGATTGTGAAAAACTTTTACACCAAGTGGACCAAAAACAATGAGATGGCCAGATGTTTTATTCAGGCATCCATGTCTACTGTTTTGCAAGAAGAACATCAATCCTATAAGTCAGCATACGATATTATATCGAACTTAAAGGAGATGTTTGCAGACCAGGTTAGGCCTGCTAGGCAGGCTGCTATAAAAGTGCTGATGGAGACAAAGATGGCCGAGGGAACCCCAGTACAAAAACATTTGTTACAAATGAAGTTGGCATTGAATGAGTTAGATGTACTGGGGACTACGTTTGATACAGAAACGCAGATCCACATGATCATTCAATCACTACCAGACTCATTCAAACATTTCGAGATCAATTATAGTAAATTGGAAATGACCATAGCTGAGCTGTCTCGGCAGCTGGTAGTGTTTGAGGAAATCATGAAGAAAAGACCAACTGCCCTCATGACAGAAAAGTCATTTGCTAAGTCTAAACCAAAAGGCAAAGACCGGGATAGCAAGAAGAAATCAGTCATCAAAGGTCCTAAGGTGGAGTATGGTTCCACTAGTGGTGTGGCCAAGGTCAAGGGTACGGGAGCAAAAGGAAAGTGTTTCCACTGTGGTATGACAGGACATTGGAGGAGGAATTGTCCAAGATTTCTGTCAAAGGAAAAGACCTCAGGTATGATTGAGTCATTTGTTTCTGAAGTTAGTTTTACAACTAGTACTTCAGAATCTTGGTTTGTAGACTTCGGTGCAACTAATTACATCAGTAATATGTTGTAGGAGTTACAGGTAATCAGGAGGATTAATGACGTGGAAATCAGTATTAACCTGGGATCGGAAGCCAAGGCAGATGCAGTGTCAGTAGGAGTAGTAACTTAGTTATTTTCAGATATTAAGTTGATTTTGTCAGATACATTACATGTACCGTTTTAAGACGGGATTTTAATTTCTAGTATGATGAATAAGAGTTATTCAGTTACTTTTGGTAATTAAATCGTCTTAAAGAGGAGCGGTACTCTTATATTTTCTGACAAGGTAATCAATGGCTTTTTGTTAACTCCCACAATGTATGAGATACATGACACTGATGTTAATAATAGACCATCATTAAAGAGGTAGTCACCTTCATCTAATCCAACAAATTTTGGCACCCAAGAGGCAAGGTCATATAAACCTAAACAGGATTGACAGGCTAGTGAAAGATGGTATCTTGCCATCATTAGTGGTAGAACCAATGCCTGTCTGCAAATCCTGTCTGGAAGGCAAAATGACCAAAAGACCCTTATTCATCTAAGGGCAGTCGGGCCAAAGATTTATTGGAGTTAGTGTTTACTGATGTGTATGGACCCATAATAAAAGAGCGAGAGATTGATATGAGTATTTTATCACTTTCACCGATGATTACTCGAGATATGGATACATATACCTTATGCACCGCAAGTCCGAGATTTTTGAATAGTTCAAAGAGTTTCGAGTGGAAGCGGAAAAGCAATTAGGTAAAAGTATAAATACTCTTCGATGAGATCGATGAGGCAAATATCTCTCCGCTAATTTTATGGGATACTTATCAGTAAATGGGATTTGATCCCAGTAGTCTGCTCCTGGTTTGCCTCAACAGAGTGGAATAGTAGAAAGAAGGAACAAGACTCTTTTAAATATGATCAAGTCTATGATTAAGTTTCTACTGATTACCTATATTTTGGGATATGGAAACTGAAATATATATACTAAACCTCATTCCATCTAAGTCTATACTTGAGACTCCCAGGGAGTTATGGACAGGGCGAAAGCCTAGTCTACAACATTTTTCAGGGTTGTCCGGCACACGTGCTGAAGAATAAAGACGGATTAGTTGGAATCGAAGTCGGAAGTATATATGTTTATATTCTATCCCAAAAGGAACTAAAGGTTGGTTGCTCTATAATCCCAGAGAGCAGAAAGTGCTTGGTAGCACCAATGCGGTTTTCTGGAGGGAGATTATAAGATTAACTGGAAATCTTTAGAAATGGTTATCTTGGAAGAAATTCAAGAAAGAACAATTCCAAATCCAAGAATAACCAAACTTTGAGAAAATCCGCCCATAATTGACCCTAGTAGTTACACCAGTGCCTTGTCATAGTGGGAGTATTGTCAGGACCCTTGACAAGTTCTCGGTCTAGGGAAAGTCTTACAAGGCAATCCCGGTGTAACCGGAACAAAATCCCTATAACTATGATAAAGCAGTTAATGACATAGTTTTGGGACGTTGGCTAGATGCTATGAAAGCTGAGGTGGAGTCTTTGTACTCTAATCAGGTCTGGATACTTGTGGGCTTGCCTGCCAATAGCAAACCTATTGGGTGCAAGTGAGTCTACAAAAGAAAATGAGAGCGAGATGGAAGAGTTCCATCCGGATACTCTTATCCATTGCGGTTCATCTCGGTGATGAGATTTGGCAAATGGATGTCAAGACAACGTCTCACGACGGGAATCTTGAGGAAAACATCTATATGATGTAACCAGATGGTTCTATAGCTAATAACCAAGTGCGAAGAGTTTGCAGGCTGCATAAGTCCATTTATGGATTCATGCAGATATCCCGAAAAAGGAACATCCGTATTGACTAAGGAAATCAAGTCACTTGATTTTTATCAGAATCCGGATAAGTCATGTGTAAATGAAAAGTCAAGAACGCAGGGTAGTTTTTTCTGATATTATATATCGACGACATCCTTCTCCTATGGAGTGATATAGGGATATCGTCAATAGTAAAAGTTTTGGTTGGCTAAGACTTTTGATAATAAAGGACTTTGGAAAAGCCAGGTACATCCTAGGAATCAATTTCCATTGAGACCGGAAAAATAGGATGATAGGCTTATCCAAATGATGTGTACATAGATAAGGTTCTGGTACGGTAAGCTATGCTTTGTACTAGACCGGATATCTGTCACGCAGTATGCCTAGTCAGCAGATATCTGTCTAGCCCAGGTTTTTATCATTGACTGTTGTAAGATGTGTTCTCGAATACTTGAGAAGGACTAGAGATCACATGTTGAGTTATAGCAGTGATGAGTTGATTCCAGTCGGTTATATAGATACTGACTTCTAGTCAGATCAAGATTCCAGGAAATCAACTTCTGGGTATGTGCTTATGTTGTAGCAGCTTGAGAAGTAGCTAAGGTAGCAGATTGACTCAAAAGATTCCTTATGGAACTTGGAGTGGTATTTTTTGGCAGGACAGCCAATCACAGTTTACTGTGATGACAGTAGGGCAGTCACTAAGTCCAAATAACCCAAGAGCCAAAAAGCATATACAGAGGAAGTAATACATGGTCAGATAGATTGTGCAGAGAGGTAATGTACGATCACCAAGATAGCCTCTGCAGACAATCTAGTAGATCCATTTACTAAGCCTTTGACTACCAAAGTCTTTGAGCTATATGTAAAAGGGATGTGCATGAGATGCAACTCTAACTGGCATTGAGCCCAAGTGGGAGATTGTTAGTTTTATGGACTCAATCCAGTAGATGATATAATAAATTTATTAAATTCTTTATTTATTCATATATTCATGCTTACTTTTCATGAGATGAATGGTGATTTATTATATACTTGCACATAACCAATACGAATGACATGATGGTTCATGAGATGAACCGGGGTCCACAAGTATATTAGATGTAACACATGTGTATGGATGAGATCCACATACGGGAGACATGTGTGGCAAATCTTATACTTAAATATTATCACAACCAGTGATGAGACTGGACATCTCATACTGATAAGGTTGCAGTACTTTGATCACTATGAGATAGTGTGATTTGTCTCGATCATCAGAATGGAAGATTCTGGATCATAGTGCTGGTACATTGGATGTATTGAAGGACCATGAGAAGCACCTTATAAACACTGTCTTTATTTTAAGGTCTGCTCTCATAACTTCCCTAGCAATAAGCTCTCAATCCTGAGACATTAATGAACTCAAGTTTCTATCTATTCATTTACTTTGAGTCACCAATGAGTGAGGCCAACTGTAGGTCAACACCTCGGTGATTTGGGTACATGATAGTAGAGCTTGTGGGAACATTCAATAGTCAAGAAGGAATCTATCTCTAATATCCCCTTCTGCCAATTAATGGATTTATCATTGGTAAGTGCGCACCCATTCCGATTAAGAGTTAATTGGAAAGGTACCATTGATCATTATAATTAATTGGGACTCAAGGATAATAAGATATGGATCAAGTTTGGAAGACAGGTCCAATTGATCCATGGATATTGATAGAGGGGTCTACTTGTGGTAATGTGGAAGTTTAGGGTCTTCTATGTGATATTCCTAAGACTGGAGTTCAATTGCATTTATATAGTGGAGTTATTTGCAATTAACTGTGGGCCCGGATTACACATGAGATGTGGGGTCGCGTGTCCCAGTTGGAGCCAGCTTTCTAAGGAATCCCTAGTGGTCCCCACGCTAGCCCAATTATTAAGAAGTATCTAATTCTAGTTGAACTCTAAAAGGAAAGTTATTATTTCTATTTGAAGTGAGACTTCTAATAGTGGTAATAGTAGACTTACTACTTTTAGTAGAAGTGAGACTTCTATTTTAATTAGAAAGGAATTGGAAAGTTACTAATCATATTTGAAGTGAGACTTCTAATTATGATATGGTAAGTTACTAATTAATTAATGGAAGTAAGACTTCTATTTTAATTAAGAAGAGATAGTTACTAATTTTTAGAAGTAAGACTTCTAATGGAAATTAGTAATTTGGACTTGCAAAAGCTATAAATAAGAGGAGAAGAGGGCCTTGGACGCCCCATGCAAAAATCCACCTAGGGATTCACGCCCAAGTCCCCTAGAGCAAGTGTTGCTCGAGTTTTTCCTCTCTCTCTCTCTTCAAGTTCTCTTTCTAGTTCCTCCCTAGAGTTCCTAGTAGTTTTCTCTTGGAGATCCCACCATCTTCTTGAGAAAAAGGAGAATCTAATACGGGTCATAGCGTGGAAGATCAAGAGGTCTTGGAGATCCCTATTTGATTAGTGAAAGCGTTTCATCATCAAAGAAAGACGCAACTCCTCCATTAGAGCACAACCGAGCTCCAAAGGTATAATCCACTTCCTTGCATGTTGTAGATTATTATGGATGCTTGTTAGTTGCTGTTTTTATCTTCTAGATAAATTGTTTTACTGATCATGATGGCTGAGATTGAGGACATAGATCTTGGATTGGGTTTTATAGCCTTCTGAATAGTTGATCCCTGCGTCAAGTGGGTCAAAAGTTTCAGAAACCTATCCTAGAGGCACACCCTATTTCCAACAGTAGCTAGGTATAAATTGATCTCCACATGTGCTTACTAGAAGGTGAAAAGAGGTGGAAGAGGAAGCATTGCAATCGATGGGGAGTGCCTATGACCGATTGGGTTAAGATCAATGGAGGAGGCGTGGGAAAGGAGGAAGATGAAAGAGGGGGAAATGGAAAAAAGATCGATTGTAAAAAGACAAGAACGGCGATATCCCCTCTTAGTGAAAACTGAAAAAATTATACCAAATTAGGCCTCTAGGACCATTACGGTGCATAGAGACTTTTTGAGCCCTTTTATATCTTCAATGAGTCTAAGGGGATTTTTTTTTTATAAAAACCTCAATTTTAAAACTTTCCTAGTGTATATATAATAGGTTGGCCTTGTTCTAAATGACTTAAAGAGTTTAATGGGTGGGCCTCATTGTGTAGCTCACCGATATTGCTTGGGCCCAAAACTCAAAAGTCCCACTGAAAAGACCTTTTGGCCTTTATGACCACGACACCTGACGACATTTGTTCGTCCCCATTCCATTCCACACAACAAAGAGAGGGAAAGAACAGAAGATGGAAAGGAGGAGGATCAAGGATGGGGGGAGGGGTTGCTTTCTAGTGAGGGTACTTGCCCCCGCTCAATTTTCCTTTCATCTTTGATAAACAAGAAAAAATATAGGAGTGTGTTTAGGCATTTTTATTTTATGTCATTTTGGTCCTCCTCAACTTTCTCTATTCTTTGGGAACTTCAGAGAGTAACAAGGGTGTTCTTGTCTTAATAAGGATATGAATGACCTTTTCTTTTCCTAAAATATAGAATCTTATGGTTATCTCACCCTCTATAATGTCATACTATAATGTCATCATTCTCATCTCATCCATTGCCAATGTCCCATCCTACATCCAACCATGTTTAGAGAGTATTTAATGAATTTCTTAAGTGGAGCCCACTTAAAAAAATTAAATAGCTCAAAATGTGGGTCCTTTTGGGTCTATGCCTTTGAGTGGGGTATACTTTGGAAAAATATAAACCCCATAAAATAAATGCTCTAATTCTGTATGAAAAATATACCTCTATGAGCTAGGCCCAAGTCAAATTGATCTATATGAAAAAACTGAATTTGTTTATTAGGGTTTTATAGAATATTTAAAAAAAAAGTTAATAATCTTAAGCTGGGCCATTTGAGTGAAATCTGATAGGTCTATACACTATATGAGGAGGTTGTTTTTCAACAATTTAGATGTTTTATAAGTGAGCCTATTGTCGTGGAACTCTTTTATCATGTTTTTCTACTTTTCTCTTTGCACCATCTCAACTGTGTGGATGGCATCCAAGGGCATTAGAAATAATCCTAGCTCTTGATTAAACAGCCTTAAAATCTAATGCTATTTTAATAATAATTTATCTATTTTATTAGATCCAATCCAATAGTGGGTAAATGATCGATGAGCATCAAAACTTGGCATGGTGCCAAATCAAGGTGAGGATATAAGTATAAAAGGAGCTAAATAGATCAAAGGTTGGCTCAAGTATGTCCCATAGAGTTAGACTTTACATGTGATCTATTCATAACATAAGATTTTTCTTTAAGTAAACTTTATGTAGATAATAAGGGAAGGGGTCATTTCTTGACTAGTTTAGATTTTTTATAAGTGGGCCTACTCATATTATTGGTCGATCAACTTTGCCCCCACTAGAAGAAAATCCTAGCTCCGTCCGTGAGGAGGACGATAGTAAAAGGAGGAAGAGAAAGAAAAAGAGAAGGAAACAAGGATTGTGTTGCATGCAATAAGTCGGCGATTATAGTTATGTTATCTTCTTACTTTGTTTATGTTTTCTGAAATACAAATTAGGGTTTAGACTTGGTTTCAATTGATTCTTGTATTTTTGTTTGATTGGTTTTATTAGGGTTTATACCGATGGAATACCCCTCTCTTTTTCTCTCTTTCTTCCTTCCCTTTTTGGCAACTAGTCTCCAATCTCCTGCCCTATTTCTATTTTTCAATTAAAAAAAAAAGAAACCATAGATTCTGGGCATTTCAAATGAAATATTGAATTTTGGGCCAAAATTTTGAATTTTGTCCAAAATTCTTCAAAACCTGAAACAAGAACTTTTGAGTGCCATTTCGTTTCAACAGAATGGCCGAAACACAATTTTTCGGCCATTCCAGCTGAAACCAAACGAAAATGACAACTCTGGTCTTAGTTGCAATCTATGCTATAGGATGGTGATATATTAGATGAGTAATATTCAGGTGAGAACTAGTTCTCACATATTATATGGGAACTTTTTTGTAGGACCCAATTGTGGGCCCCATTTAGGGATGGGACCAGGGGAGATGGAAAGATCTATGTGAGACTACCCTAAGAATCAAGTTTGACCCCAAACACATGCCCCTAACCCCTTCATCCGTGGCCCACAAGTTTAATGGCTTCATATTCAAAAAAATATTCAACCCTCGATCCAACGGTTCAATCCATTCAGATGTGTGTCGATCCTTCAGATATGTGACTATCAGTGGGTTCCCTATTAGTTACTTGGTTTGGATGGGTTGCAAGTTGGGCCCCATAAAAAAGTTCTCATATAATAGGTGAGAACTAGTTCTCACTTGAATATTTCCCATATTAGATTATTCTTTGTGCACAACTAATAGTTCTAACGTTAGGAAGTCGAGAAAATGTTCAACTAATGTGCTAGCAGCTTGGTTGATAATGCAGCTTTGGAACTGTGATTTTTTTTTCTCTTAGATTAAAATGGTTGTTTAGTGTGTGCGTCAAGGTGAAAGTTGGGCCGGGCCGCCCAAACACGACACATCGATGCCTGAGGGCTGTGCCGGGCCAAGACGCTTTGACCGCGGCATGGCACGACCTTCCCAGCTCGCCAGTAGTGGCTAGTGTTTTAAACCCACCCCCCCCCCCCCCCCCCCCACACCACACCGCCCCGCCCCGCCCCCACCTCCACCTTCGGGTTTTTTATTTTGTGTCATCTCAAAACTTAGAAAGTCTATAAATGCCTCCTCTCCTCTCATTTCTCAACACTCATATACTCTCTAAGCTCTCACCGTCTCACACTCTCCCTATGTTTTCTAAGGTAACAAAAAGCAATTTCCAACATTTCAAGGCTAAGAAGGAAATCATGCAAGGAAGGCAAGAGGGAAACATTGCCAAGCACTCCTGGATGTCACAAAATGTAAGGTCAAAGTATTACACAATCATTCCTATTTTTCTTAGTGGTAGCAACTTGTAACACCCATAACTTTCAAACCGAGTGTCAGATCGGCGCAATCTACCCATCGTTGGAAAGCACCTTTCGAGTAGATATCTGTATAGACCAAGGTTTCATCGATTAGAGCTATATTGAGGGAGATATGACCTCAGGAAGTTGACTGCTAAAATTTTAGGCTCGAATTGCAAGGAACTCCAAACATTGCAACATTGAAGATCCTTTGTGGCGCCCATCATGGAAAGACTTGGAGTTCAAGATATTATGTTTAGCAAGGGATATCCTCACATTCAAATTGTTGCCTAACCAAGAAGCATTGGTTGGAGATTAAGCTAGGAGTCTATGCAAACAAGGAAACAAAGTCCAAAGAGGAAATGATTCTTTGCAAACAAAGAGTGTTCAGCAGCTATAAAAGAGAGAACCCCTTGGATGTCCAAAGCAAGCCTCCATAAGCAAGAGGACACCCACTCCATCCCTTCTACCCTTCTCTCTCTAATCCCCTTCTCTCTCTAATCCCCTTCTCCACTACCCTCTTCTAGTTCATCTAGGTACTAGTTGAAAGACTTCGTTTATGAGCATGAAGAAGAGGAAGTGCTTTATTTTCATGGAATTCAAGATACAATGAATGAAACAAAGCTTTTACTTGATTACTACGTGCGAACAACTTCTCTATGTATGGGTAATTGATTTGTTGGTTTGGTTTCTTTGATTTAATCCTTTGATATGTTATTTTTGGTAATAGATATATCATATGCTTTGGAGCGTAATCATTAGAGAACGCTGCTTTTCACTACAACAAAATGCACTATTGGTGACACCCTTTGGTGACAAAAAATCAATGTTGTCATGGAATGCACACAACGGTGACAAAAAAGTTTTTTGCTTGTCACCAAAAGTCTTTAGCTTAGGTGCCAAATAGAGAGGAGATTTGGTGACAAAAAAATTTGTCACCAAAAGATCCAATAGATTTGGTGGCAAAAAATTTTTGTCACCAGTGCAATGGCCTAATTTTTACCCTCTCCCGCCTCCACAGCCACGTTTTCCCTCTCCAAGCCCTTTTTCCCCTTTCCATCTCTTAATCCCTAAAAGGCTAAAACTGTCTCTCGGTATCATTCTCTCGTTGGTAAACAATCCTTTCCCTCTCCCATCAAATTTTAAGGGGTCACTACTAGAAAAAAGACTTTTTATATCGGTTACAAAAACTTCCTTATATCGGTTTTTCATAAAACCGATATAATATCTTCGGTCAATATTTTTTATATCGGTTAATAATTTTTTATATCGGTTACATTGTAACCGATATAATAATCGCTATATATCATATCAGTTAACAAAGATTCGATATTAATTGATATATTTTATATCGGTTATTATTAAACCGATATTATATACACTTCTAAAATACACTTATTTATATCGGTTTTAAAAATTTATTAATATCGGTTATTAGTAAAACCGATATTATATACACTACTATAAAAATACAATGATTTATATCGGTTTTAAAAATTAGTAATATCGGTTATTAGTAAAACCGATATAATATGTCCCTTTCATTACTCAATATATATAATTTTTCACTGTGGGCTCACTACCGTTTCCCACCCTTTATTTCCTTCTTTCCCGCCTATTTTCTCTTCCCTGCCTTTTCTTTCTTTCTCCATCAATCGTGCGTCCATGCCTTGTTTCTTTCTTTCCCTCCTCTCCTCTCATTCCCATCGTCGTCCAGAACCCATCCCTCTCACCGCCGGACGCCTGATCCCCTGCACCAGGTACAACGCGCACCCCCTCTCCTCTATCTTTCTTCTCTGTTCTCTCTCTCCCTCGTTCCCCATCTGTATGTTTCCTCTCTGTCTGCTCTCCTCCCTCCCTTCCTCTCTTCTTCTTCCTCCCGTCTCCCCTCGCCTGCGCACCTGCACACCACTCCTCTCTCCCTCGGTCCTCTCTCTCTTTCTCTCCCTCTCTTCTCTTCCTCCTCCCCTAGCTACTCTGTGTATGTGCGTTTTTTTTTTTGTTTATCGGTTAGGGTTTTGGTGGTTGTGGAAAGGGTAGGTGTTGATATATATCTTCTGGTTAGGGGGGAAAATATCCCTCTTTGGTTCTGTGGTGCACACGCTCCTCCAGACCGATCTCCGCTTCGGCGTACTCTTCTCCGACGCCGGCTCCGGCACCGCTGACGTCGGCTGTGTCGGAGAGGTCGTCAAGCACGAGAGGCTCTCCGATGATCGATCTTTTCTGATCTGCAAGGGACAGGAGAGGTTCCGAGTACGGCGGCTTGTGCGGACGAAGCCCTACCTGGTGGCGGAGGTGGCGTGGATGGAGGACCGGCCGTCCGGGGAGGAGGATCTGGAGGCGCTGGCAGTGGAGGTGGAGACTTGCATGAAGGATGTGATACGGCTGTCGAATCGGCCTCCGTGTTGTCTTCTCAAGGCGGCGACTCCGAAACGGCCGAGGTTTTGTATTAGATCTCCACATTTCTGCTCTAAATATAGATCTTGTTCTTGATTGAGCTGTTGACTTTGTTTTTAATTGATTGGATCTAGTTTTTTTTTGTGGGTGTGAGAGTGGATTTGTTAGTGGTTTGGTGTTTAATCTCTTTGAATTGATTGCGTTCTTTTCTTTCTCTGTCTTCGATCGTTCGATCTATTGAATTCTCTGCTGTTTTGGGGAAAAGACTGGTTTTTTTTTTTCGATTGATGTGTTGAAATGTAGGGTTTGTCGGGTTTTTTCGTTGATTGACATTTTCTATATAATTGGAGCTCTCTGTGACTCTGCCCTTGTACAAGAGTCACACGTCACACGTGTGAGAGATCCTAGCCGTTCAACAGTGGGGCCATAGAATGGATAGTGTATAGCTCAAAATCCTTACTTTTTGGATCGTCGTGACCTTCCAGATGATCTCTTCAACGGGAGAAATTGATCCCCTTTTGCCCTCAAAAGCATTAGACTTTGTAGTCTTATCTAATAAATTGAGATTTGGAAGCATGAGATCTAACGCGTGTTCTCATTGTTTTTGCAGCTCTGTGATCTTCTCAAGTCTAGAGTGGAGTCACCTAATTTTCTTGAAAAGCTTGGGAGCATACATATGTCAGTTCCCAACAATATGAATGGTATGGTGCTTGTAGATAAAAAATTGCCAGTTGTTGATATTCAATAAGAATATATTACTTCTATAGTTTCCTATTTTTATAGTTAATAAATAATAATTTTAAGTGCAATTTTGAGATATTTCTGCAATTTCCGTAGAAATATTCATGTTTCCTTATTAAAGTCTATCATGACTAATAAAATAGTAAAGCTCATTAATTCGACCCTTCAGATTGATGGGATAAGGATAAACTCTTGAATCATGATGCCGGTAATGATGATGATGATGATGTTATTTAAAGTCTTATATGGGGGGGGGGGGGTGGGGGTGGTAGGTTCATTGTTGGTGGCATTTGCTGATCATAGTATGTGTTTTTATTGTAGAAGAAGGTAGTTCATGGGACATGGTTAGTGAAACTGATTTATGGGAAGGATATATGATGGTGATAATGAATCAGATCAAGATGGTTATGTTCTTGTTGGACAAGAAGATAGTGGATGGTATTGCATGCTTCATGGCGGCATATCTATTGTCATTAAAACAAAGTAAGGTATGTAATGTTTCCTTTTTCCTCCTCACCTCGAAGCTTTTGTTAGAGTAAGTCTTTCCTTTTCAGAAGAATTAATTGCGTAATCTATTACATTGGTAGTTGATGCCAATAATCACTAGGATGATTTCAGCATTTTGCCTTTGGATGTTTTGGCTGTGCATCCACTTGTTAAAAATTAGATTTCTCAGTGGTAGTGGTGGGTTGTTTTTATAAACAGTTAATCATAGGTTTATATATTGCTGTTTGTTAAAATTTGGTAGATTTTTTTTTCTGGTTGGAAATGCTAGTCGAATTTTCTTTCATGTCATGTAATGCTCTTACATAATTACATTGGGAGTTGATGCCCATAATCAGTTAATCACTAGGATCATTTCATCATTTTGCCTTCTGATGCACTGGTGGTGCACCCTCTCATTTTGCCTTCTGATGCCTTATATAGATTGCATCTGCTGTGTATGTTTGTTTATATTCTCATCCTAGTTTCAAATGCCAGTGCACCACTGAGTTGCATGAGTCATATATGCTTGGTTAGTACTGGGCACTGGTACAACTTGACTGAGTTGACTTGGGGCTGATATGGATTTGATTCCGTGTGGTAGTCTGTGTTATTTGGCTAGTGTTTTGGTGGGTGTGCAGGTGGGTGTGTGCACGGTAGTACTATATTATGTCAAGCAGAATAGTTTTTTGATATATTGTCATCTTGTATATGTACAATGCATAGCCCAATCTTTTGTTCTGATTTGATTTATGCTATGCTTTCCTCTGCTCTCTCACTCTCTTTTTTGAACAGGTGTATAGAACTTGCTGACACTCCAATTCATTGATTTGAGGTACATCTTAATGGGTCTTAGATTCCTACTAGATCTGACTTCTTTTTTTTTTGTCCAACTTTCTATTGAAGTGTTTATTGTTGAATGATGAATATTTTGAAGGGTTGTGAACTTGGATATTAGAATGTTGACTTGTTGGATATTTGATTTGAATGATAGTTTGCATCTTTTGTAGTATAAGTTTTGTTAATGGGTGTATCTGGATATAAATATTTGAAACTTTGTAAGCAGGTGTGAAATGATAATCTGGGTGGCACAAATATTTTGATTGTATTTTTTTGTGACAAAAAGAGTATGTCACCATTGAGTGTCAACCTGGTAATATTATTGGTGACACTCATTTGGTTGTCAAGAAAAATACTTTTAGTGACAATTTTTGTCACAAAAGATATCTTTTCTATGACACCTGTACTTTTGTCACCATTGCTTTTAGTGACACCCTACTATGTCACGGAAAATCTTTCTTCCGTGACACCATATTTTTGTCACCGTTGACATCATTTCGTGACAAGTGCACAAATTTTGTCACCATTGACTTTTAGTGTCATGGATACAATGACACCCCATCCCGTGTCACCAAAGATAATAGGTGACAAAAAATGGGCCTTTGGTGACATTTTTTCATGTCACCAAAGGTGTTTTTTGTTGTAGTGTTGGCGACTTCAATTAAAATATTCGTGTCTTTTCCCAACTCTAAAAAAGAGGGGAGAGAAGCCAAGTCACCCATAGTTTCAATACTTAGGCATAAGTAGAGTTCCAAGTGATTGAATTACATAATTTTTTCTACGCTTTACCACCTTTTATTTTCATTTAGTTTAAGTTATTTATTCTAATTTTTTATTCTATCAAATTGGTGTTTAATGTTATTTTATGTTTTGCAGTTTCTAGTTTCTATTAGGGTTTTCTAGTTTTAGGTTTGTTTTAGTTTAGTTTTATTTTATTCATTTAAAAGTTTGTAATTGCCTTTGATTTCAGCTATTAGATATTTCTTGTGAATTATTACTTTTTATTTAGGTCAGAATTAGACTTTCTTAGGATAGGTACAAAGCCGATTTTCTAAATTGCTCCTTGTGCATCGACCCCGCAGTCACCGGGTATTACTTCATCGCACCCTTGCACTTGCGGGTATTGAATAAGGGTGTGAAGATTATGTTCATCAATGCCATAAATACTGCAGGCGTATTAGTCAATCCGAACAGCATAACTAAGAATTCATAGTGACCGTATCTCATTTTGAACGATGTTTTTGGCACATCTTGTTCTTTGACTCGTAGTTGATGATACCCAGATCTCAGATCTATCTTGGAAAAGTGTGTTGCATCATGCAATTGGTCAAATAACTCATCCATTCTCAGCAGGGGATACTTCCTTTTTACCATCATCTACTTCAACTGCCGATAATCTATACACATTCTCAATGATCCATCCTTCATTTCACAAAAAGTACCGGAGCTCCATAGGGTGAAAGACTTGGTCTAATGAAACCCTTGTCCAAAACTTCTTGCAACTGGACTTTCAGCTCTCCAAGTTTTGCTGGAGCCTTCCGATGAGGCGCTTTTGAAATCAACGCGGTTCCCGATAACAACTCAATGGTGAAGTCAATTTCTCTAGCAGAAAGTAAATCGGGAATCTTTTTGAGGAATACATTGGGAAACTCACAAACTATAGAACGATTCTGTAACTATAGAAATTTGATGGCCTTCTTTTTCTTGATATGTTCGGGAACATACTTCTCAATAAATAATTTCTTGAAAGTTATCCAGACTTCACTGTCTACTATTATTGGATAGGGCAGCTTGACAATATTCCACCATTTATCCGCGAAACTTTAGAACATATAAGCTACAAGTGTTACTCTTTGTCATCCCATACACCTGAATACATCAAAAATGTTCTTTGTATGATCCAACCAATTGTCCGCTGCTAAGGCATCTTCATTGTCGAAAAACTCTTTAGCTCCCATCTTGCGGAACTTCTCGAATATGGCATTTGGATCGTTCTCTCTTTGGGCTATGACGATTTGGGCTTCGTGAGCTGGGGCTTGTAATGACCCTAACCTGGATTCACCTTTGGGCCTAAACCTAGACCCAATAGAGACCTATGGCTAGGGTGTTTTTCAACTTATTTCATGGTAATTATTTTATTAAAAATCTAATTATTATCATTACATGAATATAATTTATTATTTGCATGTATTGAATTATGACTTCATGCATTTTATTTAATTGTCCACGCACCATTTTTCTTCACTTTCATCAATTATTATTCTTTCATATGTTGCTAAATAAAGTGCCATTTTAATTAGATTAGAAAGTTTTAGGATTAATGCTTAAAATTAATTTAGTGAACACTCAAACATTATTTAAAAAAAATAATAATAACAAAATAATTCTATTTTTGGTTAGTCCATATGGACTATGTGTGTTTAGGGCCCCACTTGGACTTGTGCCAAGTGAAGAGTGATGTAGCATCTTCTTTCCCTCCTCTTTACTTTCCATTTTATTTCAAGTTTCAAACTAAATTTGTAACCTTGCTAATTAATTGCTAGTCACCAATCTAATTAGAAATTAGGCACTAATTTATCCCAAATTGGTTTGACCTAAAAAATAATTGAGAAATGGAGATTTTCTCTCCAAATGAGCACCCCTTGATTAGTTGTAGATGGAGATAATATGGGAGCAAGGGAGACTAATTTAAGGATAGGATTTTTTTTGGAAATTTAAATGGAGGGATGTGATAGATTGCAAATCAAATCATAGGCTTAATTGGAACTAGTTTCCACAGCTAGGGAGACAAGAGTTAGACTTTTATTTAGTTAGTTGTTCACCATCGTGTGTGTGTGTGTGTGTGTACCATCGTGTGTGTGTGTGTGTTTGAGAATTCATGAGAGAGAGAGAGAGAGAGAGAGAGGAAAGAAGGAAAAAAAAAAAGAAAGAGAGGGAAGTTGGACGTGAGACTAAGGGAAGAAAAAAAGAGAAGAAGAATGGAAAAGGGAGAAAGAGAGTGAGAAGAGAGGATAAAGGAGGCTTGGCTTGGAGGTGGACTTCTGTGAGGTAAGATTTTCCATTTTCTTAGCATATTTTATTCTTTAATTTCTCACCATCTTATTCCCTAATACATTCCCTTTTCCAAAACCATTCATGGCCATTAATGGTGTTGTATTGACACCATGATGAAGCAAGGGAGTTTTTGATAAAAAGAAAACAATATCATTTTTCTTTGATGGGATTGGCCAAAGGAAGACGCCGGGATCTAAGTTTGTGTTATGGATTATGCTTGGATCACCATGTTTGGATAGGGAAATAGTGAAATCATAATTAATGGTTTAGGTGTATTTTTGGGGATTAAATTTTGAAGAATGTATTTATTTTGTTTCATGTTTTAAAGAAATCAATACAGCTAGATTTCTTGGTTTTAATGATCGTAGGGTGTAATAATTATCGTGTTTCATCTTTGTTTTTTAATTTTTTTTTATTGTAAAAAATTTGATATGTTTATAACCATTCGATTGTAATCTAATTTATTTTAAAGATCCATATCATGGGAATAAAAGGATAGGAAAATAAAGGTATTATTTGATATCCTCAATATTCTTGATAAAGGGGAAATATTGTCGAACCGTTGGATTTGGCAAACCAACGGTCGAATCGGACCCAAAATCAATATTCCAAAATCTTGTATATAAGATTGACATGCGTAGAGTTCATCATCAAACTATGTGAATGGTTGTTATCATCAGGGGAGTAGTTAATGGGGGGGGGGGGGGGGGTGCATCTTGAAGTATGCTACCCATGACATTTGTGCGTTGCGTTGTACTGTTTTTCCTTTTTTAGGTTTTATCCCACTGGGTTTTCCTAATTAAGGTTTTAGCGAGGCAGCATTGTGATCGTCCAACACCAATTCAATGATCTTGAAGAATGTTGTACTCTTTTCCACTTCGCTTTGGTTTTTTTTCCATTGGGTTTTGCTTAAGCAAGGAATTTAATGAGGTAACTGTTATTGAGTGGTGCTCATCCAAGGGGGAGTGCTATAAGATATGTATAATGGGTGGATGCCCACATGAGATGAGTTAGGGTTATAATCCTATTGTAATTAGAGTTCCTCAATGATGAGGTTATTTTGCTTATAAATAGGCCTCCTCCCTTGTATTTTGTACACACTTGATATAATAAAAGAATCTCTCTCTTCCTCCCCTTTACTCTCTCTCCCTCTTGGTGCTTTATTTTACAACATGTTTTGGTTAGTAATTGTTATCTTGCAGAGTCTTGTTCTACTCATCACATTCCACCACCACGGATGATGTGCAGGAGGGTGAAGATGTGCAGGACCTAGGGATTGAGGGTGAAGAGGGCTATGAGCCTATGCCATAGTATGGCTATAATGATGCCATTCTAGATGGTCAAAGTTTAGATATTTAATTATGAGAATTTAAGACATTAAGACTATTTATGTTTTAAGACTTTATTAGTTTATGTTGGGATTAATGTATTTAATTAATTTCGTACTTGGTTCATTTGATGTAATAATTGATGGAATGTTATTTATGGTTATGTGCTTGGCTTACCTGATATATGAATGAACAATGTGGTTTATATTAAACTCTCATCTTTGGAAAAAAAATTAGCCCATTATTTGAACAATTGAGCGGCTTTAGATGACCAGATCATCTGGCATCACGTTGGATCCATGTTATCGGATCTTGGGGACATGAAAGGGTTGGTACAGGCTCAGGCCTTCTTTAAAGGGTTTCTAGTAGTTAGCCTTGGAACTGAGCTATTTCTCTTGCATGGTCCTCATCCTTTTGGCCATTTGTTTTTGTAGAGGACCTTGGTTCTCATTGGCTTGTCTTTGCTGCACGAATATGAGCTGTATAATCTGTTGGAATTCAAATGGTGGTGTATTTGGAACTTGGTTGTCAACTTGCGGCCACATATTGTCTGAGTTGGTTCCTATCGGGTTGTTATTTGCGAGTGCTCTACGTGGAGGCATGGTTCTGTAACATAACAAAGTTGGAGCATCACATAAGGCTAAGACTATAACTCAATTCTTTAGGTATCGGTAGCTACCGTAAAGTCTAATGATTCCTCACCGTGTTCCTAGGGTTACTTAAGTTGCTAGAAATATGTCACGCTTTGATACTAGCCTTTGTCATGACCCCAGATCGGAATAATAGTAAAACGCTTTGTAATTCGGAATTGCAAGCTAAAGATGATCGCACAATTGTCACAAGAATGACCTATATCACCTTGAGAAGAGAAAAGTTGGGCCAAACAACGTTAGAACGGCCGGAAAATTGATGTGAACACTCCTCGAGGTTATATTAGAGGATCTCAAGCTATCTGTGATTCTGAGAAGATTTTATGCCTGAAGTAGCTATTGCCTATTATGTCGCAAGAAAAACCGCCACATATGAAATGGCGTTGAAAATTCTCAAAAAGGATGGAATGCTTTCAAAATTACACTTGTATACCTTGATTTAGCTTCATGCGACTTCTTTAATGTTGAAATATGGATGAGAGAAATTTTGACATTTTTAGTGTCAACAACACATGCTAAAGTTTCCAATGAGCACAAAACATTTCACAAAAAAAGTGTGCCATATTTCATTCTCATATGATACAAGCATTTATATTTAAAGCCTGATTGTTTCATGTAATTGAATATTTAAGATTGTATTTTTGTTAGAGGGTTAAAAATAAAGAATGAAAGGTGAATATTATTCTCCATTTTCTAGCAGTGGCATGAGAGAGCAGAAAACAACAAACATTTACAAAAATGAAAATGTAATTAGACCCAAGGTAGAAGGGAAACACAATTTGAAAATGAATATTTCATTTGCATTTCAAACTCAAGTGTAAAATTTTAATTTTACATTGAGAGATTGTAGAGTCGATGTTCGGACTCTCTAACAGGTCATTTATAAAACACATGACCCCTGTCCATCCATCGATATATAAAAAGTTGCACTTGCTCTACATTAAACACATAATGGAAAGAAGACTACAAAAGTGTAGAAAAGGAGTTGAAATGCCACTTTTCAGGTCTTGAAGACCATGGGATGTGTAGGAATCTATTTTCTTATTTTTTTAGTTTCTATGTCAGTTTGAGATTTAACCTTCAAAATTGTCATCCACATGGGTAGTCGGAGTTTTGGTCCAAACACGACACATTTGATCATGCCATTTAAGCCAATTTATGCTTGTTGGCTATGGTGAGAGTAATTTGCGCAATGGGATTTTGGCTTGGAGTCATTCAATCCCCAAAATAGAATAAGAAACCAAAAGGTAAAAAAAATTGGAAGGAATTTAACAACATTTGTGCAATTAAAAACCCCTCCAGCGAAGTGCCTCGGAGGTTTTAGGCACCTTGAGGGTCATGCGAGGCTAAGTTGAGGGCTGTCACAGACGTTTTTCTTCGCCTTGTGCATGTAGCTTGTCTTTTACCTAGTTCTTCTTCTTTTCTTTCCTCTTTTAGATTTCCAAGATTTTGGACTGATTTCAAATGAATCTCATACGAATTTTGGACCCTTTCCTGGCTTGAAATGGCTTATTTATAGGCTTAAAGGACTTAGAGGTGGGTTAGACATGAATCCCCATGATTTCCCCCACCTTCTCCACGAAGAAATGGTTTATGAAACGTGGGGTCATAGGAACTACCTAGGGGTCATAGGACCTATTGATTTTGCCAAGGGGGGTCAAGGGAGGTTTCTTGCGACCCCTATGGTGTTGAACGTGGTTTCCCTATTTTTAACTACCAAGGAGTGACTTGAGAATGTGAGGGGTCATGGAGAAACAATCCATGTGTGTTTGGGCTGGGAAAGCCCCCTTCTCCCTGTTTTGAAGGGTATTGCTGAGTTGGCCAATTGAGGTTCTCACCTCTTTTTGAAAGTCTAGAAAAGATTGTTGATTGTTTTGAATGATGGAATTCTGAGTTTGAATTAAATTTGTCAGCAGATCCTCCAAAGACCTATTTTGAGACTGTGGAGGGGGTGGTGTGTTTGGGCTCCTTATGTTGAGGGCCTAAAGTCACCACCTTGATGTGTAGGTCTTTGGGGGGCCGACTCCTGATTAGCAGTAGGGCCATTCCTCCAACTGAAATTGGGATGGTTCCTCCAGGTGGGGTTGTACGAGTTACCGAGTTGATTGTTGAAAGGCCTCTGATAAGCAGTGGTTGCATTGGCCTGTTCCTGTAACACCTCTTTGAAAGCAGGGATTGTTGGACAATCTTCCGAAGAGTGGGTGTCACAGTCACAAATACCACACACGGTGATGGGCTGTTTACTCCTCCCCATTTCTATGGCTTCAATTTTTCTAGTTAGGGATGCTACTTTTGCATTGAGTTCCATTTCATCATCCTGAAGTCGATATATTCCCCCTCCCTTAGGATTATTCGATTGCCTTGGATTATCAACTCCATCTGAAGTGTCCCAATTTTGGGCACTTTCTGCAAGAGAATCTAAGTATTCCCATGCTTCTCAAAAACTCACCATTACACATTGTTTCAACGAATTGGAGCATTTTAGAAGTTAACCCATCATAAAAAAAAACCAATTACGCGCCATGATTCGAATCCATGATGTGGGCAGGCTTGTAAGAGCTCTTTGAAGCGTTCCTAACACTTGAAGAAAGACTCTTTTTCTTTTTGTTTGAAATTCATCATGTGTCTTCTCAAAGTGTTGGTTTTGTGAAGTGGGAAAAACTTTTTCAAGAACTCTCGCACCATAACATTCTAAGTGGTAATCGAATTGGGCCTAAGGGAATGCAACCATATTTTTGCCTTCTCCTTCAGTGAAAAAGGGAATAATCTAAATTTGACTATGTCCTCCCCAATATTATTGAAGTGTAAAGTGGCACAGACTTCTTCAAATTCTCTTAAGTGCGAGTATGCACTTTCTGAATCAAGGCCATGGAACTTAGGGAGTAATTGTATCACGCCCGGCTTTATTTCAAAATTTCCCACATTGGGTGGGACGACCATGCAAGAAGGTGAGGTTGTCCGTGTGGGTTGAAGGTATTCTCGTAAACTCCTAGCCCTTTGGTTAACCGCCTCATTACCATCATTTTCATTCCGGTTGTTCCGGTCATCATTGTTGTTGCCACTACCGGACCCACTTGCCATTGGTGATGGTCTCAAAGAACTTGATAGAATTGGAGATTCAAAGTTTTCAATAATTCTCTTAATCGGAGACTCCTTCCTTCTTAATCTGTGCCCTGAACCTCTTTGCCAAATTGGCGGGGGCCTATCCTTCTTTTTGGGAATCTTGAAAAAAAATTTTTTTTTAAATGGTGGAAATAAAGAAACTAACTTAGAACAACAACTAACCTCACTAGAGGTCAAAAAGTTCACCTCAGCCCTTAGCTCAAACTTATGAAGTTAACTTGACCGGGTTAGCCCCCAAGTAAGTGGTGAGGTCACAACGGTCCCGCTTAAAAACCACTTGCCTCGAATAGCTTGACTATCTCCCCTTTTGGGACAAGGCTTTTCTTAGGCATCGAGTTTAACCAAAGAACGCAGCTTTAGGCCTTAGTTTCACTTTCCTTCCTTAAGGAGTTAGTTAACTGAAAAAAAAATTTCCAAAAAATAAATTGAAAGATTTTGGTAACTTTTTGGAGTTTTCTAAAAATCAATGATGTGAATTGCTAACATTTCATGCACTTTCCTAATCCAAATTAGGGTAGTTTCAACATTCCATGCATGCACCTCTTATTTCTAGCAAGATGCCAAAAGTAATGTACAATTTAAATAGGAAAGACAGAAAGTTACCTTTACTGGCGCTCCCCGGCAACGGCGCCAAAAACTTGATCGGTCGCCAAGTGTAGGGTACGATTGTAGTAATAATCTGGTAAATCCAGGTCGATCCACAGGGAGCAGTGCTTTTCAAGAAACCTTCCAACTTTGACCTATCCAAAATAAACACTAAATCTGGCCTAAATAAAGACTAATTAAATTAGATAACTAAATACAAAAAAGCTTAATTACAATGCTTTCAAAAAAATAAAGGAACTATTGTAATAAAGGAAACTTAATCTAAGCAATCCTAAAATATCTAAAAACCTGCAAAAGAACACACAAATCAAACAACCAGTTTAATATAAAAAAATCAAAACAAAACTTCCTAAATTAGATCCTACTTACCAAAATCAATTTTTATGCAAATATGAATGATCTATAATGCCCTATATGCTAACAATGCAATTTTATGCAAGTTTCTAACTATATGATGCATGCTGTAAAAAATTCCAAGTATGAAAACTGTTGTGCAGCCCTGTTTTCACTGGACTGTACGATATGACTAAGATGGTGTGAACCTAAATCTAATGGATGGGATCAATAGTCTGATGATGCATGAACACAACAAAAAAAGAAAAACCGAAAAAGGACTTAAAACGAAAAAGATATGATCACCTAAACATGCCTACTTAAACTGTTTTGTTGCTGAAATCTGAACGCAGGCTTACCAACTACCCCTGTTTGAGCCTCTGGTAGACATGGTTCCCGAGGTTATTTTTGGCTGAAATTCTGGGGTTTCAAAGTCCAATTACCATACTTTAAATCTGCTATTTTGTGGACAAAAATATTAACGTTTACCAGGTTTTTAAATGATGCACTTTTGTAACCAAGTTGGGTCAGTTATGCTGAAATGTGCAGGATTTTTCACCACTCATTTATCAGATCCGAATTTAGTATATCTAATCAGTTGATAATCTTGTGATTCCAGCAATAAAAACTTGTTCTAATGCAATTTCTAAATATGAAGTATACACAAAGACACTTTCTAACCATATATCATGCAATCAAGAATTGAAAGTTTCTACTAAACATAGAAAGATGCAAGTTGAGTTTTTAAATCTAGAATTCGTAAATAGAACAAAAAAATTAAGAATATTAACTTGAAAATAACAACAAAAAGGATGGAAAGAAAATAAAAAGCGGAAAAGTAGTACCAAGGATCTAGAATCTAGACAATCCTACAAGTATTGACAATGCGATGATAATGTCCTCTCTTCTCAAAGTAGGAAAAAAATTATGCAAGTGATTTTTTGATGTCTCTCGACTTTTGATATTTTTATTTTATTTTCAAACCCTTGATCTAATCATGTGAAATATTGTCTCCAATCAAAACACATAAAAGAACTAAGATAAGAAAACTAAATCACTTACATAGAAAGTTGCAAAATCAATCCAAGTAGTGTCTTTTTTTCTTGATCTTGAAATACAAAAAAAATTAAGATTCTTCTCTCTTCATCATTCTCTCAACATGATCTCTCAACCTATGTCTAAAGAATTAGGAGGAAAGAAGAAGAAGAAAGGGACTTAGAGAGAAAGGTGGATGGGAGTGGAATAGAGAGAGGAAGAGTCTCCTTGGTTGCTACCAAAAGCCTTGGACCAAGTGATTCCTCTCATCCCTTTGGCTAGACCCTCTTTTATAATCTCTTATGCCCCTTTGTTTGGTAACACACCTCCTTCATCTTGGCTTAAATTCAAACTTCAATTGATTTCTTGTCCTTGTGATCCAATTTTTTCCATCTTGGGTTCCTCAAAAGATCTTTAAGATTGCATCTTGATTTTCTTCTTGATTTTTGTCTCCTCCTTGATTAGATTTCTTCTTCCACAAGTTTGACCGTGTGGAGATCTCCTTCCAATGCAAAACTTGCCATCCACCCACGTTTTTGTTTCATATATGCCATAATATATAATTCCAAGTGGACTTAACTCCTTTGTATTAGGTGAAAACTTCTTTAAAAACTCTTTCACAACCAAGACACATTCATCTAACCATCATGGTCCCACCAATCATGTAAATCTTCATGGGATAGGGTCCCATGTTGTTGATTTTTCCTACAAATTGAAAGAAATTAATTAATCACATATAATAAAAATAAACATGAATTATGCATGGGACCCTACATGCCTAATGATGCACCCAAATGACAAACTTTCCAAAAAATAGCACAAGGTGCCAAAAATAACAAGTATGCTTTGATGAAGAAAAAGAACTAATTTTGGGGTGATGAATGAGATGAAAAATCCTAATTTCACAAAAATCATGCAGTTCAATAAATTTTGACCAATTCTGACCATTTTTCCAAAAATATCCCCAAATACATGTAATCATGAAATTAAGTGCAATTCTATGCAATTAGACCTAATTAAGTCCACAAATGCTCATGAAATGATGACCTAATGACCTAATTTTGTGGACTTATCACACCCCTCAACCAGCTTTTTGCTAGTCCCTTAGCAAAATAAGCGACAAGGAGTAAAACTCACTAAAGTAATATTATGGAAAATAAATTAATGCAGAAAATAGAAATGAAAAACACCACTTTCGCTGGCACTCTCGACTGCATTTAGCGTATGCATTAAGCCTTTAAACCCCTAGGTTCCCCCTAGTGGACGAGTTGTGCCTCGTGAGGGTTTGCAGTGAATATACCCACAAAATTCTTTCTTTTTTTTTTTCATTTTTTTTTTCTCTGTTTTTTTTTTCATCATTTTTTTTTCAAAGTAGAAACCTAACAAAACCATGGGGACGTTTCCAAAAGAAAATTTACAAACACCAGATTTTCTCAATTCTTGGAATTTTTTTTAAAGGCAAATCTTAAATTAGGTTCAAAAATCTCATCTATTGGTCAGAAATTCTCGAAATCATGTTGAATTGATTGTGCATGGTGATAAGTGCGTATACGAAAAAAAAATAGGTATCAAATGATCCACCAAAAAAATTTCTGTGAAAACGATTTTTTTATCCAACATTCTGGGCCACCTAACCTTAGCAAAGAAAAAAAAAACAGCTTTCCTCTCAAGGCGACATGACGGCTTTCGCACTACTGCTTTTTTTTTTTCAAAGGCCGCAATTTTTATGAGTTTTTTTTTTTTTTTTTTTTGCAAACACACACATGTGACTGTGCAATGCCTAGGTCCCTTAAGCTCTCTAATTAACCCATGTAACGAGCGTTAGGCCAATGACTCCCAAGTCAGATGTCTTTAGGGCACTAGGTATGTAAATACCCCTACGGGCTTACTGGTTCGGGTTAAAAAGGCTACGAACCCAAACTAGTCACACAACTTTTTATTATTTTCAAGACTTATAACTAACACTTTTTTTTTACGGTCCCAAAACAATAGGCAGCCCTTTTCATGTGCCCGAATTAACTCAACGGTTTGTGGCTGATCAAACCACCCATATGAGCCAGGAAACTGTGAAAGTAAGGGTCAGTTTTCCATCATATTTTCAATCCAATCGTCAAAGAAAACGGAAATCATAGCTTCACATTTGAAAACCTTGAAAACGTATACAGACTGTGTAAAAGTGAGGGATCAAATTTCAGCACTTTTCCAAAAATTCTTTCCTTAAACAAAATAATGAACCATTATATTTTTTCCTCGCCCAAAGCTTCAAAAATTCCAAAATTCGAGGTATCTTCGTTTTATAAAAATTCTCTCGAAATTACCCTTTTTTTTTCAAAAACAAAAATAAAATTTTTTTAATTAAAGAAAAAGGGTGTAAAAATTTTGTCTAAAGATGGACAAGTGTGCTTGTTCCTACCCCCTAACCTAGCATGAACATCGTCCTCGATGTTTAAATGAATGAAATGCAATTAAACGTATGAAACATGAGGATGAAAAATATCGGAGGGTAAAGTGAAGAAGTCACCTGGGATACTGCAGATTTCCCGTGAATCTGTCCAAAATGAGGCAAAATACACAAAAACAAAGCAGGAAGATCTATATACTTATGTACACAAAGTTGAGCGCTGTCAGATCTAACGCTCGTCAGTCCTGATAGTCAGGACTAATCAGAGGTAAAATAGTGTCCTCTGAATCAAATGGCTCCAAGAATGGTTTCAGACGTTGTCCATTCACTTTGAAAACTGAACCATCCTTGGGATTCTCCAACTCAACCGCCCCGTGTGGAAAAACATGCTTAACAATAAAGGGGCCACTCCATCGAGATCTCAACTTCCCAGGAAAGAGATGCAAACGAGAATTGTAAAGGACTTTTTGTGACGGGTGAAAAGTTTTTCTAAGAATGTTTTTATCATGGAAAACCTTGGTCCTTTCTTTGTAAATACGAGAGTTTTGGTAAGCGTCGTTGCGAATCTCTTCCAATTCATTCATTTGGAATTTCCTCTTAATTCCAGCTTTCTCCATATCAAAGTTTAGCTGCTTTAGTGCCCAATATGCTTTATGTTCCAATTCCACCGGAAGGTGGCAAGCTTTCCCATAAATCAGTCTGTATGGAGACATGCCTATTGGAGTTTTGAATGCAGTGCGGTAAGCCCATAACGCATCGTTTAGTCGAAGTGACCAATCTTTGCGAGTAGGGTTTACTGTGGTCTCCAATATACGTTTGATTTCCCGATTCGAGACCTCAACTTGCCCACTTGTCTACGGATGATAGGGCGTAGCCACTTTGTGTGTAATTCCATATGTTTTAAACAAAGCCTCAATTGCACGATTACGAAAGTGGGTACCTCCATCACTAATAATGGCTCGTGGGGTCCCGAATCTAGAAAATATGTGCTCCTTCAGAAATTTCTTGACAACATTAGCATCATTTGTCCGACATGGTATAGCTTCAATCCACTTGGACACATAATCAACAGCTACTAAAATGTAGAGATAACCAAAACTCGGGGGAAACGGTCCCATGAAATCTATTCCCCATACATCAAACAACTCAATGATCAAAATTGGATTCAGGGGCATCATGTTCCTTCTTGAAACGGAACCCAATTTTTGACAGTTTTCACAAGACTTGCAATATTCATGAACATCTCTAAAAAGGGTGGGCCAGTAAAAACCGCATTGCAAAATCTTAAAGGTGGTTTTTTTAGAAGAGAAATGGCCCCCACAGGCCTGTGAATGACAAAAGGAGATGACACTGTTTTGCTCATCATCTGGCACACACCTCCTAATGATTTGGTCTGGGCAGTATTTAAACAAAAATGGGAAAATTTCGGACCTCAGAAAAGAATTTATTCCTATCTTGCATTTTCCAATGTTCTAGGACTATGCTTGTAGCAAGATAGTTGGCAATGTCTGCATACCAGGGAAGTTGGGATACTGCGAACAGTTGTTCGTCAGGGAAGTTGTCCTGGATGGGTGTGGATTCCAAAGATTCAGAAATGACAAGTCATGATAGATGATCCGCAACTACATTTTCTACTCCCTTTTTATCTCGGATTTCAATATCAAATTCCTGGAGTAGAAGGATCCAACGAATGAGACGCGGTTTTGCATCTTTCTTAGAAAGAAGGTATTTCAACGCTGAATGATCGGTGAACACAATGATCTTGGATCCTAGCAAGTACGAACGGAATTTGTCTAGCGCAAAGATCACGGCTAATAATTCTTTCTCTGTGGTGGAGTAATTGATCTGTGCGCTATTCAAAGTCCGGCTTGCATAATAAATCACGTAAGGTTTCTTTTCCTTACGTTGCCCCAACACAGCCCCAACCGCATAATCACTTGCATCACACATAAGTTCAATGGGCAGGCTCCAGTCAGGCGGTTGCATAATCGGAGCGGAAGTCAGCATGCCCTTTAACTTGGTGAAAGCTTCGTGGCATGCCTCAGTCCACTCAAATTGAGTATCTTTTGACAGAAGGTTGCACAGTGGTCTGGAGATAGCGCTGAAATCTTTTATAAACCTTCTGTAAAAGCCTGCATGCCCTAAGAACGATCTGATATCTCTAACGGTTTTTGGGATGGGCAAATTTGAGATCAGATCTATTTTTGACTTGTCAACTTCCATTCCCTTGGATGAAACAATATGGCCAAGGACTATTCCCTGGCGAACCATGAAGTGACACTTCTCCCAATTTAGCACCAGGTTTTTCTCTTCACATCTGACAAGGACTTTTCCCAAATTACTTAAGCAGTCTTCGAAAGAATTACCGAAAACGGAGAAATCATCCATGAAGACCTCGAGGAAACGCTCCACTATGTCACTGAATATGCTCAGCATGCAGCGTTGGAAAGTAGCGGGAGCATTGCACAGTCCAAAGGGCATTCGCCGGTAGGCGAAAGTTCCAAAGGGACATGTGAATGTGGTTTTCTCTTGATCCTCAGGGGCGATTTCTATCTGATTGTATCCTGAGTATCCATCCAAGAAGCAGTAGTATGGGTGGCCTGCTACCCTTTCCAAGATTTGGTCCAAAAAGGGTAGCGGAAAATGGTCCTTCCGTGTGACTGCATTGAGCTTTCTGTAGTCAATACATACCCTCCAACCTGTGGGTATCCGGGTAGGGATGAGTTCATCCTGAGCATTCTTGACTACAGTGACGCCGGCTTTCTTTGGTACGACCTGGGTAGGGCTGACCCACTGACTATCCGAGATCGGATAGATGATATCCACATCCAGAAGTTTTAAGACTTCAGCCCTAACCACCTCCTGCATGGTGGGGTTAAGCCGGCGTTGCATTTGTCTAGAATGTTTTGCATTTTCTTCCAGGTAAATATGGTGCGTACACACGTAAGGATCAATGCCTTTAATATCAGCCACAGTCCATGCTATTGCACCCTTGTGCTGCTTAAGTATTTCCATTAATTGCTCCTCTTGGTCCTTGTTTAGGTGTGATGATATTACAACTGGGAACGTTTCATCATCCCCAAGGTATGCATATTTGAGGTCAACTGGAAGGGGTTTCAACTCAGGTTTGGGTGGCCTCACCTGAGAGGGAAGAGACTTAGACCCCGATGGTACTAGCTCCTCAGCTTTCGGGTTCCACACACTACTGGCCATCTGAATAGTATCATCTTCAATGTCAAGAGAATGAGGCAAATCAGATTCAAAGGGACACAAAGAATTGGGGTCGGTGGACTCCGTAAGAGATTCTTGAACAATGGTCTCAATCATGTCAATCTCTTCGAAATCAGGACCATCATCCCGCATTTGTTTGCACGCATTGAAAACATTGAGCTCAATGGTCATGTTTCCAAAAGAAAGCTTCATTACCCCGTTCCGGCAATTGATTAGTGCATTTGAAGTGGCTAGGAAGGGTCTACCCAATATTACCGAAATTTGAGTATTAGGATTTGCCACAGGTTGGGTATCCAAAACGATGAAGTCCACTGGAAAGTAGAACTTCTCGATTTGTACTAAAACATCATCTACCATCCCCATCGGTTTCTTTATTGATCTGTCAGCGATCTGAAGAGTGACCTGAGTAGGTTTCAACTCGCCTAGCCCTAACTGTTGATAAACCGAGTAAGGAAGTAGATTGACACTCGCCCCCAAGTCGAGTAAAGCTTGTTCTATCTGGAAGTTTCCAATGATGCACGATACTGTGGGGCATCCCGGATCTTTATATTTAGGGAGAGCATCTTGTCTTAAAATCGAGCTTGCTTGCTCGGCCAAGAATGCTTTCTTAGAAACATGCATCTTACGTTTGATTGTGCATAAATCTTTGAGGAACTTAGCGTAAGATGGAATCTGTTTGATGGCATCCAAAAGCGAGATATTAATCTTGACTTCTCTGAAGATATCCAAAATCTCCTCATTTGGGACCATCCTCTTTGGCGATCTCAGTCGTTGGGGGAATGGGGCCACAGGCTTGTACTCAGAAATTTCGGGTACCTTCCCTTTGTCATCACAAATCTTTTCTATGACTTCTTTAGATTCAGACTTATTTGAAGAAACTTTTTGATCCGAGGATGCAGGTGACTTTCCTTTTCTCAGATCATCTTTTGAAATTTCTTTACCACTCCGCAAAGTGGTCACAGCTTGCACCTGCTCCTTTGAGGTAGAGGGACCTGTATTGGCCACTTCGTATTGCCCTTTAGGGTTCGGGTGTGTTTGGGCTGGGAAAGCCCCCTTCTCCCTGTTTTGAAGGGTATTGCTGAGTTGGCCAATTGAGGTTCTCACCTCTTTTTGAAAGTCTAGAAAAGATTGTTGATTGTTTTGAATGATGGAATTCTGAGTTTGAATTAAATTTGTCAGCAGATCCTCCAAAGACCTATTTTGAGACTGTGGAAGGGGTGGTGTGTATTGGGCTCCTTGTGTTGAGGGCCTAAAGTCACCACCTTGATGTGTAGGTCTTTAGGGGGCCGACTCCTGATTAGCAGTAGGCCCATTCCTCCAACTGAAATTGGGATGGTTCCTCCAGGTGGGGTTGTACGAGTTACCGAGTTGATTGTTGAAAGGCCTCTGATAAGCAGTGGTTGCATTGGCCTGTTCCTGTAACACCTCTTTGAAAGCAGGGATTGTTGGACAATCTTCCGAAGAGTGGGTGTCACAGTCACAAATACCACACACGGTGATGGGCTGTTTACTCCTCCCCATTTCTATGGCTTCAATTTTTCTAGTTAGGGATGCTACTTTTGCATTGAGTTCCATTTCATCATCCTGAAGTCGATATATTCCCCCTCCCTTAGGATTATTCGATTGCCTTGGATTATCAACTCCATCTGAAGTGTCCCAATTTTGGGCACTTTCTGCAAGAGAATCTAAGTATTCCCATGCTTCATCTGGGTTTTTGCTCAAAAACTCACCATTACACATTGTTTCAACGAATTGGCGCATTTCAGAAGTTAACCCATCATAAAACATACCAATTATGCGCCATGACTCGAATCCATGATGTGGGCAGGCTTGTAAGAGCTCTTTGAAGCGTTCTTAACACTTGAAGAAAGACTCTTTTTCTTTTTGTTTGAAATTCATCATGTGTCTCCTCAAAGTGTTGGTTTTGTGAAGTGGGAAAAACTTTTTCAAGAACTCTCGCACCATAACATTCTAAGTGGTAATCGAATTGGGCCTAAGGGAATGCAACCATATTTTTGCCTTCTCCTTCAGTGAAAAAGGGAATAATCTAAATTTGACTATGTCCTCCCCAATATTATTGAAGTGTAAAGTGGCACAGACTTCTTCAAATTCTCTTAAGTGCGAGTATGCACTTTCTGAATCAAGGCCATGGAACTTAGGGAGTAATTGTATCACGCCCGGCTTTATTTCAAAATTTCCCACATTGGGTGGGACGACCATGCAAGAAGGTGTGGTTGACCGTGTGGGTTGAAGGTATTCTCGTAAACTCCTAGCCCTTTGGTTAACCGCCTCATTACCATCATTTTCATTCCGGTCGTTCCGGTCATCATTGTTGTTGCCACTACCGGACCCACTTGCCATTGGTGATGGTCTCAAAGAACTTGATAGAATTGGAGATTCAAAGTTTTCAATAATTCTCTTAATTTGAGACTCCTTCCTTCTTAATCTGTGCCCTGAACCTCTTTGCCAAATTGGCGGGGGCCTATCCTTCTTTTTGGGAATCTTGAAAATTTTTTTTTTTTTAAATGGTGGAAATAAAGAAACTAACTTAGAACAACAACTAACCTCACTAGAGGTCAAAAAGTTCACCTCAGCCCTTAGCTCAAACTTATGAAGTTAACTTGACCAGGTTAGCCCCCGGGTAAGTGGTGAGGTCACAACGGTCCCGCTTAAAAACCACTTGCGTCGAATAGCTTGACTATCTCCCCTTTTGGGACAATGCTTTTCTTAGGCATCGAGTTTAACCATAGAACGTAGCTTTAGGCCTTAGTTTCACTTTCCTTCCTTAAGGAGTTAGTTAACTGAAAAAAAAATTTCCAAAAAATAAATTGAAAGATTTTGGTAACTTTTTGGAGTTTTCTAAAAATCAATGATGTGAATTGCTAACATTCCATGCACTTTCCTAATCCAAATTAGGGTAGTTTCAACATTCCATGCATGCACCTCTTATTTCTAGCAAGATGCCAAAAGTAATGTACAATTTAAATAGGAAAGAAAGAAATTTACCTTTACTGGCGCTCCCCGGCAACGGCACCAAAAACTTGATCGGTCGCCAAGTGTAGGGTACGATTGTAGTAATAATCTGGTAAATCCAGGTCGATCCACAGGGAGCAATGCTTTTCAAGAAACCTTCCAACTTTGACCTATCCAAAATAAACACTAAATCTGGCCTAAATAAAGACTAATTAAATTAGATAACTAAATACAAAAAAGCTTAATTACAATGCTTTCAAAAAAATAAAGGAACTATTGTAATAAAGGAAACTTAATCTAAGCAATCCTAAAATATCTAAAAACCTGCAAAAGAACACACAAATCAAACAACCAGTTTAATATAAAAAAATCAAAACAAAACTTCTTAAATTAGATCCTACGTACCCAAATCAATTTTTATGCAAATATGAATGATCTATAATGCCCTATATGCTAACAATGCAATTTTATGCAAGTTTCTAACTATATGATGCATGCTGTAAAAAATTCTAAGTATGAAAACTGTTGTGCAGCCCTGTTTTCACTGGACTGTACGACGTGACTAAGATGGTGTGAACCTAAATCTAATGGATGGGATCAATAGTCTGATGATGCATGAACACAACAAAAAAAGAAAAACCGAAAAAGGACTTAAAACGAAAAAGATATGATCACCTAAACATGCCTACTTGAACTATTTTGTTGCTGAAATCTGAACGCAGGCTTACCAACTACCCCTGTTTGAGCCTCTGGTAGACATGGTTCCCGAGGTTATTTTTGGCTGAAATTCTGGGGTTTCAAAGTCCAATTACCATACTTTAAATCTGCTATTTTGTGGACAAAAATATTAACGTTTACCTAGTTTTTAAATGGTGCACTTTTGTAACCAAGTTGGGTCAGTTCTGCTGAAATGTGCAGGATTTTTCACCACTCATTTATCAGATCCGAATTTAGTATATCTAATCAGTTGATAATCTTGTGATTCCAGCAATAAAAACTTGTTCTAATGCAATTTCTAAATATGAAGTATACACAAAGACACTTTCTAACCATATATCATGCAATCAAGAATAGAAAGTTTCTACTAAACATAGAAAGATGCAAGTTGAGTTTTTAAATCTAGAATTCGTAAATAGAACAAAAAAATTAAGAATATTAACTTGAAAATAACAACAAAAAGGATGGAAAGAAAATAAAAAGCGGAAAAAGTAGTACCAAGGATCTAGAATCTAGACAATCCTACAAGTATTGACAATGCGATGATAATGTCCTCTCTTCTCAAAGTAGGAAAAAAATTATGCAAGTGATTTTTTGATGTCTCTCGACTTTTGATATTTTTATTTTATTTTCAAACCCTTGATCTAATCATGTGAAATATTGTCTCCAATCAAAACACATAAAAGAACTAAGATAAGAAAACTAAATCACTTACATAGAAAGTTGCAAAATCAATCCAAGTAGTGTCTTTTTTCTTGATCTTGAAATACAAAAAAAATTAAGATTCTTCTCTCTTCATCATTCTCTCAACATGATCTCTCAACCTATGTCTAAAGAATTAGGAGGAAAGAAGAAGAAGAAAGGGACTTAGAGAGAAAGGTGGATGGGAGTGGAATAGAGAGAGGAAGAGTCTCCTTGGTTGCTACCAAAAGCCTTGGACCAAGTGATTCCTCTCATCCCCTTTGGCTAGACCCTCTTTTATAATCTCTTATGCCCCTTTGTTTGGTAACACACCTCCTTCATCTTGGCTTAAATTCAAACTTCAATTGATTTCTTGTCCTTGTGATCCAATTTTTTCCATCTTGGGTTCCTCAAAAGATCTTTAAGATTGCATCTTGATTTTCTTCTTGATTTTTGTCTCCTCCTTGATTAGATTTCTTCTTCCACAAGTTTGACCGTGTGGAGATCTCCTTCCAATGCAAAACTTGCCATCCACCCACGTTTTTGTTTCATATATGCCATAATATATAATTCCAAGTGGACTTAACTCCTTTGTATTAGGTGAAAACTTCTTTAAAAACTCTTTCACAACCAAGACACATTCATCTAACCATCATGGTCCCACCAATCATGTAAATCTTCATGGGATAGGGTCCCATGTTGTTGATTTTTCCTACAAATTGAAAGAAATTAATTAATCACATATAATAAAAATAAACATGAATTATGCATGGGACCCTACATGCCTAATGATGCACCCAAATGACAAACTTTCCAAAAAATAGCACAAGGTGCCAAAAATAACAAGTATGCTTTGATGAAGAAAAAGAACTAATTTTGGGGTGATGAATGAGATGAAAAATCCTAATTTCACAAAAATCATGCAGTTCAATAAATTTTGACCAATTCTGACCATTTTTCCAAAAATATCCCCAAATACATGTAATCATGAAATTAAGTGCAATTCTATGCAATTAGACCTAATTAAGTCCACAAATGCTCATGAAATGATGACCTAATGACCTAATTTTGTGGACTTATCACACCCCTCAACCAGCTTTTTGCTAGTCCCTTAGCAAAATAAGCGACAAGGAATAAAACTCACTAAAGTAATATTATGGAAAATAAATTAATGCAGAAAATAGAAATGAAAAACACCACTTTCGCTGGCACTCTCGACTGCATTTAGCATATACACTAAGGGCCCGTTTGGATGTATACAGAATAAAATATTTACATATTTAATTATTGCAAGAATAAAATAATATAGAATAGAATAATGTAATATTATAATATTACAATATTTTTCCTGTTTGGCGATATTTGAAAAATCTTACAGATTTTAAATTGAGTTGTTTGGGAGGTGCTATGATTAAGTAAATTACATTATTAGAATAATTTTTTATTAAATATAATTTACCACATCTGGATAAAAAAGTAGTGTGGTATATTAAAGTTCAATTGCGATGTTTTTACCTTAAGTTGCTTTTCTTTTATCACATAAAATCATGGTAAAGTATAGTAAAGTAAAGTCAATACAAAAAACAACTACTTTATAACTCTCTCTCCCACTTTGTTTTACCACATACTTCATCTCACCTTACTTTACCTCACCTTTACTATGATATGACATCAATCTTTATTTTACTTTACCACACCTATAACCAAGTCACTTTTACTTACCATATAAAACTATGAAAGAATGTGATAAAAGTAAAGTTGAATAAAATAAAATACTTTAACATTCCTTCCCACTTTACTTTACCAAATATTGTATCCTAACTTTACTTTACCCCACCTTTACCATGTTGTGACATTTACTTTTACTTTACTTTACCATATATGTAACATCATGATGGATTTGAAAATCTTTACTTTACTCTACCACTTTGTAATCGTCATTTTGAAAGATTATTATCTTGTAGAAAGTTTTCTACAGGGGGGAGCTGTAGGAGAAAATATTGAGCTTTTTGAAAGAAAAGAATATTTTCTTCAAGTTTTTCTTTTGTTATCAAACATACAAGATTCTCTTCTATAGAAAATGAAAGATTATATTCTATAAAGTATTATTTTCTTGTGTTTTCTTGTGCATCCAAACAGGCCCTAAGCCTTTAAACCCCTAGGTTCCCCCTAGTGGACGAGTTGTGCCTCGTGAGGGTTTGCAGTGAATATACCCACAAAATTCTTTCTTTTTTTTTCATTTTTTTTTCTCTGTTTTTTTTTTTCATCATTTTTTTTTCAAAGTAGCAACCTAACAAAACCATGGGGACGTTTCCAAAAGAAAATTTACAAACACCTAGATTTTCTCAGTTCTTGGAATTTTTTTTAAAGGCAAATCTTAAATTAGGTTCAAAAATCTCATCTATTGGTCAGAAATTCTCGAAATCATGCCGAATTGATTGTGCATGGTGATAAGTGCGTATACGAAAAAAAAATAGGTATCAAATGATCCACCAAAAAAATTTCTGTGAAAACAATTTTTTTATCCAACATTCTGGGCCACCTAACCTTAGCAAAGAAAAAAAAACAGCTTTCCTCTCAAGGCGACATGACAGCTTTCGCACTACTGCTTTTTTTTTTTTTTTCAAAGGCCGCAATTTTTATGAGTTTTTTTTTTTTTTTTTTTTTTTTTTTTTTTTTTTTTTTTTTTTTTGCAAACACACACATGTAACTGTGCAATGCCTAGGTCCCTTAAGCTCTCTAATTAACCCATGTAACGAGCGTTAGGCCAATGACTCCCAAGTCAGATGTCTTTAGGGCACTAGGTATGTAAATACCCCTACGGGCTTACTGGCTCGGGTTAAAAAGGCTACGAACCCAAACTAGTCACACAACTTTTTATTCTTTTCAAGACTTATAACTAACACTTTTTTTTTTACGGTCCCAAAACAATAGGCAGCCCTTTTCATGTGCCCGAATTAACTCAACGGTTTGTGGCTGATCAAACCACCCATATGAGCCAGGAAACTGTGAAAGTAAGGGTCAGTTTTCCATGATATTTTCAATCCAATCGTCAAAGAAAACGGAAATCATAGCTTCACATTTGAAAACCTTGAAAACGTATACAGACTGTGTAAAAGTGAGGGATCAAATTTCAGCACTTTTCCAAAAATTCCCCAGGGGTCGCAGCCCTAGGGTTTCTACCAATGGGGTTCACAGACCCCTCCATTTTTTGTAAGGGGTACAGACACCCTTGGTTCTGTCGGCGGGTTGCAGCCTGCCATATATATATACTGCGGCCCCTCCACCTTTTTGCCCATTTTCCCCAAGTTGTGGCTCCATTTGCTCCGAAATTTTGAGGGAATATTCTTTATTCATTTCTTGATAATTTTGAGCTGGATTTGGAGGCTTTGAATTATTTGGTAATCATGAAGTGGGGTCTACAAAAACGTGCACCATTTGCACCCTTTATTTATTTATTTATTTTTGTCTCGGATGGTCTCTGAATCACTTGATTTTCATTATTTGGGCTTAAAAATGCCTCAACATCATTTAAATGACTCTTCCTTATGTTTTTTGAATGCTTGGCTTGATCATTTGATGGACGAAGTAGATTTTGATCCCTCATTTGGCTCGGTAAACCCTATTTGTGATTTAACCTTTTGTGATTTGTTTCGTAGACTCTTTTTGTGGCCTAATCTTCTGAAATTGAATATTTCTATTTGCCAAGAAATATGACAAATGACCATCAAATAACTATTTATTTTAAAGAGAAATTGAATCAAGTAAGATGAAAAATAATACCTACCCATTATCATAATAATTCAAATCGTTAGAATGTCAAACTCCAAATGGCTAATCTATGTTGATCACCACTCACCTCATATCCTTTACCCTTCGGCTCTTTAATAATTTATTAACATAAAATTTTATGTATTCAATTCCTATGCATTATATGCAAATAAGGGTGTTGAGAGATTTAGATTTTAAAGATGGAGAACCTAGAAACTCAGAAGAACATACTAGGCTAAGAAAAAAAGGCAAAATTAGCGAAAGGTCCCTAGAGTTGAATGTTTCCAGCCTCTAGTCTAAGGAAAAACTTTTTAAGGCCTATGGTCCACTTAGCTAGACTTTTTACAGCCTTAGGTCCCTTCGCGCACACTGTTTTATTTTTTAGGACTAAATTGCCCCTGTAACTGACGCAACATGTAATGCAGTGGTCCATACATGTTTCACGATTAATTAGCCTCTAATTTAGATCATTAGTGATTGTTTGCAGATTCGTAGAGGATTCGTTAAAGAGAAGAAAGAGGTTGTTGGTGAATCCATGGCTCGGATCAGATCTCAAGGGCTTGAGATCATATATGTTTCATGATCATTGAAACGGAGAGGAGCTTCTTAATAGCAACAAAGAGGAGAGAAGGAGAGAGAGAGTCAGGGGATCGGATTGAACATCGATGGGCGACGCAGACCGGAGTTGCAGTTGATCGTAATAGAGATATTAGATTGTTACAAATATGATTTCGTTTTCTGAAGCAAACAAAGAGGACCTTGTTCGGTTTTCTGCAAGTCTCAAAAGGATCCGGAGCAAAACTCGATAGGTGAAGGATGTGTGCAGAGCATAGATGTTCAAATAGTAGCTCACGTGGACTAATCCTTTTCATCTTAATAAGGACCTAAAAGGAATGAGAAGTTACTATTTCTCTTTTCATCTTTTTTAAGGGAAAAATCCAAAAGTGCCATACTAATGTCACAAGAATTATAGAGACATGTTCAATCATGTGTTTTACCGAGAATGACACCCTCTCTATGGCTATGATGATTGACAAAAGATGATGCACACGGATCTGGTTTCTCAGTTTCTGCAAGGCTTGCCTGTTACATGTTTGTGAAAATTCATCTGAGAAGAGTCACTCTCTGTTTGCTTGGAGTTTAATGTTTCGGCCACAAGAACATGATTACATAGGCTTTTTGGAGGTTTCTTCCATGGAAGTCTCTGACAAGATGTCATCCGCTTCAACAACTCAGGTTTTTGCTGCAAATGACCATAAGGTTGGTCTCAAAAAACTTAGATAGATTTGTTCATAACTCAGATAAATTTATTTTAGAACTCAGATAAATAGCCAAAAACTCAGATAGATTTAGTCAAAATTCAATAAATTTGACGAAAACTCAGATAAATTTCACAAAAACTCAGATAAATTTGACGAAAACTCAGATAAATTTCACAAAAATTCAGATAAATTTGTCAAAAACTCAGATAAACTTTATAAAAATTCAGAAATCCCCAGGCCCCGCTGCCTTTCTTCTCCGGTAAGGCAAACGATGATGGTGGATTCCGGTGGTTCTGCTTCTTCGATGCCAGTAGATAGATCTAACGACGTTCAAGCCCTGCAACGCGTCTTTCTTCTTCAACCACACCCAATCTTTAATGACAAGAAATAAAAATAGAGAACTTCGTATCAGAGCAAGTTTGATCGTTCCCTGTGTTTATGCAAGTTTCCTCCATTTCTAATATCACATCTCTTTGAGCTAGAGCCCACCCATCCTGTAAAATTAAGAAGAAGAGATAGCGAAGGCACAGGTGGAGTAATAGCTAGTAGCTAGAGGAAAAGGTAGAACATCTTTTCAACTTTTTTCTTTGCACTCCGTTTCAAGTCAACATCACATCATCCTTTTGGTGTATTGTAGCAACCTTTTTCTCTACACTCCTTTTCAAGTCAACATCACATCATCATTTTGATGTATTGTAGCACTACAAGCTTAAGTGGTCCTTCAAAATGAATGGACGGTTGAGACCGCCCATTCATTTTCGTATTGGCTGGCGTTATATGAATAAGGCGACAATGAAAGAAGGGGCAAATTGGGCATTTTAGGTATAAAAAAGTGTGAAAGAAACCTTTGATTGTATGAATTTTTTTATAGACTGTTTACAATAAAATAATACTCTTAGGTACCTCCGGCCAATTCGCCCCAAGAAAAAAAGAGAATGAGGGGATTTTAGTATTGGGAACGAATTTTTTAGATTTTTACAAAGTTCGCTTCTTATTTTAGCCATCTGTCCCGTGCTTCGAGGCTTGTGCTTTTCGCGCGCTCACGGAAAGCGTGCCCGAATAAAACCGAGTACCCCATACAGATAGTACGGACTATGCATTTTAACAACCGGTCTACATGCACCGAAAAACAAGCCCGAAAAAAGCCCTGAAGCTCTCCCCTTAGGATCTCATTTCAAAGGAGATCCTAGGGATAGAGTAGGTTTCGGGGCCTTTCTCATGCTTTTTTTTTGGTGCATGCAGACTTTTTGGCATTTTAAAGGAAAGGAAGCACAAAGGAAGGGCGAGCAAAGAAAACGAAAGGGTTAAAAGAAGAAAAGTCTAGGATAAACAGCGACGGAAGAAAGAGCGAGTACGATGGTGGATTTGGACGCCCCCCTCGACTTCGAATCTGAAGATGCACTAGTCACCATCCCTCAAAGCACTCGGAAGAGGTGAGAAAGAGAATCATAGAGAGAGAAATCTCTCCTCTTCCAATGCCTGTGGTTACATTGAATGCTTCCCTTTCCCTTGTAGTGAGAAATCATTATATCTTTCACCTTGATTAATGGAAGGGGCTGGAACTTCTTACTCCAAAGAGAAGAGATGGGTTACTATATTAGATTTTGGGGATAACTGCTAAGCAGTAGATTCTTCTTTTTCCTGAAACCGTTACACGTTCATTGGGTGATCCAAACGCACAAAGCCTAGAATTGAGAGGATGGAGAGGGACCCTAATGTGATAAACTTATTTAATTTTTACTAGATAAACTTATTCAATTTTTTGTAGCTTTAGTCTTTTTATTTGGTTGTAATCTAGTGACATGGTAGCAATGGAGATGATATTACGATTCAAAAGGGTGGGTATACTGCTATGATGATTTTAGGGCATAAGTTGTATCAATGTATTTGTTTTTGTTTTTGTTTTTTATTCCTTCTTTTTTATAAAAGAAATTGAGCCAATAAAATATATATATATATATATACATGGGCCTCAAATGGAAAGGCTGACAGAATTTTTTCCTGGATGGATGAGCAATCAAGATCCACCAATTATCTGTAATCCAGATATATTTTTTATTCAAATAGATATTGAGAATGCCATTATTTAAGTACGGAAGATTCCTCCAAATCCAACATTGTATTAGGACTTGATTATGCTCTAACCAAATGGTATGTATTTTGGGCCCAAATATTTCATCATCATCATCATTAAATCCCTGTCCCAACTACATGGAATCGATTTTTCCATTCCGATCGATCTTGAGCCAAATCCTTGTATAAGTTGCAGTTCTTCATATTTATCCTTACTACTTCCATCCATGTCTTCTTTGGCCTACTCATTTTTCTCGGTGGCTATCAACTTGCATGGAAAAACTTTTCCTCAATGGTGCCGTTGCTAGCTTGTGTTGGACATGCACGAACCATCTCAAATGGGTCTCGCTTAATATATCTCCTATCGATGCTACCCTTATTGAACCATCACAAATGGGCCTGACCCAAAGATTTCACTTCGGAAATAAGCTGTTGGGAGTTCATGACTTTAATGATTTTGCTTTATGGGTGTGGATTTGTTAAGAACCTTGAGGGTGGGCTGCTTTGTTCTCTTTCACAAGTTGATATGTTTGACGTTTACAAGTTGGTGAATGATAGTGTAAGACATGCTATAAATGCAGGAGGAAATTGGATCCTTTCTTGTGGAATTCATTTATTCCTTATTTTTCTGAGGACTTGATCAGAGACAAATTTTGGATGGCATAAATTGTTCTACCATAAAGAGGATGTTGGAAATGGATGGGAATAACCTTTTACCAATGGGAAATAACAAAGACCATAGTTTTTTCTCTTTTGAAATGGTAATTGATTACTTTGGTTAACAATCAAAGAGTACAAGACATCAAGTACCGTACAGGTGTATGAATACGGATATCAAAGAAAGATGGCATTACCGCCCCAACTGGTTCACCATAAACTGAAATTGGAGAATCCTATGAACTCTTTAGATGAGATATACTAAGTGCGAATCAAGGCTTGTGCCTTAGTTAAGTGCGAATCAAGGCTTGTGCCTTAGTTGAAACCTTCGCTTACCTTGTTGACATATTTTGAAAATGTTATATCTTGTTCGATCCAGATAATCCATAACACAACAAAGTAAGCATAGTTCTATAAGATGGAGCCTCTTTAAGAAGAAGGATGTCCAAAATGCCAACTCTCAAAAAGAGCTTCTACCTTACTTATTGTCCAAGGACCCCAAAAAGATGAAGAAAGTGTCTCTACGCTAGAGCAAGTGTTTAGCGTAAAGATAGATGATTTGTATTCTCTGCATTCCCTGAGAAAAGAATGCAACCACTGAAAATGTGCAACAACCTTTATTACATTTTTTCTATTTACAATTGTTAAAATCTCGTTGTGCACTGCTATCCAACAAGACCTATTACCTTTGGAAGAGTCGAAACAACAGTATTTAGTTACTCTACTTCCCAACTTATTATAAGATGATTTTGCAAAGATGAGCTCGTCCGGATGCCAAACTGGATAATCAGTTCTTCATACAATTGCGACATTTTTCTCTGTGAAGATGTCTAATGGTTTAACTATGAAAATCTTTCATAGTCTCTAGACAAATAAAAAACAAGTTTTGTGGAAGAAATTTCATGAACAGAAAAGATAAACAGATGCATGAATTCTGCTGTAGTTTCCGTTTTCCTGGAGAAAGAAAGAAGGGGCAATGGAAGTCATGCCAGTATGAGATCCATTTGACACTACCGCTTTTCGTTGAGTTGGTACTTCTAAATTTGAATTCAATGAAATTGAGAGGAAAAGAAAGAAAGAAAGGAAGAAACAAAGAAAAAGATGAAGAAGAAAGAAGATAGAGGACAAAAGAAAATGTCTGGAGAAAGATGTGTCTGGTCGTCCAAGTTGGGGTTGGGAGATCAGACCAGATCAGATCAGTATATATGTCATTGTAATCCCTACTTATTACATTAAAGGCATATATTCCTGAAATTGCATGGAGATCCCTGACATAACAAAAAACTACATAAAATCCCTAAAGCAACAATTGCAGAACAAAATAATTTCAAAAATCCCTAAAGCAACAATTACAGAACTAAAATAATGTCCTTTATCCTGTTTGCATGTTTATAGAATAAAATATTTACATATTTAAATACTACAAGAATAAAATAGTACTGAATAAAATAGTGTAGCATTTAAATATTGTAATAATTTTGTTATTTGGCACTATTTTGACGAATGTAACAGATTTTAAATTGAGTTGTTTGGCGGGTGTTAGTAGTTTATTATAGTTGTTTAGTAAAGTGTGGTAAAGTTAAGTCAATAACAAAAAAAAAAAAAAAACAACTACTTTACCACTCTCTTGCCCTACTTTATTACTTCACCACATACTTTATCTCACTTTACTTTACCTCACTTTAAATTGTAAGTCGGCATTTATATTTACTTTACTGCACATGTAAATAAACATGCTTTTTCCCAAATAAGACCTATTCTCCCTTTACCAAGTTTAGATGAAAAAGTAGTGTGGTAAAGTAAAGTCTAGCTGCTACTTTTTTTTACCACAAACGTTAAGTAAAGTCAAAAGAAAATGCAACAATTTTATTACTCTTGCTTTCTCACTCTACTTCACCACATACTTTATCTCACCTTTACTTTAAATTGAGCTGCTTGGCAGGTGTTACAGATTATAATAATTGTTTGGTATAAAGTGTGGTAAAGTCAATACAAAAATTAATTACTTTACCACTGTCTCTCTCTCTCACGCCCTACTTTACTTCACCATATACTTTATTTCACCCTTTACCATAATTTGACACTTATCTTTATTTTACTTTATCACACATGAAAATAAACATGCTTTGACCTAGTTGTGACCTATTCTCCCTTTATCACTTTTAGACGAAAAAGGAGCGCGGTAAAGTAAAGTCTAGCTACTACTTTTTTACCACAATCTTTACGCCAAGCCATTTTTTGTTTACCACTTAAAACCATGGTAAAGTGTGATAAAGTAAAGTCAAAACAAAAAGCAACAATTTTACCACTCTCTCCCATCTTAATCACCTACTTTATCTCACCTTTCTTTGCCTCACTTTTACTGTGATGTAACATCTACCTTTACTTTATCACTGTAAACAAATACATCATGGTAGATTTGTTGAAGTAAATACTTTTCTTCACCATTTTGTAAACTGCATTTTGAAAGATTTTTTATATTGTAGAAAACTTTCTGCAGGAGGTGTAGGGAAAAATATTGAGCTTTTACAAAAAACATAAGCTTTTTTCTCTTATTTTTCTTGTGTTGCCTAACGTTCGAGATTTATTTTCTTGAAAAAATGAAAGCTTATAAATATTTTCTAAAATATTATATTCTTGTGTTTTTTTTTGTGCATCCAAACAGGCCCTCAAAAATTTTTTGTTCGTTCATTAGCACGTGTAGGATGCCATATTGTATTATATCTTGTCAATTACATGTATTTGGGATTAGCCTGTCGTTAGGGATTTTTTCTTGTATTTATCCTGTAGTCAAGCCTAGTAATGGGACGTTAAGTGTTCAACTCTCAAGAAAGTTGGGAATATTTCACTCAATGAAGATCTATTCTCAATTTTTTTTTCTTCTTTTCATTTCTATTTATTTTTTAAGATTTCAGTTTTGTCCCTTCGATGTCATATAGAAAGAAAGCCCACATTACTTTACCTATTCTTTGCTTCTCTCCATATCTCTTCTTGAACCAAGGATATACTCTTTTCCCTTTTTTCTCTACCTGATCTTGACTATAGCCACCTATATCTATTATTGATGTGCAACTTCTTGGAAGCTGTGGTGGGAACAGGAATTGCAACGGGTCGGGTTTGGTATGGATCTTCCTAAGCCCGAATCCGACATGACTGAGATAAGCCCCGTTCCGTATCTACGATCATGACGGGTCTATGGTTTGTAAAACTGACTTGCCAAATGATGGCAGGTCTGGTTTAATATTGTTATTTTTGTTTAAAAATGTGCAAATAGTGTTTCGTTTCTTTTTGAGGGCAGGTCTCGAACTTGTTGCTCGTAGTTTTTATCTACTACCACCTGTGCTACAGAGTCTTGTGTTACTTTAAAGTCTTACTAAATAGCAAGTAATATCTAAATTTAGCTTAACCAGGGTGTGGTGGGTCAAGGGCAACCATAACACATACCTGCTCCAAACGCAGCATGGGTCAAAGTCTTAAGAACCCATACCTGCCCCAAACTCAACAGACCCACTACCAAACCTGCCCCTAATAGGATTAGCTTGAGGCAGGTCACCCTTTTAACCAGATCCATTGCCTTCCCTTGGTGGGTGTTTTGCTGATGTGTCATCCCTTGCATTATTCCCTTGACCATGCAATGAAGTTAGTATACGCGATCTTGTTTTAGATAATGTCGACTAGTCAAAGATATTATATTGCTCCAGCATTAAGATTTAAGGCTCTGAGATAATATTTGTCATGAGGATGCCATCTATTCATTCTTCTGCAGTTTTGCTGTTTTTTTTCCAACATATCTGTATTCAATTGTTAAAGGATTTTAAATTCTCATTCAAAGATTTATCATCAACGACTTAAGGCGAATGCGAGTTTGGGACATTTATTTGGAGGAAGAGGATCTCTCTTTTGATTACTCATTTTGGATGCTTTCCATTTACTCTTCTTAATCAAGTAGAACGCATATTGGGAGTTCCCGCTATTCACTCTGTTTTTGATAGCCTGCATGCCTCATTTTCTCATTCCTTCATGCTGCAGTTTTTCTTTCCCTGTCTATGATGCCCAGATGCGTCAATGATATGATAAGGACATGCCATGGATTTGGAAGGGAAACAGGTTTTACACAAAAATGAATATGATACGAAACGATACTGATACTAAAATGAATACGATATGATGCTAAACGAGACTTATAGACCGAGATTTCAATGGAGGGGTCTATTTGGAGTAATTAGATGCACTAGAATGCATAAGAGGTGTTAATTATTCATTTCGTTTGGCTAACTATTTAACTTGATGATGTTTCCAATTAGTTGGTTACATTTTTAATTTAATTGCCAAAACTAACAGTAGAAATGTCATCATCATTTGAGTTGAATTATGGTTTAGGGTATTGTTATGTTTCTAGAATGGCTAGACTAATCCTGTAAAGCTTTTCATCCATAAGCAAATGACTCATGTTGTAACGCCCCGAAAACCTGGAGCTCTTCAGGTTTCGGAGCACTACTTAAGTAAAGTCAAATCTCCACATAAATCAAATATGCCAAAGAATTGAGCAATGCTTCTATTTATTTGAGAGATCAATTAAAGATTTGAAATCAATAAAATTCCTAATTTAAAAAAATAAAAGAAACAAGTTCTACATTATTGAAAGTAATGAATTCCATCTCTATAATTCTAATTCCAAATCCAATGTTTGTGACGCTCTCTTGTCAGCCACGCAAGTTGAAATCCAATGGCTGATCCCATCGTTGCCAAGTTTTCCCAAATGATCCGTACCTGAAGTGGGGCAAACCACTTATCAGAAGACTGGTGAGCAATAATTTCAATACACAAGTCACATACTAACATGAAGCAGCATAAAACTAATAAGAGGAAGATATGAAAATTAACAATTTTTCCTATAGCATTTCTTATGATTCAATGAGATTCCATATCCATCTCTTCCACATTAGTATATCCAATCTTCCCACTTATGGGTCCTTATAATTCAAAAGAACTCTATTTTAAGAGTTTCAGAGTTTCAATTTCTTCCCATAAGGAAGTCCCTTCCATATATTATTCAAAACTATCCCCTAGGAGCTTGGTTCAATAGTCACTTATTCAATCCCTGTCCACCTTATTACTCCATACTAAAAGAATTCACTAATTAGATCAATGTCCAGAGTAAGGTCCTTACTGATGTTTCAAAATACCATGCCACTGTCTCATGTAGTATTCATATATGAAAGAGAATCAATAGGAAGTGTTCAATGGTTCTTTTATGTTCATTATGCATGCAATATAACATCATAGAACTATATACACTAATTGTTTTGATATAGGACTAGTCCCACATAATCAGGCTTATATATGTGCCCCACTACAAGTCAAAATTTAGTAGCCGGCTATGTGGCACTACCTTGATATCTTTAAATTCAAGTCCTCATTACCAGTTCAATCATATCTAAGGAATTCCTGTCAGTTAAAGATTTGTCTCATTGACTGAGATCTCTATTTCATAACCCTGTGACATGAATTCAAGTTCACTAAACATATGCCTATAATATACCACTCTACGTTATATAATTCAATCAGGGTCCACACTAAATTTATAGGCCCATAACAAAATCTGTAATGGTAATAATTAGTTTATAAATTCTGAATTAACATAGGGTTTAAATGGAAATTCCTGTAACATAAGTGATATAAGTTCTGTAACATAAGTGGGTCTATACTTTTCCATACACCCCAAGGTCGCCATACTAAAAGATACAACTAAGTATACATAAAAGGGATTGATGAGCACTGTATCGTCACTTTCATGAACAAAATGGGTCTCACGCCCAATGCTATGGAGGAAAGAAAAACAGTGGGTCCCTAGTGGCCAGATCCACATGGGTCCAGGCCATTATGGTCACCCATCAGGATCAGGTAGATGGCTGGCCCTGATCATTATCAGATCAACCGGTGGGCCCACATGATCCTTAACCATTTTGAAGTAGAACACTGTTGCCTGCAACTGTTCTTCTTCTCTGTTAATTCATCATTCTACATTTGTTTAAAGGAATGGAGTCCACAGCCACATGGATCTTCTCATTCCATTATCCCATATCACATAAAGTAATCTTCAACAATCTTAGACTGTAAACAGGTCCGTTCCCAGCAGTCATTGGCAGGCCTTCATACCAGAACAGGGAAGGTTCAGATGGTGGACCCTCCATGATTAAACTTGTATGGGACCTGGCCACCTTGGTCGCTCAGCAAGGACTGACCAGATGACTGGCCCTGATCCTTGATCAGGTGGGCCAGTGGGTCCTACAACTCCATTCCCCAAAATCCCCAAAATGACGATGCAGATGTTCTTAATATTCAATCGAGGGCCAGATGGGGCCCAGTTCTAAATGGGTCCACCTCCACTGTGGTCGCCCAAGGGTTGGCTTCCAGATCTCTGGAATTGATCCTTGATCATATGTACCAGTGGGTCCCACTACCAGATCTACAAAATCTCAGATTCCCTGCACCACTGATATAGAATTTTTCCAAATAAAAATGGGGACTGATGAGACCCAATCCAAGTGGATCTACCATCACTGAGATCGCCCAAGGGTCTACCCTCAGATCCCTGGGTCAGATCTATGATCAGGTGGGTCCCATGATCATACTACCCAAATCATCAGATCATGTGTCTGACGATTTGGTTTGAAATCAAGCCCCTATTTTGGGGTTTCATTACTGCCTTTAATATTATCAATCCTTTATCAATTTGATGCGGAACTTATTTCTAAATGCACTTGAAAATATTACTCACCTCCTCGTGTAGAAGACTGTGGCTCGATCAATGTGAGGCCTCGAGTATTGCATCCACTAGGTCCTCTGATTCTGCTTCTCTGAGATCCCTCTTTGATTGCTGCCCAAGATCATTTCCTCTGCACCCTCTTCTCTTCCTTTTTCTATAACCCAAAAATGGGAAATGAAACTATTCGTAAGAAGGGAGATATAGCCTTTCTGGTTATGGGATAGGGTGAAATCTCTAACCTTCGGAGATTTCCCTGGGGTACCAACAAATACTCCTCACAAGGAGATATTGTTGCAACTACTTAACCAATAAAATGGGCTTAGATCAGGTACAACCTAACCAATGAAATCCAACCCATCCTAAAGTCCAATGGGTTCAAACAAAACTGGGCCCAACCTGGCCCGGGTTTATTACACATGTCATGTACAATGAGCCCTACCTATGACTATCACACGTGTTCACTTTGTGAATGGGCACAATTAGCTCTGATTTTGATTAAATGAAGGCGATAATACTGTCATTTATTTATTTAATTTATTTCTGGGGGGTACCAGCTATGGTGAATTCCTATTTGTCTAGGAATTCCCAATAAATTTAGTTTATTTATGAAGGAAAAAAATATTTTCTTGCTAAGCTGGGACTGGATAGAGTAGTACCTTTGGTTGCTCATACTTGGTAATTTTGTTTGTTGGGTATAGTACTCTTATACCTTGGACATCTTGATGTCCTCCCCCGCACCCACCCCACCCCCCCCCACCAAAAAAGGAAAATTTTGTTCTCATAACGATCATATGTGCTTCTTGTTTTAGAAATTTTCATATGAGACACACTTCTAAAATGATACATCTTTACAAAGTCTTGACACACAGTCGATCGCTAATTGTTAATCTGTGAACTCATGTATCATGCGATTTTTAGTTGGCAGTTTCAATTTGAAGTTATCATAAATTTCTAATACCTTATTTATTCTATTAATGTTTACAGGAGGAAGGTCATTGTTTTGGATGATCTTCTTACTGATTACTACGAGGAGAGAAATAAACTTGTTGAAAAAGAGTCGAAGTGGGCATCTGTTCAAAAATGCTACAATTCTGATGATGATGATAAAACTCGAAAAAAAAAGGAGGCGTTACTAACAAAATTTGTTGATGATTGCCAAAAGCAGGCAAGAAGACTATATTTAGATACGTTTTTTTTTTTTTTTTTCCTCTCTCTCTTAGCAATGTTTTGTCCATCTTCATGTGTAACATTTTAATCTTCATTAATAGGTGCATGAAATAGTTACTGAAGATGATATTCCTTCATGGGGTAGACAAATTTTTGGGCAGCAGGTCTGTGAACCCTCAAGTGTTTAATGCTTCAACCTTGAACTTACAGAAGGTTTTTAACATTGTACCATTTCTCTGTTCTTAATATAATATTATCTTGTTTATTGTGTAAACTGCAGAAAGCTTTACCATCGCTAGACTTCCCAGCGTTGGAAAGGTGCAAACTTTTGCAGTCTTTCTTTAACAGCGAGTTCAATTTAATGCTGGAACTGGATGCTGAGAAAGGTATTAACTTTTTCTAATTGTTGATGCTGTCGTCTTTATGTGGTCATTACAGTTGTATCTTGCTCTCATATTATATAATGTTGCTTGTGTGTTAATAGAGCCAGATAGACTTTTTCCAACTTCAAAAACATGATTGACCAGCTTGTAAACACTGTAAGGTTATTCCTAGAGAGAGTTTGATCACATGATTTGGGATAATAGTTTTAGATGCTTGCATTAGAAGTAGAAAGAGGGGGATAGTAAATAAAAGGTGCCTTAGAAAAAAAGTGGGGGAATTTGAAAGGAGAAAGGGCAACGACATTTAAGCATAAGGTGAGGAAATCTGGAGGGAGAAACTACGGTGATGTGAAACCAAATGGTTGATTGTATCAAAATGGTTGCAAAAGAGGTGCTCGGAGAGTTGAAAGTGAAAATATGCTTTGATAAAGAAACTTGGTAGTGGAATGTAAAGGTTTAAGAAGCTATTTGAGAGAAAACACGTTGCTAAAAAGGTTGGCTGGGGATTAGGAATACAGAAAATTATGAAGCATACAAGAAAACAAAGAAAGAAGTTAAGAAAGCAGTAAGTGATGCAAAGTCCAAAGCATATGATGACTAATACAGTAAGTTAGGAACAAGGGAAGGAGAGAGACATTTTCAAGCTTGCAAAAATGATGGAATGGAAAAGGAGGGACTTAGATCATGTTAGATGTTTATAGAGTGATGTCCAAAATGTTTTAGATAAGGACAATGATATTAAAGAAAAGAGAAGAGAGAGAAGATTTTAACAAAATTTTAAATGAAAATTCTATAGGAGGCTTAGGATTGAGAGAGAATTTTTTGTTAATAGGACAGACCTTTTATTGTAGAATTGAGTTAGCAGAAGAGAGCATTAATAAGAATGAAGATAGGATCATAGGAAAGCTAAGGGTCAAATGGCACTCCGATAGTGGCTTGAAAATAATTGGGAGAAATTGGATAGGTTTGGTTAAGTAAGCTCTTCAGTAAGATAGTCACGACCTGAAATCTGGAGCTCTTCATATTTCAGGTCAGAGCTCCAGATTTCAGGTCGCGACTATTTGATAAATTGCATTCCCAATCGTATATCAAATCAACTTAGCAATGTAAGAATTCAAGGCAAACCTATGGATTAAATTTTTAATATAAATTAAAGTTTTGAATTCAAAAGATCAACTAATCAATAGCAGTTATTCCTACATAAAATAAAACAACCACATTGTCTTTAAAATTTACTAAAATAAACTAAATAATTTATTAAATCTAGATTTCTTCTTCTGCTAGGTGACTCCGTCGCTCAATTGCACATCCTGAAGCCTATTTCCTGGTCATCACGATGTTCTTCAGTCTCTAAATTCTGGTTACCTGGAAGGGGTAAATCCGAGAGTCAGTGGATACTGAGTGATAAAACATTCAAATCCATTTGTATGATAAACAACACAATAAGTTTTAAATACGCAGAAAAACTTTAAATAAATTATGCAAGGTGAGTAAAGTAGCATCTCACAATATTAACAGTATTATGAATTCACGTTCATCATCTTTCATTACAACTGCCTAACCATCTGTAGCACCGGCCAACATGGGATCAAGTACCTCACGTACAAGATCACACACGGGTACCTCAAATACTTATGTGCACATAGCACGGTGACCGTTGGTCCCAAATGTCACGGCGGTACCAGAGGATCAAGTCCTCCCATGGCTGACCCATAGTCAGACAATCCATTAGCACGGGTGGCATGAAGGCTAGAAAACTATCCACGGCTGACACGATGTCAGACAGTTAACCACGGCTGACCCGAAGTCAAACAGCACATTATTATATGGCCGTTGTACGTAGGATGTCAGCTTCACACAGTGCTAGTGGTCTAGGGGTGTCCACAGTAGTTTCAAACTATGTCCGTGAATATTACGCAACTTCACACGGTCTCCTAATTATACTGAGAATTCAGATCTGATTTCTTATTCCATTCCAACTTCTATAACTGAGTTGGTTATGCAATCATTCCCAAGCATGGTTTAAAAAATTGGACTCGGACTCGGCACATACCGAGTTGGGTCGCATGGTACTCGGACTCGAATCATGTGACTAGGCCGAGTCCTAATGCGACTCGGTTGAGTCCCATGGGACTCGGCCATGCGACTTGGCCGAGTCCTAATGCGACCATCCAATTGAAGTTGGGACTCGGCCCGCCTCGGCCGAGTCCAAAGTTGTCAAGTTCGTTTCGGACGCCGTTTCCGTTTTGTTCCAAAATGAAACATCTCGGGTTATTCGGATATTTCGCTTTTCAATTCGGAAATTTGTTTCGGAAAATATAAGAAAATTACATAAATATATATATATATATATTAAAAATATATAGAAAATTTCATTCTACCAAGCATCAAAAATTTAATTTGCAAAAGATAAGGTTCAAATACATCCCCTCAAATATCACAAAATAAAGCAAAAAGTCAGCTAACTATGCATCACTGTAATAATGATTATCATCTTCATTTGCTCCCAAATCCTCTCCTATAGGGCCACCTATTTCATCACCCCCATCAAAATCAGGGAGACCCTCTTGCACTTGTGCCGGTTGCTCCATAGTCGTCCAACCGTCGACATCCTCTATGGTCAAGAGAGGTGCTTCTTCAGCAACCCAATCCGCCAAAATATTAATATTCTCCAAACTTATTGGGTCAGAAGCAGCATTTCCAGTCCTTTTGAGCATATCCCTACAGTTTACATAAGTTAACTAGAAATTTCCTGTGCCTGAAGGCACGACGCACCACCGGACCTGGATATGCTTCAGACCGACCAAACCTAGGTTCCATGCGTCTCGAAAGCAAGTCCAACCATAAAATGGATTCCACAAAAAAAAAAATCCAATTGATTGTCAAATGATATAATTTCATTCATTCATTTATTCTTAACAAAACTGAATCATGAAATCCTTTCCCCAATTTGCTCATCTCATCTTCTTATCTTGGTCCCATCTCATCTTCAATCAAGTAGTGCTTTTTTTTTTAAAATGAAGAAGGGATGGCAATATCTGTAAATAACTCAAACTTGCTGACCCTTTTTGCTTTTGATGGGGATGGCAAAAACTTGTAAATTTCTTCAACTTTTAGCCTCTTTTCTTTTAAATGAAAAAGCGATGGCAATACTGTAAATAACTCTAACTTGCTGCCCCCTTTTGCATTCCCCTCTTAAATCCAAGGGTCCATTTTGGACCCTTGGATTTAAGTACATAAATCCAAGGGTCTAAAATGTCCCAGGATTCAAAACCTGAGCTACCATATTATATAGATATTTTGGTATGACAATTAATAATTTGCAAAAGAATTAACATTTGATATACCTTTCACGGAGCTTCAAATTATAATGCACAAAAACTAGATCATTCAGCATCTGATGTTCTAGCCTATTTCTCTTAGGAGAATGAATATGTTCGAAGACACTCCAATTTCTTTCACAACCACTAGCACTGATGCATTGGCTCAAAATTCGAATTGCCATTTTTTTTAACTCAGGGGTACCATTTCCAAACCGATCCCACCATATATCTGTAAAAATTTATATGAAATATTAAATTATATTTTACGAATTGCAATCATATAATAAGTTAATGAAAAATAAAAAAGCTTTCATTTACCTGGAGACATTTTCTCTCGATTTCGTATTGCGGCTGCAGAACCGAAGTCAAAACGTGAATCTTTATAAGCATCACATTGTTTGAAAATCATGTCCTGAGTATCAAAATCAGGAACTAATTTCTCTATGACATTATTCAGACCCCTCATGACTTCACTATGCTTCGAAAAAGTAGGACTAAAGAAAAATGCTGGATTCAAATAGTATGCTGCAGCGTGTAGTGCACTGTGAAGTTGATTTTCCCACCTGCGATCGATAATCTTCCAATATATCTGGTAGTCCTTCTTATTTTTTAACCTCTTTTGAATCACCTCTTTTGCTCGGTCCATTGCCTCGTACACATAACCCATTGCAGGCTTCTCTTCACTGTCCGCTAGACGTAGAACTACCACCAAAGCTTCACTAACCTTCAATATATGCTCAACATCCTTCCAAAATGTGTTATTGAGTATGATTTCAGTGATCTCCATGCCAACAGGTGTACTCGAAGCATTAGATTCATCCCAAGCGATACTTGTAAACATTTGCCTAAGCTCTTTTCTGTATTTAAGGCATTGCAAGCTAATAAAATTGGTAGCAAATCTTGTGATGGCTGGCCGGATTAATTCTCTCCCATTTGTATATTCTCTTCTCATTAAATTCAACATTGATAAATGATTGTAAATGAACTTTGTGATTTTCCTTGCTGTCTCAATTGTGGATGCATTAACTGGAAACAAGTGGGGCTTTCCCATGTCCTCTAACATCAGATCTATGCAATGGGCTGCACAAGCTGTCCAATAAAAAGTCCCATATTTTTCAGCCAATCTTTTTCCCGCTGCTTTGTAAGTGGCATCATTATCAGTAATAAATTGGACAATATTGTTAGGCCCAACAAGTAAGACAATTTCATCAAAAATTTTAAATAGTGCATCTGAATTTTTTATAATTGGACTAGTATCAACAGACTTCAGGAACATTACCCCTTTTGGGCAATACACAAGGAAGTTAATCAATGTTCTTTGCCTTTCATCTGTCCACCCATCAGCCATGACAGAGCACCCAGTTTCACTCCAACATGATTTATAATGCTCCATGAAACCATTAACTTCTAGTACAATTTTTCCCAAAATCTTTCCACGAAGGTCATGATATGATGGCATCTTGTAACCTGGCCCCACTGCAGCAATTCCATCAGCCATTGGTTGACAAAATTTTGATCTTGCTGCATTAAATGGGAGATTTGCATCAAACCAAAAACGGCCAACAGCCAAATCAGTTGCATCCTTCAGTTCCTTTGTTGCCAATGCTGATTTGATGCCTGGCTGAGATCCAGGACTTGTTCGTGGTGCAAAGAAATTCGACATTGGAGCCTGGGGAGTATTTGACACACCCCTTCTTTTGTTTTGGGTAGATATTTGAGAGACCTGCTCTTTACCCTTTCTACTTGTTGTAGTGGGAGTAATTGGATTTGTAAATGGTTGTACTTCTACTACCTCAACATCATCTTCATCTGCATCACCCCTTGGAGTTCCATAAGGGTTTCCAATCTCCTCATTTAATTGCCTTTTTTTTGCTCTATCCTTTTTACCTTCTAAAACAAGTCTTTCCATTTGCCATTTGACATCACTTGGCACATTCTTACAAGGTGCAATATCTCCTTTTACCCCCCCCCAAGGTGTTCTTTAAGTCTAGTGATTCTACCACCTTTTATGACTTTGTTACAAAAACGACAAATTACATGTTTGTTGTTGGTTGGATCCACATAACCATAAGCCCATGCAGGATCATCAGATCTAATACTGGTAGCAGCAGATGATATGGGTGTACTATCACTCATTTTTAAATCAAAGAAATAATCTTCCAAATCTGATACAATAGCAACACACAAATGATAGACAAGTACAATTGTAAGTTTAATGTTTCAATTATTAATAGGTGTCATCAAGCAATTACAAAATTTTAGCAGATAGCCATGTTTGTCAATACATGGATGGAGAATCACAAGTGGATCTCAGGTGCAATAGTAATAGTCAATTGAGAGCCTTTTTAATAATTATTGCAATAAATTGGGCCACATCATCAGGTTAAAGATAAATAGTCAATTGGGCCCCACGTTCTGTAACTCATCAAAAAAAAAAAAAAAAGTTTAATGGAATATTTAATAAGTGGGCAATTTCAGAAGTCCTTCATAAGAGAAATTTCACAAAACAGGTTCAAGTGGTAGTCACGTTTAAGATTTTTGGGTCAGTTGGATAGTGGCCTAATTGGACTAAATTTGCATAGGCCCTAGTCTCCTAGGGTGGTCTAGGGGTGCCCTATCAGATGGCTGGATCTGATTTCCCATCAAGTGGGCCATGTGGTCCCACAATCAATATAGACCCAACCACACTTTTGACGATTTGGAATTGGAGAAATCCAATTCTGATTCAGTGAGGCCCAATTGAATAAGACAGTGGGCCTCACGTTGTGGCAACATGATCACACCGTTCTGTAAAGCATCTTTATAAAAAAAGCCTCATCTAGAAACTGTCTTCTCCAAACCCATTTTCTCCAAGACTCAATGCAGACGACAGCCATGGAAAAAAAAAAACGAAGAAGAAATGGAAAGAGAGGGAGAGATCGACATACCTGGTTCTCCGGCGACTTTGTAGCAAATAAGTTGGACGATGGCAGCGGAGGATCTACAAATGGGAGAGAGATTTGTATCCAGAATCTCAAGAAATTGCAAGGTAAATAGGGCAATGGAGGATCTCATGCTTGATATATGCATATTAGGGTCCAATTTATAGATCGATTGGGATTGGGAGTTTCGAAGTTGCATTTGCATGCCGTTGAAGAAGATGAAACGAGGCATCACTGCAGCAATAGATCTGTCAAAGCTCCCTCTTCGATGATGGATGAGAAGAGGTATGGCGATTACTTTCATTTATTTCGATTAGTTTCATTTGTTCGATTTCCCAAATGAATGGGTAAACTTCAAGAGTCTCTTTGATTTCGTCCGAATCATGGGTTTCGGACACAGTTCGCCCGAAATTAGGGGTTTTGAAACGAAACCCTAATATTCGGGCGAATTTAGACGAATAATGAACCGAACAATTATAACTGAGTTGATCAGTTCGTTTTATGGTGCGAAACGATATTAATCGGATAATTCGTCCGAACCGAACCGAAATCGACAACACTGGCCGAGTCCCATGCGACTCGGCAAGTCGACTCGGACTCGGCCATGAATGAGTTGGGTCCCGAGTTCGGCTTTTTAAACCTTGTTCCCAAGCACGATCCCGGATTTATTCCATCCCCTGTCCAATTCGGTTTTGGTATCCGAGGTGCATGAGAATTTATGTAACCATACTATTTATAGGTGTAAGAACCACACTCGATTAAACATGCATAAATATGGGAAATCACAGTCAGTTACGTGGGAGTACATGTCGGCTTGTCTCTTTGTCTGAACTCCCAATTTATATTGATAGTTAACACGTATACAGTAACCACACAAAATCATGCCTCAAACCAATAGTGATTCGCACGATAATATTTCTACAATAAAGCAGCATATTTGAATAATCCATAATCATACTCTCAGATTTCAGATTTATCCTGCCATTTAGCAATCCATCAATGCACGTGATTTTCCAGATTTAGGGGCATGACAGATCATAAGATAAACTGTAAATCTGAAGAGTAGCAAAAATCAATACAAAGCCATAAAACCAAGAGAGTGTAAATGCATGCGGCCAGCCCCCAAAACTCAGATTTGAGTTCAGCCAACCTGAAACTCCAAGTGAGGGTTTGGCCCCATCACTTCCACCCTATCCCTTGGTTCGACCAGACTATGCATTGTCAATTTGGTGATCAACCAAGGAATAGCATCATCCCCTTGGTTAATCATGTAACGACCCGGAATCCGGGGCCCTTCGAATTCCGTGCGAGACTCATAAGCATCACACACATAGGTTAAATCAAAGATCACATAAAGATTCAGGCATTTATCAGCTTAAACCAACTTGTATTAAAAATCCAAATCTAATAAACAAATGTAACATTGACGAATAAAATAAAATAATTGCAATGTCTTCCAAATAAAAATACATAAAACAATCTAATAAATCTATTTCTTCTCATCTATGTGGCTTCGACGCTCAAGTACGCATCCCAAAGTCTATCTCCCGGTCATCACGGTTTTCCTGAGTTGCTAAGTTCTGGTTGCCTGGATTGGGGCAAATCCACAAAATATCAGTACAAATGAGTGAATAGATATTCTAATCTATTTGTGCATTTAAACATATGCTTAGATAAGATTACACAACAAATTAAAATAACATCCAAAGTCTCATTCAAGTCAAGGTTGGAATCTGGTCAAACAAACGACAACCTCCTAGCCACCTGTTAGCACCAGCCCAAAAACCGACCACCAAGGTCCAAAACCATCGACCACTAAGGTCATCGACCACCAAGGTCCATCGTATACATATATACCGGTCACCATGACCCTGTCTCGTCAGACACGTCCACTAAGGACCAGCCATCATAATGGCCACACATGTCCACTAAGGACCAGCCGTTATAACGGCCCGGACACTAAGTCCAACATCAACAATCCTCACAAAATCGGCCATACATGCTCGTGGTCTAGGGGTGTTCAAAAGGTTCCTCCAAACAGACAAAGTCACTGTATCTTAGTTTTCCAGTCAAATAGCAAATACATGTCTCATAAAAAAATATGATATATAAAATGTCCTCAACATTACTAATGGGCAAATTTTTTATAATCAACCCCTTCTCAAATTATGTGAATTTAATTGCCCCAGTCCGAATCAAAATTGGTGTACGAGATGAGAGAGGTCAATTACATAACTCACCCTTTACTGTTTTGAGGTAAATATTCAAGTACCAAATTAATCACAAAATATACATACACAAATCATGAAATCCCAAATAACAATGGTACATAATATGTATGATAATCCATCATATGTTTCGAATCATAATTACTCAAATAAGAGGATCCTAAATACATCTTCCTGAAGAAAATAACTCCAACAGTCCATAGATATAATGATTGATCAGCCCTTGTATGTGATTTCAGAAAGTTAAGCACTAAAGAAATACTTAAAACAGTTTCAAATATAATAATAGGGAAAAACAGGTCCTCATTTACAATACCAACACTTACAGAAAATAATAGGGTTTATTTTGTAATTTTCATCAAAAGAAAACATAAGAGAAACCACTCAACAAATCAGATGTAATAATACATAATAGTAGGTCTTAGTCTGCAAATTCACAAAAAACTCTGAACTTTGTAAAGAGAACCCATATCTCCAGAAACTTCAAGGACGGCAACTGTTTTTGGTAAAGTGGATGGTGGGTCAAACTGGGCCCATTCCACATGGGTCCTAGAGCCACAAGGTCGCCCATGGGTCTAATTTCAGATACATGGTCCTGATCTTTGATCGGGTGGACCAGATGGGCCCCACAGTCAAGTCGACCAAACTGTGCATTGACGGTGTGTAACTGGTAGAAATTCAATTATGACTTGAACTCGTTGTTGAATTTCAGTCTTTTGATATTGAAGTCATAATCTAAGATACATGTTATCCACAGGAAATCAATTAATCAAATTCTCAAATCCTAAAACTGACAATATAGCATCAAACCCTCTTGACTGGGTTGTCGACATGGGGTTTATGGTACTGTAGCAGACACTCAATTGAGGGAAACTCCATCATTAAACATCTAAGGCTTCTATCAGATTTGGTGTAAAATCAAACAACAAATAATATAGGTCTGAAACCATGATTATGGATAGCGATCGACTACAAAATTACCACATTATCAACAAGTAGATAAGGGATTCTACTCACCATAAAATAAAGGAAACTACACAAGAGCAAGGCCAGAAATTCAAAACCCTACAATTAGATTAGAATCTCTACTCACCTGTTATGGCTGACTAGAACTGGTTCTTCCCCCTCCTAATTTCTTCAAGGCTAATACTAAACTAGGCTTTGGGTTGATCAATATATAAAAGCTAGAAGTTAGAATCCTGCCCAAAGTCCTCTTTCTAATTTTATTATTTCCTTCTCACATGCCAATCCTATTCCTAACAATACTAGGAGTCTATGGTATAACCAACACAAGTCCCACTCGAATTCCTCCATCAAATTATGGGTCTCAATAATTCTAAGTAAAATTAAGATAATTAAATATTAAATATCAGAAAATAATCTAGCACTTATACTGGGCCCGGGGTATTACAAATCACTTCCATATTAAAGATCACAATCATGTTCTATACAAACTATTTAATCATTCATAGACTCAGATTTCAACTTCAGAAATCAAATATCAATTGATAACATCATATCATTGACATCTAAGGGATTTGATTGATTCAATCAGCCACATAATTCTAAGACTAGGGTTTTACATCTTCAACCAGCCATGATCATCGGTTCAGATCTGGCTCTCTCTTTGGCTGAAACTTCATCATGAAGAGTAGCCTCATGCATCTCTAATTCCCATGAATCCCTAGAAAAGAAAGCACATGATCATAAAAAGAGGTTTATATGGATTTTATCAAGACCAGCCCCTTAAATGGAAGTCGGCCAAGCTTTAAACTCCGTAGATGGAGTTCGGTTGTTGGGAAAAACCCATCCAAGGTGTTAGGTTAACACAACTCCCTATGCTATCATGTATTCTCATAAGGTCATAGATCTAGCAATTTGGGATTTCCAATGACTTCTACTTGAAGAAAACAACGTGATATAGCACGTGGATTTGAATGTTACTTACCTGGTGTTGCTTTCTCACCCGATTAAACTACCGGGAAGAAGTATGTCCTCCGCAAATACTGCGCACTGCTAGTTCTCCTTCTTTTCCTCTAGTTTCCTTCAAGCCTCTTCTAGATCTCCTTGATTTCTATGCCAAAGACCTACGGTTTTGGGCTTTCTAGTTGGTAGGAAGGCTAGAGGAGAGAGGAATGTCGTGAAGGATGAGAGTAGGGCTCCCGATGGGGGTTCTCTCCTTTTAACTAGATGGAGCAATGAAGTTAGAATAGAAAAAGGGTTCGTGACTTCCAAATCCCTCTAAGAGACTTGCGCATAACTCAATTCCAACTGGGGCTTGCGCAAGTTCTATTTCTCTCCATGCCGTCCCTCTTTCTTATTAAAACATGAGTCCTACTAACTCCAAGGGCTGCTCATAACTTCATCCTCATGGCCCTGCAAACTTCTAAGAGAACCACACATACAACTTAATACTAATGGGTCCCATCACTTAAATAGCAAACCCATCAATATAATTGAGAAGGGTACCACCAAAATCCTTTAACTAAATAAAAAAAATGTCCACTAATAAGCATAAAAGAAGTGCAATCTTAAACCCTTCGTAAAAAAAAAAAAAATCCTTAAATCTCATAGGGTCCCTACAAATGGTTCCTATTTGGATTTGATAAATATGGTTCCGGTCACTAGGCCTTACCCAAACCCATTTAGAACTCTTTATTTTTTTAAACCCATGTTATTTCCATGGAAAAAAGGTTAATAATGAGTGTCCTACAGGGTTTCCACCCAAACCTGCAAAAATATGGGTCAGGCCACAAGGGCCCAACCCGGGGGGTGGTACCCACTGGGAAAAAAAATCTTACTTTCATTAATTATGTAACCCAACTGTCATTAGCACTCTTAAAGTAAATTATTAATATTATAACTCCAAATCATAATTATGATGTTCATCCAAATTAAAGATTCTTTGCATAATCATAATATATATTATATATATTTGAGGAAAAGTTAATATCCTTAATTAAAATTAAGGAAAATCATGGAATATAATATACACATTACCAGTAAATATTCCAGCCATTATAGCAGGGTGTGGGGTATTACATATATTAAGGACAAAGAAAATGTCAGATAAATGGAGAAGTGATGTAGTACCTATATACAAGAACAAAGGAGATATAAAAATTGCACCAATTATTATGGGATTGTACTGATGATTCACACTATGAAACTATAGGAGAGACTAATGGAGCAAAGACTTAAACAAGATACCAGCATGTTTGAAAATCAATTTGGTTTCATGTTAAGGAGGTCAACTACAGAAGCTATCTCCTTAGCTAAGTAATTTATGAAAAATACTGCGAGAAGAGGAAAAATATTTATATGCTCTCCAGAGAAAGTCTATGACCCAAAGGCTATGGCCCTAACCATACGTTTGCATTAGGTGTCAACTTTAACCTCTTATCTCATTTCACTGATTATGCTCGAGTTAATTGCATATATTCAAGAGGAGGTACCTTTGTGTATGTTGTTTGTAGATGATGTAGTGTTGGTGGATGAATTGAGAGGCGGTGTGAATGCGAAAATTAAGAAATGACAGTGTTAAGTAGATTTGTTTTCCACTTTCTAAAAGCTTAAGCTTTTACGATGTATTGGCTAGTCAGACTTAACATGGTATCAGGGACAATGCTAGGTCGTGAGTTCGAACCCCGGGGAGACATTATTCCCTCAGTTTGTGTGGCAGGTATGTATTGTGTGGGTTGCAAATTCGAATGGCATCCCGTTTGAGGGGGTTTGTTAAGTAGATTGGTTTTATGCTTCCTAAAAGCTTAAGATTTTAGGATGTAATGATGTATTGGCCAGTTAGACTCAACGGGAGGGGGTTTAGATTCCAAGGGCTTTAAATAAGTCGTAGAAAGACATAGTACATAAATTGTAACTTTAATGGGGATGTGCAAATAGTTGCAACTCTTATGAGAACTGAAGCTCAAGAGATATCATAAGAGATTTAACTCCAATACTTTGGCTCGATAATTAGTAAGGATGGAAAGATTGAGGTATATGTTAAACATAGGATAAGTGTGGGATGGTTGAAGTGGATGTTTTCTTTTGGAGTACTTTGTGATGGTGCATACCAACAAGATGCCAGACATGCCCTATTGGATTTTTTCAGTCTTCATTCATACATGTAAAACCTAATTGTGACCCATCAAGATCCTAGGATCTGGGCATTGATGACAAAAAGATTGTGTGGTATTCTCCCTCTTATCAAAGTATGAGAAGAAGTAATGTAATAAAGAAGGATGAAGAAAGGATAAGAGAAAAGGTAGTAGAGAAGAAGTGAAGGGAAAAGGGAAAACATAGGTATCAGAAGAAGATTTTGAGTCCTCGGGTTGGGACTCACAGTCACATTTTATTAATTTAGTATAGAAGAGATAAATGCAAGTATTCTTCGTTGGGCCCTTATGATATACAGTAATGCCATAAGCATTGTGGTAAAATTGTACATTTTATGTTTGCTTCCAATCTTTACACGATGTTTTTGCAGGAAGAAACTTTATTGAAGGACTGTTGATAAATGGCTGGCTTTCAAAATTGGTTCTTGCAAGTGGCCATGTGGAAGATTCCCTTGCATTGTGGACTTTTAATCTTAGTGAGTCCTTTTTCCTTGGCTATGCTTTCTTTGCATTGGTTAGATATAATTTTTATCATTGTTCTTATTTAACCCAATATATCAGTGTTGTACTCTCCAAATGAGGAGTTGCAGGCAGCTGCTTGTGAGTTTTGGTTGGCTGTTCTTCCATCTAATAACGAGGTAAACTGAGTGGAAGTCACTTTATTTGGATTTTGTTTAATTCTTTGCGATATTCGTAACTTTTTGTGTAAGTAATTGTGATAGGCATTGTACCGTATGATGCTTGTTTGTAGTTACCTTATTTGTTGCATACTGATGCAGGTCAATATACCATCAGTGAGACTGGACTGGTTTCCTGGTTACAATCAGCTAAAAGATGCTCTCAAAACCTATGGATATTTATCAGATTCTTTTATTGACGTTTCATCCCTTTCTGATGTGGATCATAGTAGTAAGCTTTTTTACGTTTCCTCATCTTTTCTTAAAATTTGGTGCAAATTGTATCATCTCTCTGTTCGTCTGCCAATTTTCCAGTACATACATCTCATACAGAGCAAGCCATACGAGGTAGCATGATTGGCCTCACCTATAACCAATCCAAAACAACACCCCCCTCCCACAATAGTCACCGATCCTGGGGTTTGACACACATCCAAAGGGACTGGAATGTTGATTGAGGGTCAAATTTTTTTATTTTATATTAAGTTGTTAAACTTGTGGGCCACATAGGGCCGGCTTGACCACAAGGCAAGAAAAGCCCTTGCTTTAGGCCCCCCCCCCCCCACCCACAAAAAAAAAAAAAAAAAAATAATGCCCCATAATAATAATTAGTATCCCCCCCCCCAAAAAAAAAAAAAAAATTAATGCCCCATAATAATAATTAGTATCACATCCTACTAAAGCCATCTTTTCACATTTCAAAAAGCATCAAAACAATTGTCCATCCTTTTTTTTTCCTCTCCTTAAAAATAAGGCCCCCATTATAGTAATTAGTGTTACATCCCACTAAAGCCATCTTTTCACATTTCAAAAATGCATTAAAGCAACTGTCATCCTTCTTTCTCTCTTCAAAACGCCTTTTCAAATCACAACAAATCTCATCCTCCCTACCCCGAGGGGTAACTCAGTTGGCGTAGGACCACGGTTTGCTTCCGAAGGTTGAGGGTTCAAAACTTCGCTACCACACTGGGGCCACAGGGGATTTACCCAGCTCCCCCTGGGCCCGTAGGGATTAGTCCGGCCCAAAGGGCTGGGACACCCTCCGTTATAAAAAAAAAAAAATCTCAACCTCCCTGCCACATCACCAATGAGGTTTTTCATATTAACGTTTCTCTTGTAGATTAATGAGCCACATTTAATTTAGTCGTTTCTCACATGAGCATCTAACCATTTCTGTTGCCATATTATAAAGTCTCTACCAAAAGTTCAATATCCACCAACGCTTTTCCACCAAAATATATGGAAATATTTTTGGTTTTCTATTTAATTTTAAAATTTTAAAATCACTAAACAATGATAGTATGAAAAATATTATCTTAATCTCATGTTCCTTGAAACATGATAGTTTTTTTGATATTGATGGTTTAGATTTGTTTTCAGAATTAAAGCTTTAAAAGAAATTTTACAAACAGAAGAAAACACTCCAATTGACATACTTAATTATATAAAAAGACTGGATTCTTTTCAAAATGCGTACATTGCTTACAGAATATTAGTGACAATACCTATAACAGTTGCTTCTGCGGAAAGAAGTTTTTCAAAATTAAAATTGTTAAAACCCTACCTGAAATTGACAATGTCACAAGAAAGATTAAGTGAATTAGCCATACTATCAATTGAAAAAGATATGCTAACAAAACTTGAATATAAAAACTTAATTAGACAAAAAGAGAGAAAAATAGATTTTAAATAAAATACTGATAATAATATTAAAAAATAGAAAACGTCTCATTTAGGATTGTCGCTTTAGGCCTCAAATTGTCTCGAGCCTGCCTTTCCAGGCCACAGATCAAGGGTCTAGGGTCATTGGATTGACCCCAGATTTGATATGTGGGTCCATCATGAGAGGGTATTTCTATCAACCAGCCTGGTCCTCAGCGGGGTCCTAGGTGGGCCCTATCTATCTGCCATGCATGGTAATACTATGCGAGGTATATGTACAAGAATAGTGCTTATATATATTGAATATTACCCATATATATATATCATGTACATGGATTAAAATCACGGTATCGGTCGACCCCAAAAACCGATGCGGTATCAATATCGGTCGTGGTTCGTGGTCCGTCGCAGTCATTGCGGCGTGAATTTTTTTCGACCCCAAGAGAATTTTGAAAAATATCCAAAAAACTTAGAATATTATAAAATGATGGAAAACAACCTTTTTTTCCATTAGTAGCAATCATAAATCAAAATATCGGTTCCCTAAGTCATAATTTCCAATATCATTGTTTATTCATTACCTGTGGTATGTTTTAGTGTTTAAACTTGGCCCTACAATTATTAGTTTTTTTTTTATTCTTTACCTATTTGATTGCCCATTATTTTAAACCTAAATTTTTAATATTTTATTCACATCACATGTATTATAAATGATTAATATGATACTAGCATGATTTATGTTTGAGTAAACTCTATTCCTATGAGAATGGTACAAGTCAAAATCTAGATTCGCCAACGAAACTTCGTGCTTTTGAATTCTGATTAGTTCATCCTCCTTAGTTTTAAGATTCATGAAACTTGTACTCCATGGATATCTTACTTGTTCTATATATTCTCAAGTCTGTTTTACTCTAGATCCATTCTCTTAAGCTTTTTCTTATCATTTACTTGTTCTTTTCTGGCTTGCTCACTACATTTTCCGTCAAAATAAACTAACCGGTTTATTGTAGAATTCTGCTATGAAGTCATCCAAATGGCAAGCAAATGAAGGCACAAAGGGAACCCTTAATATACCCAAACTCAAATAGTAATTGTCATTCTCTGTGCAGTTCTTGTACTTGTTACCGCTCCATGCATGACATATAATCTTATTATTGTTTATGCTGGATGCTACTACTTGGTGCAGATTAGCTACTTCATATTCTGTAGTCTTTAATAGGTTCCCTTCAAATAGGTAAAAATCACATGCAGATTTTTGAGTTGTCTGTTATCACCTTTTCATTTGTTCCTATAGGAAAATAGTTTTCTTGTTAATTAAAACTAATCTAAGATATAAGCAGCTCAGCTACTCGAAGTTAGGTCCTTTAAAAGCGGAAAATGGAAAAGCATAATATAGAGAAACACCTCATTTCTAATTTTTAACTATGCATTTATAATAATATACGATAATTTCAAATCAGGCCTGCCTTAGTGAACGTCCAAATCCACTGCTACTTCCTCATCTTTGTTTCATGCAAACCCTATGTCACGCCCCCAAGATCCATTTGGGTCCTAACCGCATCCCTGAGGCACGAGAATCAAGACCAATTAAAAATTCTCTTTCAAATTACATTTGTGGCCCCGATTCTAGGTGGATCGAAAGTCTACAGTAAGGTTATGTGTGATGATCAAACACCATAATCAAATTGTGGAAGCATCAATATATACAATCTCCGTAGATGGTAAAACCAACATCATAATAAAAATAGAGTTGATACCATTAACATAAATGTATTTACTTTAAACTCAATTCCAAAACGATTTATGGTTTAAGAAAAAGGCCAATAATCAAAGACAATGGCCTAGCAAAAGATAAGCATCTATATCTTAAAATTAAAGGTGTCCAAAAGTGCAATATAGGTGGCTCTCATGTGCGGGATCCGATGATGTCACACTACGTCGTCTGCACTCCACTCGTAGAGGATCCGCCTCAATCTCCGGTTCAACGGGGGCTCTGGTACCTAAGCACAAAATGTAGCATCATCAGATTACAATAATATGGCTGGTAAATAAACGTAGATAAACAGGTAATATGCACCAATAAAGAATAATGACAATAGAAGATCATAGGAGTGACAATAATTGGAAAGCTAGGCATAAAAGCATGAATAAAGTCAAATACTAAAGGAATCACATAAAGATAATATCCTAACTACAGACTCTTAACAACGGGGCACTTCACATAGGCTAATGTTTTGGGTCAAGCCTGATTGAAATCACAATCAGGTGAACCCGGTTAAAACAAATGCAAACAACACGACTGCACATTAACTCGCATAATACGCGCCGGCACGTTGGTGTACACCCACCTACCCGATCTGCAGACAGTAAATATATGCATGTAAGTAAGCCCTAACCACGGGATGACACCCAAACCATTGGAGACTGAATCAGCCAAAGGGTTAAAGATCACACACAAATGCATTGTCTTGCTTGTCTCTCATCGGGTACCACAACCAAACCCTAGCAAAGCAAAAAGGAACTACTCCACACGGGTGTTTCATCCAAAACGTAACCATAATCACAGAGTTGTCCCCAATACCACCTTCGCTAGCCCGGAGCACCTCTTAATGGATCACATACTAATAAACCATCTCCTGTGAGATGCTAACCAAAGTGGGGCTCTAAAGTCCAAATATCCATACAAATCCACACTAAGTCCTTCATACATAAAACAAAGCATTATGAAGAATGACGAGAAGAATGGATACATGCACACGTCATGTAATATATGGAAATGCTAACCTATCTGACAGTTCATGATTCATGTGTCAAAGGGATATGCACTAAGCCAACCTAGGGGTAGGGGTTGCCTTGCACATGTAGGGTCCGCACCGTCTGTGACCTCACTGTAGGTCAACGTCTGTCAGTCACAACTCTCAGGGGAAATAATTGAATCAAGATCGTATAGGGTCTTACGGCTAGCCGCGGGCTAACTGTAGTACAAATTCCTGTTAGTTCTAGTTGACAGACTTGAACCTAGGACTGCCTAGGGACTTACAGTTAGCCGTGAGAGATCCACGGCTAGTGGTAGGCTCCCATAAATCAGTTTCCTGAACTGATTCAGTTCAAATTGGGGTTCCTCTATTTACCTACAGCAAAAAGGGTTTGGGGCATCTTATTTGGGCATCTCAAACTACCTATCCATCATATATTTCATCCCCATTAAAGCCCTTAACTACTATCACCATTAATGTCCATTGAAACCCTAACTACCACACAATCCACATAAATGAGCTCATAAGGGGTATCTAACATGAATAAAAGCATAGAGCCAAATAATCAAAGCATAAATACCATGTGATAAACATTTATTCACTTGCCTTTGGGTGTTAGAGCCAAAACCCCTCTTTTGGTGCTTAGGGTTTTCAAGTTCCTTGCCTTATACCACCACCCATTTTAATCAAGGTCTACAAAGCTCACTCCTACATGCCAATGAAGAAGAAAAACACCTCTAAGCTACCTATGCATGATCCTACCTAGCATGTAAAAATGGAATTTACATGAGATTTGGATAAGTTTTTTTTTTTTTTTTTGAACGGTAAATTTCAGTAAGAAAAAGCGACTACAAAGAACACCCAAAAAGGAAAACAACCAAACATGACAAACAGATCGGAAGAGGAGCTAATAAGACGGCAATTTCCTTCCAATTCATCAACACTTGGTGCAGCAGAATCCCTTGAAAATTTGGGATAATAGACACCCATAAAGCTATAGAAAGCTTTATCTTATCGGTAATTGAATTCACATATGAAGCAATCCCTTTGAAACACCTTGCATTCTCTCCTTCCAGATAATCCATATAAAAGAGCCAAAAATGACAGCTTCCACATTTCTTTTCCCCTAGGCGCCATAGACGGACAAATCCAAGCCCCAAAATGATCCGAAACAGAGTTAGGGAGGACCTAACTAAACCCAAACCAACCCAACAGCACACTCCATGTCCTATGGGCAAAGTTGCACTTAAGAAGAATATGATCCACAGACTCCTCATCCTTAAGACACTAAGGGCAAACGTTCACCACAACCATACCTCTTCTTAAATTATCCATAGTTAGGATTTCTGTCTCGGAGAGCTAACCATCCAAACACCAAAACTCTAGGTGGGGCTTTTAATTTCCAAAGTCTTCTCAAAGCTGGAGTAGTCCCTACTCTCTCTGACAAAGCCATTAAGAAAGAAGTAACTGAAAACTGTTGTCACGAGAGGAAGTCCAAGCTCTTTCATCTTGTCCCCCAGGGATAAAAACCGAGCTTAGAACACTAAGAAGAAGTAGCAACTGACTCTCCTCATTCTCCTTCAGATTTCTTCTAAAGATAGGGCTCCATATTAATTGGCTTCTAGACCCAATTGTTTCCAGGTAACTGAAGCCGTAGCTTCCTTGTCCATAACACACTTCACCAAATCTGGAAATTGGGCTGCCAACAGACGATTGCCAACCCAATTATCAAGCCAAAACCTCACCTTCTCTCCCGAGCCTACCCGATACTTCAGATTTTTTTAATGTCTTCTTGGACTGAAGTAATGCCTTTCCAAATGTAAGAACTACTGTAGGAAGCATAGTGGAAATTCCATCCATCTCTCGAACCACCATATTTTGCTAGCATCATGTCCCTCCACAACCCTTCAGATTCATTCCCAAGCCTCCATAGCCACTTGCCTAGCAAGGCTCGATTCATCTCCCTAAGGGGCCTTATACCCAATCCACCTTCTCGTTTCAGTTTACAAACTGAAGCCCAATCCACCAAGTGAAACTTCTTTCCACCACTTCTCCCCTGCCAAAGAAAATCCCTTTGAAGCTTCTCTATACGATTGATGACCGAGATTGGACATTTAAATAAAGACATGAAGTGCACCGGGAGGTTAGATAAGACTGATTTAATGAGAGCTAACCTTCCTCCAATTGAGAGATAATTGGCTTTCCACAAAGGTAACCTGTTTTCCACCCTCTCCACAATTGGATTCCACAAAGATTTTTTAACTGAGCCTTGATGGAGGGGAAGTCCCAAGTAAGAAGAGGGGAGGTGACCTACCTTACACCCCAAAAAGTCTGCGTAGGGTGCCCACATAGCCTCCTCAACTCTTATCCCAATCAATTCACTCTTAAAGAAATTGATCTTTAAGCCCGACACTGCTTCGAAGCACAATAGGGTAGCTTTTACATTTTGAATCTGATCTTTATTAGATGCACAAAAGATAAGAGTGTCATCTGCAAACTGCAAGAGAGAAGTTGGAGGAACACCATCACACACCTTGACACCACTTATCAAATCTTCGGAGGCCTCAGCCTTAATCATCCTACTCATAGCCTTAGTCACAATAACAAAAAAGAAAGGGGGCCCCCTTGTCTGATGCCCCTCTGTGCTGAAATGTACCCTTTGGGTGACCAATTAATTATGATTGAGAAACAGGCGGACGAAATGCATTCCTTAATCCATTTCCTCCATTTTGCTTCGAACCCCATTCTAAGCAGGAGATTGTCCAAAAAGTCCCAATCTACACTATCATAAGCCTTTTCCAAATCCAATTTACAAGTCAGCCCGGATGCCTCTCTTGGTTCATCGAATGCAAACACTCGTTAGCAACAAGCACCCCATCAAAAATTTGCCTCCCCTTCACAAAAGCTCCTTGCTCATTGGATATAATGTTCGGCAACGCCCTCTTTATTCTTCCGGCCAACACTTTTGCCAAGATCTTGTAAATACTCCCAATCAGCCTTATAGGTCTGTCATCTTTGATTCCGAGATCGCCCTTTCTTTTAGGAACAAGTGATATGAAAGATGCCCCCAAACTTTTAATGAGCTTCCCTCTTGAGTAAAACACCTCCATAAAATCCATAATTTCCTCCTTGACATCAGTCCAAAAGCGCTGGAAGAAGGCCATAGGAAAGCCATCTGGACCCAGGGCTTTATCTCTAGCAAGCGCAAAGATCGCTGCACGAACCTTCTCCTCCTCAAACCTCCTTTCAAGCCATTGAGCTTCCTCAGTCTCAAATTTTGCAAACTCCAAATTGCCTAATGATGGTCTGCTCCAGTTCTCCTTAGAGTAAAGGGAAGAGAAGTAATTTAGGATGTGCTGAACAATTTTATCCCTTCCTTCCAATCTTCCATTCCCTACCATGAGAGAAGAAATTCTATTGACTCCTCCTAGAGGAAGCCACTCCATGAAAGAATTTAGTATTTTTATCACCTTATTTGAGCCATCTGCATCTAGACCTTTGTCTCCATTTGATCTCCTCCTCTCTCAACTCCCTATGGAAATCATCCTCCAAAGGCAATCTTCTATTGCAGTCTTCTGACGATAGCTGCCCCAACTACTCCTTATTGTCAAGAATCTGAATTTCCTCTAGAATGGCATCTTTTTGAAGCTCTATGTCTCCAAAGTATGTTTTGGCCCACTCTTTTAATTTGAGCTTAAGAGTCCTCAGTTTCACCGCCAATCTAAAACCACACGCCAATCTAAATCCAGATTTGGATAAGTTTGCTTGCCAATAAAAGTGAAAAGGAGGGAAAAGAAGTTGGGGGAGAAGATGATGGTGGTCTTGAGAGCTTGGAAGGGCTCGTCTCGAGCTAGAAGATGCTTGGGGATTTGAGCTTGGAGATGGGAAAGTGAGAGGAGAAAGGGAAAGGAAGAGAAGAAAAGCAGAGATGAGGGAAATTGAGAAAAAGGATGAGTAAGCCTTCTTTGTAGCGGTTTTATGAAATTACAAACAGGGGCCTTAGGGACTAAAATGGAAGGATTGTTGTGATGGGTTTCGGGCTGCTGGATCGCAACGAGCCCGACATGAAAGATGACATACATGATGAGAACTATCCGATGCACCCAACTATGCTAAGTTTCTGAAATTGCATCTAACCCCTTCTAATTCTATAATTACGAAATGCACCCCTACTAGTACCCTCAAATTCACTCTGAACACCCTGACACTCACCGAAAGTATTTCTAATAGTAAATCTAACTCGATAATCTACTAATCATGATTAACTAAATCCTAATTAATTACACTAGCCAGCCTAATTAAAACTGGGGCCTTACACCCTATGTTTTGTTTTTTAACAAAAAATCTGAAATAAAACTTACCTTCTGTTTAATAATTTATAGTGATTACTCGTACACTTATGAGAAATCTTCCCAGAATCTTCACAGGAGGGAGAGTGTTCTCATCAACCTACTGAGGGAAAGCATAAAAGAGATATCATTGGTAAAAAAGAAGAGAATGCGTTCTTTTATGGAACCCTTGGATGCCTCTCTTGTGATTCTTCCTGAATTCCAAGTTTTCTAAAATCTATCAGTACTAAACTCTTATTTCTTAATATGGCTACTACTAGAAGTTTCTATAAAAGACAGTGTAGATAAACTACTGAACAAAGGCTTCTGGAACTTTGTGGGACATTTGGACTAGAATGTTTTAGCATGTGACGATTAAATTTATAACTCCTGAACTAAGCGTGTGCCTAATTCTAATTTTGAGTCACAAGTGGGCCCATTTCTATTGGTTGACCATGGGCTTACACATTCTACCATATGTTTTTGATCTCTTTTCTTTAGACTGCACCGGGCTCTTTTTTTTTTCCTTAGTATATAAAAGAAGTGTTTTGCCCATACTTTGCATCTGGGTATCAATGGCTTATAAGAAAGGTTTTCACAAAGGATTATTGAAACCCTTTCTTCTTCTTTTTTGTCTTTTTTCCCACTAGTTTGTTTTGTGTCCGTTTTTCGTCCAAAATTTATCTCTCAGATAAATGCTTTGCTTGCTATTTGTCTTTTGTATAGTTTTCTGCTTCTCATGTGGTTGTAATTTGCTTTGATTTCTTTCAGATTTTGGTCATGAAGGGCCACCGCCAAATATTAGATCATGGGTCAAAGTTTTAGGAGCTTGCTGCCAAATGAGGTATGCTATGCAAGTGGAATTTGATGTTAATCTAGGCAATGTCTTAGAGGCATCTCTTTATTATTTTAATGGATTTGTTGCTTATTAGTCATTACTTGTTTATTACTAGTTTCCTTCTCTACCGAAGGGGTCTCCTATGGGATTTTTCAGGAAGAGAAGATAAGGCATTTATATTCCAACTAATGCCAACTACCTTTTCTTCTTTAAATGCCAACTACTTGAAGTTTTTGCACAATCTAGATAATACATTAGTTGGGACCACCTATGAAAAAACCCAATCCATTTCTAAATGGCTTCATCTTTTATGGCTCCTCACCAAATTTCACTCTAACAGGAGGTGGGTCCACTGTTAGATTGAGCATCATGGAAAACTTTAAATTTTCATAATGGTAGGCCCCATGGATGAAAATCGTGGTATTGACCGACCCCAAAAAATGATACCATGCAGTATCGGTCGGGGTTCCCTGTCCATCATAGTCATCGTGTCCTGATTTTTTATTTTGCTCCAAAAAAATTTGAAAAAATATCCAAAAGATTCAAAATATTGTAAAGTGCTAGAAAATAGTGTCTTTTTTTGCATTAGTACACACTATAAAGCAAAATATCGGTCCACCTAAATGACAACATCCTGTATTGTTGATGTTTAGTTTTTGACTGTTAAATATACTATGTTTTAATGTTTAATATTTTGCACCATCCTCATAATTTATAAATCCATCAATGTGATTTATATTCAAAATACAAACCACTCAAAAATAAATATAATAATTTATATTTTCTTTGTAAAAATGTCACTCTAATTATAGTTGGGCCTACCATAAGTGGATCATGACAAATTATTAGAATCATTGCCCTATTAGAAATAAGATTTCAGGATCTAGCTTTCTACTTGAAATCAAGTTTATCAAATGTTTTCATGATGGAGTATTATTAATTCAACAATAATTTTTTTCTCTACATGTATTAGAATTATAGTTAAAAAAAGAGAATTGGAGCCCACCAATAAAAAAAGTCCAATGGGGGCAATGAAACTTTTTTTAGAAAGGGGCTTATGAAATTCTGTCCAGAGTCCCACGTAATAGCGTGGCAGCCTCACATGGTAAGAGTAAAAAAAAAGCCCTTAAAAAGTAAAAAGGGACATTTTGCTATAAAAGTTACAAGAGGGAGGGTAAAAAATGGGATGGAAAGAGAAAGAGGGAAAGAGGAAGAGGAGAGGATGGGGAATAAGAAGAAACAAGGGGCAGCAGGCGAGTGGTGTAGTGCAGCCGTCTAGGTACTTCTCTCTCTTTCACCCGTTTTTTTCTATTTTCTGTGACCACATACCTCTCTAGTCTCTATTCTTTTTTTTCCTTATTTTATGCAACTACATGTTATCTCCATTTCTCTTCCTCCCTTTTTTTCTTATAAATTAAGAGAGCTGCTAATGCTACACCCCAAATATCTTTTTCCACATCCCTTTATTTTAAGACCAATATACCAATGTGTGAAATTACCAAAATGGGACATCTTTCATAGTTTCAAACCTCACCCAATTTCTCTCTACACTCCCCCACCCCCACCGGAGGGGGAGAGGGATAGGGACAGGGAAAGGGAGAGAAAGGGGCGGAGGCGGGCAGGGAAAAGGAGAGAGAGGGAGAGAGATAGAGTTAGAGGGAGAGCGGGCGGTGGGAGAAGGGCGACGGGTAGGGAGAGGGGAGAGAGACAGGGAGGGGGAGAGAGGGAGAGGGAGAGAGAAAGGGGGAGAGGGCGGGCAGAGGCGGGCAGGGATATGAGAGATGGAGAGAGAGAAAGGGTTTTGGTATTTTTGGAGAAAATGGGTGTCTAGAGAGAAATTTTAGCAATTTTTTGACTTATTTGGGGTGTGTAGAGAGAAGGGATGTGCTTAGAGAAGTTTGGGGTGTGCATTAGCAGCTCTCAAAAATTTCATTTGTAACGGCCATTACGATTGATATTTTGAAAATATTGTCTGTGACGGCCGGTATTTAACCGATATTTATGCGATAAGAACCTCTACGAGTCCAAGACCGACTAATCTATAAGATATCTTCACGGTCCATACCGATACTGGTATGTACGGCCGACACGTATCGGTATTGGCCAATCTTTTAAACCATGTAAGAATTTGATTTAGAGGTTAACTCCTAATAATCAGGCTTAAGTTTTTCTCCCACAGTACCTATTTTGGGAGTTACATATTCTTCACTTTTAAAAATCTTCATACCATAGTAGTTAGGCCTTATATTTCCTTTTTGAAAAAAGAAAAACTGAATTTCATGAGTTGCAAGTGAAATAGGAACCATGTGCTTTTCCAACATTTTGAGTGCAAATTTCAAGCACAACAATTATTGCTTGTAATGCTGGCATTTGCTCCTGTTATAGGGGTGCTCATGGGTCGAGCCAGCCCAGGCCCGATCTGGGCCAGCCCACTTTGGGCCAAATTCGGGCTGGGCCTGGTTTTTTATTTTATGCCTGTTTAATAGTTGGGCTGGGCTTGGGTTAAGTGATAGAGGGCCCAAAGTTTGGCCTGGCCCGAGCAAACAAATCTTGCCTTAAATTGTTTTTTTTTTTTCTCTTGTTTGGAATCTTGCCTTAAACTGTTATATAAATAGTATGAGTGTATTACTGGCATGAAATCCCAACTCTAGAAATCAGTTTTTTTTTTTTTTTTTTTTTTTTTTTATTGAGAGAGAGAAAGAGGTGTTATTGAATTTGAAATGAAGAGACGGTGTGGGGTAAGAGAAGATCTTGGGGAAAGCGAGGGAAGTTAGGGATAAAATCTTGGAGAGAGCGAAAGAGAAAAGTTAGGGATAAGATTAGAGAAAAGTTAGGGATAAGATCTTGAGGAGAGAGAAGCTAGGGATTGATAGAAAGGTTGTTGCTCTGAGAGAGGGAGATAATAATTAATAGTATCTGTAGACGAGAGATAAATGATAGGGGAGGGGGAGAAAGACTTGCCCATCATAGCCTGGCCCGACCCGATTGACTAAATGGGCGGGCCCAGGCCTCACATATTTTAGGTGGGCCGGCTCAGGCCAGGTAATTGCGGCCCAAATTGGGCTTGGGCCAGGCTTGAGCTTGTGTGCCTAAAGACTGGCCATCCTGGATATGCTTCAGCTTGGTGATGCAGCGTAGACCTCATGGCCACATGTGTAGGGCCCACGCTTAAGTCTTGTACTATTTATATGGCATTGTACAAGATTATTTTTAGAGTTGATTAATGAAATTGGGTTATCCCATTGAGGTGCATCCTCGTTTATTGTCTCTTAGGACATGTGCTTCGACACCCATTGTGCTTTTAGCAGTTCCCACGCAAGCCCTAAGAAACCTAATTAAACTAGGAAACTAAATAAATTGGAAATCTAATCCTAAATCAAATTCTTTAAATAAAATCAGAAACTAACAACCTATAATTAGTTAATAAAATATCCTAAATCTAAGTGGGCCCTACACATTTGGCCATGAGGTCTACGTTGCATCACTTGGCCCAGCCGGGCTCATGGGTACCCCTAGCTCCTATGCACCGTGCACACCACCCACTGGGGCCTACCTAATTATCTATTCAATTGCACCATCCCATCACCCTCCCCAACCCCCGTATGCCACGGATCTTGTGGGTTTACACTGATTTGAATGGATTGGACTGTTGGATCGAGTGTCATAAAGTTTTTTTTTTTGATATAACACCGTTAAAATAAGAGAAACTTGTTTGATATAGTTTGGACATGTCCAACACAGGCTAGCAATGACATCGGTAAAGAAAATTTTTTCTATGTAGGTTGATGGCCCACCAAGGGGAAGGGGTAGCCGAAGAGGATTTAGATGAAGTAGTAACAATAGATTTGAGGAAGTGAAACCCATCCGAAGATTTCGCTCAGGATGGATTGGAATGGAGAAATAGAATTCATGTAGTTGACCCCAAAGTGAACCAGAGTTGGGATTACTTGATCCCACCTCTCTGTTACTCTCTCTCTCTCTCTCTCTCTCTCTCTCTCTCTCTCTCTCTCATTTTTTTAGTTTTTATTCTGAGTTTTTGACCATGTACTTGGCTTGCTCCTTCGACTATTAGTTGGTCATCTCTATTCTCTGCCACTAAAGTATTGAAGACAAATCTAATGTTCCCAGTTCAATCACTGGAAGAAGTGGATCACTATTGCTCTTCAAGACTTGAGATGTGTATTTTCTCCTTAATTCTCATTTGCAATTTCTGTGCAGGTGTTTTGCTCTTGACGTTGATAGATTGTCCCATCCCCACCCACTGCTTTTATGATTTTTGGGGTAGAACTCTTTTAGCTGATGCCAATGATGATTTCTTCCTTCGTTGTGGTTTTGGGATCTGCCACCACCTTCAATCATAGACACGTTCCGAGAAATCTAAAAACACCTCACTGTACATGTAGTGGCACCCCTTTTCCATCACCTCCATCAACCTCTCCCTCATCACAAATGGAAATTAATCAACATCTTTGCAATTTTTAGCATTTGATTTGGTCAGGCTGGGTTGGAGTTTTCTTGAGTCAGGCTCATGTCTTGATTTTGACTTTCATAAATTGACATGGGCATTTACCAAAACGAAGGCGAATCACTAAATCTTTGGTCATGGGCAATGAATGAAAACTGTATCATATGCATACACGAAGATTAATGAAGAAGAATGGGTTTGTTTATCATAGACATGGAAATACCGATGAGATCGTATCCATTTGATTCCACCACCTGCTAGTACAAGAATAATACAAACTGCCTAGCCTTCTAATTGCTGCTTTTAAATCCCCATCTTCCACTCTACATTGTCTAGCTATAGTTGAATTTGGTATTAGAAAAAAGGAAGAGGAAAATCCAATATAATGTAAGCAAGGATAAGAGAGGAAGGGAGAATGAGGAGAAAAGAAGCAGGGAGGAAGAAAGGGGGAATATGTGCATAGCCTTGCGAGCATGACCCCGCTAAACTTCTATTAAATCTTATTAAAGAAATAATACCCTAATATGATTGCAAGAACACCCTTAATAAGATGAGTTCCTACACACCCCCTCAAGTTGGAGCATGGATTTCAATCATTTCCCCACATTACGTTGAAGATAACTTTATCCCTTTAGTCAAGAAGTCTGCAACCTGGTTGTTTGGCTTTTAATAGGGCATTGTAACTTCTTTTTTTGAAGCAACTCTTTCCTTAACGACATGACAATATGCCTTGCTTGCTTCATCTACTCATCATAAACTGGATTAGTAGGAACTAGGATGGTTTCTATATTATCACAATGAAGCTTCATAGGAAGAGATACCTCCACCCTTAATTCTGACAACAAATTCTTCAACCAAAAAAGTTTACGAACTCCATAAACAATTGCCTGATATTTGCGCTCTGCACTAAATAAACCACCACATTCTTTCTTACTCTTCCTTGTAGCAAGATTACCACCATGGAATAAAGTAGTCCATCATATCATCATAATACCATGCTCAATTAGTATCTCTATAGATCTAAATGTAAAGACTAAAATGGTTCGCATACAAGATACGACTCCCTAAAGATTTCTTCAGATATCTAAGTATTTTATGATTATAAAATTGTTTGCATACAAGATGCGGCTCCCTAAAGATTTCTTCAGATGTGTATTTTATAAACAATGCTAAATGCCTGATTTGGGATGCATGCATGAACTGATTCATTGGATCGACTGCACAAGAAATGCCAAGGTCAAGTTGTTTCAAATATGACACCTTACCAACTAATCACTGATAAAGGCAAGTCAGGCAGTGGAACACCATTTTATATTTGAAGGTGATTATACTCTGTAGGAGCATCTATTGAATGAGCACCTACTTGTCCAGTATCACGGAGTAAAACTCTTAAGATGTACTTTTTGTTAGAGATAATGGTAGCTTCCATTATGGAGCGACTTCAAACGGGCTGCCGGCCCGCCAGGGATTTACCCTGGCACTACACGGCCTGCCATGGGCCTTGCTTGGAGCGGGCTGGGCCATGCCGTGCCTCCATGCCGGGCGTGCTCGGCATGCCTCTTTAATTTTTTTCCCGATTAATTTTTTTCGCCTTTTCGGTATTAAAATTAAAAATTAGAACACAAGCATGGAGAATGACAAAGATATTTAAGTGGTTCGGTCAAACTCGACCTACTCGACTGAAAAGAGAACCATTTGGATCTTAACTTCTTGAAGGTTTGTAAATAAAATTACCTTCAAAACCTTACAATCTTTTTAGAGAATGGCAGCCTAAAATATAGAGCAAGTGATTAGATCCAAAGTTGGCAGTGTCAATGGGATTTACTCTGTTAAATGTTTGTTTGACTATGAGAAATTACAAAAAATCTTGAAGTACGAAGAGATGATTTCCATTCCATGGCGAGTTTTCATTTTGCTGTGGACTTTGATACACAGATACTTCAAAATAGATAATATATCCTACTTTATTTTACTAAAGTTGTTGTGAGATAGGATAAGGGTTACGTGACTTAGTGTTATGTGAAAATTTCATACCCCCTCCATATAAATGACATTTCCATGCTGTATTTGAGCATTATAGGCTGTGACTGTGAGTAGACAGTGAAAAGTTTGTAGGGGTGGAAGAAGATTTGGAAAGGCTTTGAGTTGAGATGTAAGATTTGCAAAATGAAAAACCAAATAAACTTTTACCAGCCATTTTATCCACTAACTTAACATTAGTTGGAATGGCAGGTGGATTGAGAAATGGAAAACATGATATATAAAATGGGTGGGCCTGGCGGGCCGACCCTTATGGATGCGTCGGCCCGTAGTGCCGTGCCAAAAAGGGCCAGCTGTGCCTGTTACCTCGGCCATGGGCCGTGCCATTGACCGTGCTGCGGGCCGTTGACTGTCGGGCCGGGCATGGCCGTGCCAAATCGGGCTGGCCTGGCCCATTTGACTTCTCTAATTAGGATCTCAACAGTCCCAGATCTTTAATATCAAATTCTTACCCTAGAAATTGATTTTAATGATTGCACCTCATCCAGATCAGCACCCATGACCATTATGTCGTCCACACATACAGTAACAATGGCTATTCGACTTCAAGTGTACCCAAACTTTAATATTGCCTGACTAAATCTGTTGAACCATGCACAAATAGAATGCTGTAGACCATAAATTGGCCTTTTCAATTTGTAGATTGCCATTCAGGCATCATTTGTTAAATCAGATCTGGCCATTTATTAACAACACAAAAATAACTACGGGTATTGCGCTTGACTGCATCATTGGGCCAGTCGCTTGATTGGGCCTTGATGACTGGGCCTGATGATGGTTGGCTGTTGCTGTTTGTTTGGCCCACTGGACTGGAACACATGATGGCTGGCAGCCTACCTCTTGGGCTGAATCAAGTTTATATTTATTTTTTCTATTTTTAAATTTATTGTATTTTCTTAAGGAATTGGCTAATGCTTTTATTTTCTTTATATTTAATTAGTGGTAACTAGTAAGTAATATTTTTCATTGTCTTCTCTTAAATTGTCTCTCTCCATTGTTATATTGTTTCCTCGTTGATGTTGGTTTTGGTTATGTACTCAACTATTGTCAGTTTGACTAGTTTTGATTTCTTATGACAGAGGTTGAATCGATCATCAGAAGAAGAATTAGGCCAAAAATGAGGATACTTTATGGGAAAACGTAACTTCCATGGAAGAGAATCAAATGAAACACTTCCATAAAAATTCTCATAGAATCGAGAATGAAGTTTTCATTCTGTACATGGCAGATCCTGAATTAGTAATCATGTATTTTATTTCCTCTTTATCAATTAAAAGGAATAGCAATTTAAATACATGCATTAGTTACTTATTTATAATTTTTAGCTGATAGAGTGACAAAACCTAGAAGATCCAACAATTAGGGGTTGACACAACAATACTGTATAGGACCTAAATAATGTATAGGCATCTTATGCATGCTTGTTACGTTTTTCTTTTCTTTCAATAGGTCATTCTCATATTTTACCTCAATGTAAAAGGAATTCATAATATTCTATTTCCAACTATCTCTCCTCTCTGAAATGTTTTTAGAGGCTTAAAAACATTCATGATGATATGGCCAATATACATTATGTATTGCCAACTTTTGGTGGCTGTATCAGCCAAGGAAACTTCTTTTTTAACTCTGCTATTTTTGTGAGGCAATTATTATATTCTGGAAACATGTTTAGGTATTATTGAATGCATTGCAACTTTTTCACTTCAATCACTATATACGCTCAAGTAATATAAAATTCATCATTTATTGTTATACTTTTGACTTTTGCAGAACTTTCCATTCTATGTTCTCAACTTCAGAAGTGGAGGAATTTCTTGGTATTATCATTTCATTCTTCTTGGACCGTAAACTCGAGGGCCTTTCATTGCTTTTTGATGAATGCATGCAGTCAGTGATGAGTTTTTTCACAGATGATGAATGGCTTGCCAGCTCGAAGAAAGTAGCCAATGCTCTTGCTTACAGGTTACCGTATCCGATATATCAATTTGTGTTCACTTCCTGCTACTATATATGATAATCTAGTGAGTGACTATCATTTTTTTTTTAAATAGTGTTGACACTGCATCTTGATTTCTTGACTTTTGAAACCTTTTTCCTGTCATCTTTAATGACTCCATCCCTCGTGCCTGGGAGTTGAAGTGCTAGTTCCACTTTCTTTCCACCCCACCGGCAATTAACTGTCCCTCTTTCTCTGAAGAAGCTATCAGTTTTTGGCTGAGGAAGAAAGGTGTCACGGCCCAAAATCCAGGGCCCTCGGTGTCTGGATTACGAGTTCAATGTATCACACTTACAAATATACGTCAAGTCAACAGCAAGATAAGAATTTCAGGGCAAAAGCAATTTGATTTAATAATTGGAGTCTATTTCAACAAAAGATTCACTTTAAGTATATCCCAACCCAAAATATACAAAACCCAGCAACATTTTCATGTTGACAAAAGAATGCCCTTCAAAATGAAACAAAATGAATCCTCAAAATCAAGGTGTTGCGCCGCTCAGCCACAGACGTCAGAGCCTAGCTCTTGATCATCACGGTCCGCTTTGTATCCTATACCCTGATTACCTGGCAAGGGCCAACCAATGGTTCGGTCGAAACTAAGTGAGTATAAATCCAAATCTACTTGTGTGTGTGAGCATGCGATGCAGCAGCAATACCGTATCAGTGCAGCAAAGCACGTGGGCCACATGTGGGACCCATGAAATTCTGATTTTTAAATTATCATTAGCTTTAATTTCAGGGAAGATGGTAATTAGGATTAGTTTCTAATTTGGATAGGATTATTATTTGGTTTCCTAGTTCGATTAGGATTGTTTTCTTAGCCCTTAAGTTTCTTTTCTTATAAATATAACATTGTAGAGATTGGTAATCTCAGATTTGGAGATTAATAGAATTTTCCCTATGTGGGTTATCGTCGGACAGTTGTCTTCTTCGCGTGATGGTTCCCGTGGGAACCCTAATTGTGGCCCGGTACTTGCGATCGTAACCCTACGATTGCATCATCATGCAACATGTTGAGAGAGAGAGAGAGAGAGAGAGAGAGAGAGAGAGAGAGAGAGAGAGAGAGAGAGAGAGAGAGAGAGAGAGAGAGAGAGAGAGAGAGAGAGAGAGAGAGAGAGAGATGTCGTGCTAGCAGTCTAGTGGTGTCCAAAAGGGGCCTCCTCCATTCAACTAGGCTGTCCAATTTGATTAAGCTTTCTTTATTAACCCCAACAGCCATAAGGGCTTGTTCTGAAAGCGGTTCCGTATGCATAACCTGGGTTTTAAGTTGCTGTTACCGGAGTCATCATTGATATCCATTGGTGTATGGTCTATTCCATGACTAAATCATTATGGGTTTGAGATGCATGTAAACCACGAAATACCATATTATCATCCTCACAGGTCATAATTAATGCCACCGATTTCATAGCTATGGCCCATGACTCATTTATACAAGAACTACACCCAAGCTACATAATACATGTATGTTAAGCATAAAAACATCACCCATATAAAAGGTTCCTAACTTCAGATTATCATTTTTAGCATGTTCTAAAAAGATTGCATAAAGACCAAGCATTTAAGGAATGACCATGCTCAAAACTGCAATAGGGTTCAGCCATATCTAAAATTCCAATAATGGAGTTCAAGTGGCACAAGAAAACCCACCCTTAAATTCAGTTAGAAATGCACAAACATATCATGTATGCAAATTTCATAACTAGTGTACACACCCATAATTGACGTATTGACATAGTTCAGATCTGAAACCATTTGACAGCTCCTATAGTTGATCAACATTAGAACTAAAATTAAAAATTGTGAAGATGTACCATGTGGATAATCCAATACTATCAAAATATTAAAAAAAAAACCAGACCATGGATCCTACCAGAATGCAATGGCAATTAGTGTCAACCAGTTCCCAACGGCCAGATTTGGTTCAACCCATCAAAATCCCCAAATATGGGGGTTTTGCCAAGACCTGAACCCACCTTATTGTGCTTGACCAACTCAGAAAATGATAGAGTTCAGATTTCACCCAAACCCCCAATACCCAGTCCGGCCAAGCTTAGTCTCCACTTGGTGGAGGTTGGCTATTGCGTTTGGGTTTCCCAATGATGTTTTCCAAGTTAGAAAAATCCCCACTCTTCAGAGATTCAGGTCCGGTGGTTTTGTTTAACATACATTAGGGTCCCAAGGTTGAAGAAAATCCAAGAAATACAAGTAGATGGGGATTGACTCACCTTGAATCGAACCTAACTGCCCTAATGGCTTGTGGAAGGCTGTAAGACATCCAAATCTGAAGGTTTGCTCCTCTTCTCTCGTTTTCCTTTGGCCTCCTTCAAGTTCTTCTCCTTTTTTTGCTTCCAAGGTGTGGATAGGGTTAGGGTTTTTCTTGAGGAGAGGTGAAGAGAAGAAAGAGAGTAAAGGGAGATGGGGGGTGTGGCTGTTGACAAAGAGGAAAGGGGGTATATGGGCTGTCAACAAAGAGGAATGGAGGTATAGGGTCGTGCGCATGGCCCCCCACTCCTCTATACTTACAAAAATCGTGGGCCTCCTTCTAAATGAGACTTCTCACATCCATAATACGAACCATGGACCACAATCCTCCATACCAAATAACACAAGTTGTGGGCCCCATGGTTCAAATAGTGTAGCAGCCACATTATTAGCCGTAGTGGTTGAGGCTGCTATGCTATTTTGAAAATAGTGGCGTTACGGTCTAAAACCTTGTGGAGGCAAGTGGTTTTAATTTTAAACGTTGTTTTTCCTATTTTCCTATTTTTTTCTCCTCAATAGCCTTTCATTAAGTTGTCTCTACCCTTATATGGTTTCAAATCACTAAAAAGAATACACAAGGTTGACTGTTATACAAGATTCAAATTTTTTGATGACCTTAAAAAAAATTCACACCGCTATACCGCTATGTATTGCCCGTTATGTAACATTTTAGCCCTTGGCCGCTATGCCCGCCGCAACTGCTATTTTTTTTAAAAAATCTTTGTGGGCTTTCTATAAAGCGTAGAACCAACTTCTTAATGGATTAATCCCATGGTCCTACCAATTACTTCACTAATAATTCAAAATACCTTCTACAGATAATCTATCGATTAAAATCGACAACCCATATTCGGATATTCCTAGAAATAATTGAAAATAACAGAATTTTTCTCCGGTTGCCAAATGACAACAATGCATGTCATTCTTGCTATTGCTTCATGGTCATGGCCACTGTATTAAATGGACGTGAAGAATGCCTTCCTCCATGGAGATCTTAAAGAAGAGGTCTACATGCGCCTCCCTCCGGGTTATGATTCTACCTCCAAAAATGAATTGGCTTGGCTCCGTCGATCCTTATATGGTCTCAAACAAGCACCCAAAGCTTGGTTTGAGAAATTTTGTTCTACTCTGCTTCATCTTGATTTTTCTCTGAGTCCCTATGATCTGTAGCTATTCACAATTATTACTCAAGATACCGCATTACTTCTAGTGTACGTGGATGATATCATCATCATGGGCACTCATAGTAACATGATCCGTGATCTGCAAAAGTCACTTAAAGCTGCATTCCATATGAAGGATCTAGCCCATTGACATATTTCTTGGGTTTTGAGGTACAACAATCCCTGAAATGACTTTTTCTCTATCAACATAAGTATGTTACTGACCTCGTTGAACTTGATGGACTACATGGTGCCACACCTGTGGACACTCCATTAGAGGTCAATCTGAACCTCCGAAAAGATGATGAGGATCTCCCTTTTGACTTGACCTCTTACAGACGCTTAGTCAGTAGTCTTGTCTACTTGACCATCACTCGGCTTGACATCTCTTATGCTGTAAATGTGGTAACTCAATTCATGACAACACCATGCCATCACCATCTGGTGGCTTTAAAAAAGGATCATACGATACCCTCTTGGTTCTCCAACTCGAGGATTGTTTTTTCCAGTTGGCACACCACTTACACTGAGTGCTTAGTCTGATGCAGATTGGGCAAGATGCCCAGATACTCGTAAATCTACTACGGGCCGGTGTCTTTATTTGGGCGAGGCACTAATTTCTTGGAAATGCAAAAAGTAAGATAAGGTCTCAAAATCTTCCATAGAATCTGAATATTGTGCTATGTCTTTTGCATGTTCCGAGATTCTATGGCTTCGTGGTTTACTTTTAGATCTTGGTTTTTCTCAGACATTAGTTACACCCCTCCATGACTAGTATCATTCGCATCACTGAGAATCCATATCTTCATGAACGTACAAAACATATTGAAGTGGATTGTCACTTAATTCGAAATGAATATGATCGCCAGGTCATCTGTCTTCCACATGTTTCCAATGATCTCCAAATTGTTGATATCTTCACAAAAGGGTTATCTTGGCCTCGTCATGAGTTCCTTGTTTGCAACTTGCTACTGTTTTGACCTAGCATTAAGTTGGGTGGGGGGGGGGGGGGGGGGGGGGGGGGGGGGGGGGGGGGTGGGTTGGTGGTTTAACCACAGCTGGCCCACAAGGCCCATGTACAATTGTCCCAGTTCATGACTAACCCATCATAGGAGATATTAGTTGACTAAATATCTTTGTAACATATATATAGGACTATAATTGGTATACCTTACATGTATAAAGATTGTAATCGCCTTGATTGAAGGCTGGAAGAGATTATAAAAGAAAGGAGGATCGACCAAGGGTTGCATCCAAGTTTTCCATCAATTTCCATTTATCTCTTCCGGGTCGTGTCATCCAATTCCCCAGTGTTCCATGTATTTACCAAAACAACAAAATCCTAATCCACTATTTTCTTAAAAAAAAATCTAAGCACATAGCTTTTTAAAGCTTGCTCAATCCAAATTCTGAGGAACTTAGAGTCTCTCTCTCTCTCCAACAAGAATCCTAAAAGGGGGAAGAAAGCACCAAAATCTTGAGCTGTTAGTAAACGACATAACAATTTATATCAACACCTCCCTCGAACGGAAAGTCATTCGAATTCGAAACTGAACAAACAAATGGAATAGACAGACCAGGCAGACAGATGGAGGTAATATGCCTCCCAGGGGTTTCGAGCTCTCGACCTTTGGCTCTGATACCATGTTAATAACCAGTAACGACAAAAGCTCAAGCTGTTAGTGAACAACATTACAATTTATATCAACATAAACGAGCATGTTGAGGCTCTCAATATGATCAATACAATTGATGTGTTCAATTTATTGGCTGATGGGATGTTTTGGGGATGAGGACGATACTTGTAGTTGTACCTCATAAAATTACTAAGCAGCACCAACTGATTTGTGGTTCATGTTGTTTGATATGTAGTGAATGAGTCTATATTTGTGAACCATGATGAGCTCAGGAAGCCTGTCTATTACCCCCATTGGCTCATAAACCTATTCAAACCTTACTCATTCGCTACAATTGAGCATACATTGTTAGCCCATTGGTTGTTTGGAGCTCATCAAGCATTTCTTTGGATGAAGATCGAGAAATACGTTTATTACTATTTTATTCACTTTAAATGGGCTTAATGAAGAGCTCTGCCGGTTGATAACTATGCCTTAATCCCTTTTTTTTAAACAAATTTTGTCCTAAGTTATTGGGATTCTAGAGGATCTCTCGTATTTACTTTTGTATGGTTTTATATGAGCCACTGACTGGGATGCAAAGAAATCATTGGAAAGAATAAACTGAAGAAGAATTGGTGAAAGGGTGATAAGGATCTGAAAACGAAGTATGAACCTAGGGGCTAGGATACCGAGGGGTAATTGGTATGGTAGGAATCTTGTAGATTCCATATGTACTCTATAATGAGTGAGGAAAATGAACTTCTGGAAACACTTTGAGAATAAAAAATGTGTTTGAAACTCCAAGTGGTTTCTTTGGAATGAATATTGCCAGCATTTTAAAAGGGATTTAAATTATAGCGAGATTGAGAATTTGTTGATCTCCTAAAATCTAGGTATTTAAACAGTCAGTCTCTTCTTCTTCTTCCTCTTTTTCTGCTTCTCCTCCTCCTCTCTCTCTGTCGTTTTTCCAGAGGCTGGGAGGTGGTGGTGTTAAGATGACGTGAACCTACATCCTTGGAGATGCAAAGGTATGTACTTCATATGATATTATTGATATAAGTCAAGCATGCTCTTCGTATGATGATGTCGGTCTCATCTGTCATTGCTACTATGGTGGAAGATTGGGGGATTTTGGATAGCTATATTGTTCGTTTTTTCCCCCTTCTATTTTTTTCATTTACTATTTCTTTTTCAAAAATTTTATGATAACAATTTACAATGGTTTGATGGTATTTGGATCAAATGTCTCTTTAAATGGTTGGTCATCTGTTTGTATAGAATTTTGGTGCTTGTACTTGTGATCTCTTGAGCTTTGAATTTTTCATGCCATGAGAGCTGTAATTTGATGGTCCATTTAGAATAATTGTCCTTGGCATTGTTGGATGTTGGTACCTGAATTTTGTTAATTACATTCATATGTTTCAGTTTTACTGATGCTTTGGTTTTGGTCATATTCACCGATTAGTGCAGAATACCAAAAGACTCAAACTGCTTAAGAATGGTGGAGTGCATTTCAGGGGCTAGCATTCGTAGTAAGCATCTGAGAAATGAAGTGGCCCTTCAAATTCTTTTAAACTGCTTCGAAATGAAGGCAAGTTACTATCCATAGTGGCTTGCATGTTCGATGAATTCATAAATGTATATCATTTCATCTTCTCTTTATTTTTGTTAATTAGTTATTTTGCATGATCTTCGTGTTGGTTTCTTTTCTTCAACCTTTCTATTGGAACACTTTGGTTTTTGTCGCTTTTATTTTGATTTTCTTGCTTCCATCATCACCACCATTATTATTTGAAATAAAAAAGCAAAGAAATAAACATTGAAAATATTTCATGTATGAAAAAATTACAAATTCAAATTTTTGTCGTTGGGCAATGAGAAAATTATCTCTTTCGTAATTTCAAATGATAAACAGCTTCAAGTGATGTGGGAATCACAACCAAAGCAGGTTGAAATTACGATGAAGACCACAATCAACAATCTAACTAGATGATGAGGGTATGATAGCATTATCCCTCGATCTATTGGCGACAAAACTGAAAGTAAAAGACTAAAGAGAAATTTGTATTCGATAGAATAGAGTGATCTTCCCATTGTGGTTTGATTCTCTATTTATATTGAAATCAATCCTTGTTTACAGATACAAGTCAATCATAGATATTAGTTATGTCAAATCAGTGTTTTTAAAAGCGCGAGGCGCATCAAGGTGCTAAGGTCTCCTGGGGCCTAGGCGCTAAGGCGCGAGGCAAGGCGCGGCGAGGGCTTCATTGAAGCGAGGCGCACATTGTATATAAAAAAATATATATTTTGGTATAGACAGATAATTCACAAAATAAAACAAAAGTAGAACAAACTAGAACAAATTAGACCGACAAGATAATTGACAAGGAATATTAGAAAAATTCTATACTTCATAAAGCATTCATCACTCTAAATGTTAAACATTCAACAAAAGTACCAAAACCCATCAAAACCAATACAACTTCAAAGTCAAAACAACAACACAGATGATCCTAAGGAGGACCTAACATTCAGATTTACAGCAGCTAAACAATGTTAGAAAAAAAAGAAAAAAAAAAGAAAGCATGATCTGATTGAAGAACAGGAAAAAAAAAAAGAAAGAAAATCAGTGGCAGCAAAAATAATTGAGCAGTGGCAGCAACAGCAACAGAAAGAAAACAGCAGCAGCACAAGAAACAGCAGAAGTAGAGCCGTAGAGGTTACCAAAAAGTAGCAGCAGAACAAGAAAACAAAACAGAAAAAACAGTTGCTGGAAAAAAAAAACTGCAGTAGAAACAAGCAGAAGTAGAGGTCACCAAAAACCAAAAGCAGAAGCAGAAACAGCTTGAAACAATTACAGCAGACATCACCAAAACAAAAAAAAAAAAAAAAAAAAAGAAAAGAAAGAGAAAACATAAAACAGTAGCAGCAGAACAAAAAACATTACAGCAGCAGAAAAGAAAAAAAAAAAGAAAAGAAAACAGTAGCAGCAGAACAAAAAAAATTATAGCAGCATAACAGAAAAAAAAGAAAACAGAAAACAGTTCAAAAAAAATTACAGCAGCAGAACAGGAAAAAAAAAATAGAACACAGTAGCAGCAGAAGAAGAGTAAAGGAAAGAAAAGAAACAAAAAGAAAGCAAGGAAATGATGTACCTGTATAGCCGGACGCGAGAAAAGCACAGCCAGACGCGAGAAGAGCACAGCACAGCCGGACGACCTGCACAGCACAGCCGGCAGCTTCTTCCTTCTTCCGTTTCTCTCTTCTTTTTTTTTTCCCGTTTCGTTACTCTAAGTCAGTGGAGATGACTTAAGGCACGAATATAAGAGGGGCTTTTCTGCTGGGCTGTTCTGTGTTGGGCTGGAGCCGCTGGACCTTTTTTTTAAGCCCTTTGACTTTTTTTTTTTTTAAAGTTTAAGTTATGGGCCTCTTTGAAAGAAGCCCACTAGGCGCGCGCTTTGGCCTGATCCAAAGGTGCGCGACTTATGGGCTTTTACTGCGCCTGGGTGAAGTCGCCTCGCCCCATGTGTCTTGAGATGCAGGCCCAGCGCCTTGATGCGTCACAACACTGTGTCAAATATCCTAATTACAGGTGATTGAGATAATTAAGAATTAAAAAACTATGGTAATGTGAGACCCCAATCCTCTTGAGCAAGGATGAAAATAGCGGTAGCGGCGGGCGTAGCGGCCCACCTCCAAAACGCTATGTAGCGGTGCGATTTGAAAAAATCGTAAAAAAAAAAATCTGAAAATTTTATAGAAATCTAGAATATTGGAAAATGAGAGAAAATGTTTTTTTTTTTTTTTTTTTTGCGAAAGGAACTAAGTTGAGGGGGGCTTAGCAGTCACCTCATTGTATGAGATCCTGTATCACTATATAAATAGAAATAATAGTAATAATCATTTTTCTCACCATGTATTCTTGTTGCTTAGTCATGCTAACTTAGAAACTAATGAAAGGCTCATAAAAAAAAAAATTGTCATGAAGTCAAGACGTAAGACTTAAGAGTACGTAGAGAAAATAATACCTCTACCAAAGGGGGTGTCTAATACGATGTACCTAGAAAAGAACTCTCTGTATCGACTGTAATTTGGCGAGATCATGTGCTTTTTTTTTGTGTTCTTTTAAATATAAAAGAGTAGAAGAGTTGAGTATAAATGTTATTTGGAGAGAACAGGAAAAGAAATAAGTCTTATTATGCATTTTAATTTTTTTTGAAAAATACAAATCTGTCTCACTTCGTAGCGGCCGCTACGGATGTGAACGCCGCTAAATGCGCTTTAGCGTAATGGTGAAGGCCGCTACGCCGGATATAGAGCCGCTATTTTCATCCATGTGCTTGAGTAATCCCTTGAGGCGAGACCATGTTAAGTGATCCTATGAGCTAAGAGAGGGGAAGCTGCAGGGGTAAGTGTGGAGTGCTTCGGTTAGCTGAGAGGTGATCGTGAGGTTGACCATAAGGTTTGTTCGAGTCCCACATTAGAAATATCGAAGTCCTAACCCTGGGATAAATGCACGCCTTGGCCTTAATCTAGTGTGACGCATTTAAAAGTCGTGAGAACGAAAGTCATCCAAAGCAGACAATGGCACACTAATAATGGGGCGGGCTGTTACATTTGGTATCAGAGCCGAGGACGGCTTTATTTCCGGTCGGGGAGAGTGTGAGACACCAATCCACCTGGGTAATCCCTTGAGGTTAGACCAGGTCAAGTGATCCGTGAGCCAAGGAAGGGGAAGCCACATGGGTAAGAGTGCTTCCGTTAGCTGAGAGGTGATTGTGAGGCTGACCGTAAGGTTTGTCGGAGTCCCACATTGGAAATATCTAATTCCTCACCGTTGGATAAATGGATGGCTTGGCCTTAACCCCATGTGATGCATTTTAAAGCTGTGAGAACGAAAGTCATCCAAAGTGGGCACTCTCACAGTGACAGTGGATCGGGTTGTTACAGGTAAACCTATGATACAAAAAATATATGTCCCTCCACACATTGTTGTAGTCCGCTTGACTATCATATTCTAATAGTCCTTCAAATTGATGCTAAGGAATCAACTGGCAACAATTTGCATATGGAGAATTGATGTTGGTCAAATGTTAATGCATTTTTATTGTTAGCATTTCGAAAAAAAGATTAATGCTTTCATGAAAATATCAGCAAATTGGAGATCTGAACGCTCTTGAGGAATAATAATAATATGGTGATCGAAGGCATCACTAGTAGAATGGTAATCCGCTTCAAAATGTTTGTTCGTATATAAATTGCATTTTCCACCATATTAGTTGCACTTGTGTTATCCGCAAGAAGTGGAATAGAATGGTGTTGAGAAAATCCAAGTTTAGAGTGAAGTAGATTTCTGTGCAAGCAGGAACATGAAGCGGTATTTTGCTTCAATGCTGGACTTGGAAACTTGATCTTGTTTTTTACTTTTCCATGAGATTAAGGAGTTGCGTAGTTGCATGCACCATACTGGTAGACTGATGAGCATTAGGACACTAGGCCAGTCAACATCACTATAAGTAGAAATTGTAAGCTTGCACCTAAATATGAACGAACAAACCTCGATTTTCCATACGCTTGAGATCACATATGATTACAACATCCTAAAGATGCCACAGAGCTGTTATGAATTTGACTAACAACATGAACATCTTGTGAAATATCTATCCTGTTAATGGTTAAGCATACCAAATTGCCAATGAGCTGCTGCTAAATAGTAGGTTAGACAAAGGGTTTCCATCATCTTTTCTGAATTTAACATTAACCTCTAGAGGTGTATCAACGGGATGAGAGGTCACTAACCCAGCCATGGTAATGAGGTCTTTGGTATACTATTGTGGATTTACAAAGGTTGCTTTTTCTGTGGATGCACTATTAGACCAAGAAACATGTGAGAAGACCAATGCCCTTCCTGTGTAAGGAGGAGAAAAAGGGTCGAAGCTATTGGATACTGTCCGGATCATTTCCGATGATAATAATGTTATCAACATAGACAAGCAAGGAGTATGAGGCCGGTAGATGATTGGCCAATCAACATTGAGGGATCATAGTGACTTTGTTGAAATGCAGCCGATAGGAGAGGTAGTGAGAATTTTCGAACCTTGTAAGTAGAGTCTGCTTCAACCTCTAAGAGATCATCTTAGACAACATATAGTACTATCGGATTCTTGAGGTATTTGAGAAGGGGACACAAAATTTCTTTTTTTAGATCTCCATATAAAAAGGCATTATTCTCATCTAGTTGAGAAAGTGGCCAAGATTGGGAAGCAGAAATTACAATGATGGTTTGGACAATGGTCATTATGGCAACTATTTATAATCTATCCCATTCTCTTGTTTGTTTCCAAGTGCCGCCAATCGGGCCTTGTAGTGATCCAAAGTCCCATTGGATTTGAGTTTGATGAATTGCATCCAGGAGGAGTCAAATGAGAGGAATAAGGAACAAATCCTAGGATTTATTTTGAATAAATGCATCAAGGTCCTCTTGCACTGCCTTTTGTTGATGCTCATGTTCCATAGCATGTGAATAAGAAATAGGAATGAGGGTACAACATAAGGGGGCAAATTAAGTGGATTGTGGAAAACAATAGCTATCATGCAAATTCCTCGTGTTACCTTCAGGTAACAACAACTGGTTTGAAACTGAGTTATGGAAGACAATGATGTGACTGAAAAGTCTGGGAGATGAGAAATTGGAGAAGAATTGGACGAGGCTTTATGTTGCTGGAAGAAATATCGACTTTCAAGTAAAACAACGTTTTAGGACATGCTGATATGACACGGCTGGAGCATATCATAAGAAAAGCTCATTTGGTGGATTGAGCCGTAAGCTATGTCGTTCAAATTTTCATGGGTGGCAAATCAACTTAGAAGATGGAACCCAAGGTATGAAGATCACTATAGTTGGGATGCTGTTTATGACCGAAAAAATAACGGGTTTGGTTGTATAGTTTAAGAGAGGGAATCTGTTTAATAGATGAAGAACTGTGGATATAGTTTCAACCCTTAAATAATAATAGTAGTAGTAGTAGTAGTAATAATAATTATAGGACAGATGACTCGAGAAGTAAACTGTGAACATCAAGAAGATGCCAGTTTTCCAAAACCCAACCCCAACCCCCCACCCCCTCCTTCTGTTGAGGGGTATTTAATGGACATGTAATGTGAGAAATGATGCCTTCACTTTCAGAAATGGTTGATACCCATGGATGCATATTCTCCCCCAAATCAGAATGGATAAATTTGATTGCTGTGGAGAATTGGTTTTCTATTGAAGGCAATTAATTTTTTTTCCAGGAAGCAAATACTCTCTTTAGCAAGCCCAAAAAAAAAATCCATATAAATTTGTTAAATCATCTATAATGTCACAAAAATATTTATACCTCGAGAGTGTGATGGTAGGGAAAATTCCCCAACATCACCTGTGACTTAAATCAAAACAAGATGTATTAATTTCATCGTGTGGGAAAATGGATCACTTCATTTTTCTCCATGTTGCAACCTGAACATTCAAAGGGCACATCATGTGATGAGAAAAGTATATTATTCGATAACACTAACGAGTTCAACAGGGAAAGAAACTTACTCTCATTTGGATGTTCCAAATGATCACGCGGTGACTGACAGAATTCTTTAGAAGAAGAAACTCAAAATAAGGAAAAATTGTGTTATAATGCAGTGATTGTTGGCAAGGAAAGAAGGAATAGTCGTCCACTTTTAGGCCCTTTCCCGGTCAACTTTCTTTTTTCCCAACCCTGTATAACACATTACACAACCATCATTAGAAAATGAGATAGTTCAATTGTTGTCAAGTAACTGACCAACAGAAAGTAGATTAATTGACAATTGATGAGTAAGAAACACATTATGTAAGGGCAAAGAATGAGAAATATGACCAGTAGGAAGTTTTTTCTCCCTCAATTGTATGTATTTGTAAAGGTCACTTATATGGTTGGGCCTTTTCAAGATCACACTATCATGTCATATAATTGGATGCACTTGAATCAAAATACCAGACTAAAGATGAATTGGTATTCCTACTACATAGACCCTTACATTACTTTGGCCAATTTTCATTAGTCCAAGCCGGTTGATATCTCAATATAACTCAAATGTCAAATATTGAAAAGGATGAAGGTGATACTGTTAATCAGGCCCAAGGCCCATGAGAAGATCCAACACATATATCACACGTGGATTGATTGGGTTCAATAGTAATGCAACTGTGCATATTCTTTTAATTAGTTAGTTTCCTAACTTAGAATAGCAATTGATGTAATTGGTTAGTTTCCTAACTTAGAATAGCAAGTGATGTAATTGGTTAGTTTCCTAACTTAGAATAGCAAGTGATGTAATTGGTTAGTTTCCTTAACTTTGAGCCTTGAATGAAGGCATGTAATACCTATATATAGTGATGAATACTCTCAAATAAAGGACACGACAATACATTCTCAGTATTGATTTAACAACCATTGTGCTCAAGGTTCTGTGTTCATAAAATTGTCATGGTATCCGAGCAAGGTTCAAGGAAAATTTGTTCTTTTGTTTTTCAAAGCATCAAGACAATAAGATCATAGTAGATTCATCTCTCTCGTGCAAGGAAAACAGATGAAGGATCTGTCTCAGTCCCTTCTACACCCTGCGGCATCATCATTTTCAAAGTGGCCCACCCCAGATCATCACAGCCATCTCAGAGATCCATATAGCCTTGGTTGCCTGGTTTTTCTAAGTCCTTTGGTGACTTTTTCAGAATTTTTGGGCACCTCCAGGTTTGTGTTTCACTCCTCAAAGTTCTTCAAGAACTTCATATTGTTTTCATCAAGACCATCCAGAATATTGGATTTTCATTAGAATCAGATCATTCTTGTTCCAATGGAAGACAGAACAGGGGGACTTCTCAGATCTGTCCCCTAATCTTTGGCCAGCACCAGTCGTGGGGCCCACATAGTGGATCTAGATCAACTGTCAAGGTCGTCAGGCCTGTTGTGCACAATTTTTGTGCTGTTTTTTTTTTTTTTTATTATTATTTTCTCTTCGTTGGAAATTGTTTTCTACCCACAGGGAAGGGTTTTATACAATTTCTCTTAACTGTTGCTGCGTCATATCGCTATTCAATCATATTTTTTTGGCCAACATCGATTGCGATGGAAAAAATCTGAAGTTACCTTGATTCGATTCATGGGAAAAAACTACCCTGCTTGGTCTTTTCAGTTCCAAATATATCTGGAAGCTAAGGACTTGTGGGGCTATATTTCTGGAGCTGACTCTAAACCTACAGAAGATGAGAAGAAGATATCATCTTGGCATACTAAAGATGCAAAAATACTGTGATCTGTCGAGCCCCATCTAATTATGAATCTCAAACCTTACCCAACCTCTAGAGCCATGTGGGGGTATCTGAAGAAAGTGTACCATCAAGATAACTAAGCACGTCAATTTCATCTTGAATGTGCAATTGCTGAATATGTACAAGGGACCTAGTCGATCCAAGACTACTATTCAGTATTTCGTATGCTATGGTCGAAATACGATAGTATTAAATATGCAGATGTGGCTGACAATGTCTTGACAGTTATTCAAGATCTTCAGGCCTCTAGTCAAAGGGATCAGTTTTTTATGAAACTACGCACTGAATATGAAAGTGTCCGATCTGTGCTGATGAATCGGACCCCATTACCTTCTTTGGATGTATGCTTGAATGAACTCCTACGCGAGGAACAGCGCATTGCAACATCAGCTCGTATAGCTCAACAAAAGACTGAGATCTATTCAGTCGCATTCTCGGCTAATAAGGCTTCTCAGCCTCCGCCTCGAGACTTGAGTAAAATGCAGTGTTGTAGTTGTCAAAAATTTTGGCACGTTGCAACTCAATGCAAACATTAGGTCTGCAGTTACTGTAAAAGTCGGGACATATCATCTTTGAATGTCCCCGCGGCCCACAATGTCCATCTCCACAGTCTCAGACTTCGCATGCTTATGTTGCTTCTTCAGTTATTCCTACTCCTACATTTGCACCCTCACAGCTTGGGCCCTCATCATCTCTCACTCCTGAATTAGTACAACAAATGATTGTCAATGCCCTCTCTGCTTTTGGTCTCTCAAGTACGTCCCCGCCATCTTCTACTTGGTTCCTTGATTATGGGGCATCAAATCATATGACGTATTCCCGTGCCTCACTCTTCAATATGGCACAATACAATGGCAAACTTTAGATACAAATTGCTAATGGCGGCAATGTACCCATTACTGCTCTCGGAGATATCCTTGGTCCCATCCCTTTGAAAAATGTTTACCTTTGTCCCAATTTAACTTCAAACCTATTGTCAGTTGGACAACTTGTTGAAAATAATTGTAACATCTCTTTCTCTTCTTCTGGTTGTGTTGTGCAGGACTAGATGTCTGGGAAGGAGATCGCGAGGGGGCCTAAGTGTGGACGCTTGTTTCCGCTAAATTTTTTTAAGCTTTCTAGGGATAAATTTGACAATGGTGTGTTTTGTTCTTCTATTAGAGATAACTGCCAATTGTGGCATAATAGACTTGGACACCCTAATTCTTATGTTAAATTTTGGTTTATTAAATAAAACTACTGGTTCATCTTCTTGTGTGCCTTTTGATCGTGCTCCTTGCAAAATGAGAAAGAGCAAAACCCTTCCTTTTCCTATTTCCACTTCACACAGCACTAAGTGTTTTGATTTGATTCGTAGTGATGTATGGGGAATTGCTCCCGCTCTTTCTCACGCTCACTATAAATACTTTTGTGACTTTTATTGATGATTTCAGTCGGTTCACATGGGTTTACTTTCTACATTTTAAATCTGATGTTTTTTATGTTTTTAAAATTTTTTTGGCTTATGTTGAGAATCAATTTTCCACATGCATTAAAATCTTGCGATCTGATTCAGGCGGGGAATATGTGTCCTCTGATTTTCAACTATTTTTGCAAACCAAAGGCATTATTTCTCACAGAACTTGTCCTTATACTCCACAGCAGAATGGAGTCGCTGAAAGGAAAAATAGACATCTCCTTGACATCACTTGTTCCCTTCTTGAATCATCGGTTCCTACTCGTTTTTGGGTTGAGGCATTGGCTACTGCAGCTCATCTTATAAATCGTATGCCCTCAACCTCTATTGAAAATCAGAGCCCATATTACCGACTGTACAAGACATCTCCATCCTATGATGATCTTCATGTTTTTGGCTCAACTTGCTTTGTGCATTTGCCTCCTTCTGAAAGGACCAAACTTACAACTCAATCAGCTCAGTGTGTTTTTTTAGGCTATGCACCATTCCAAAAGGGTTCCTTTGCTATGATCCCAACATTCGTTGCATCCGTACCTCTAGGAATGTCGTATTTTTTGAAAACAAGTATTTTTTTCAAAGAGTATGTACCACTGTATTACTATTGAACCCAATCAATCCACGTGTGATATATGTGTTGGATCTTCTCATGGGCCTTGGGCCTGATTAACAGATACTATTTCGGATTCTATTATTTCTTTCAATAGTCGGAAACCTTATTTACTTTACCGTAACCCAACCTATCATTTTCCACACTATCCATATTGTCAGCCAATTAAGGTGGATCCTCAACATCTTTGTATGGCAGTTGTTTAACAGATTATTTGTTATCTCCATGGTACTTCTAATTGGGGATTGTTTTTTCAAACAATTCGTCATTGATATTATCTACTTGTACTGATGTTGATTGGGCTGGTTGTCTAGACACCGACAACCTACAACATAATTATGTATGTTTTTGGAGGGTGCTTGATCTCTTTTAAATGTAAAATCCATGATCAGATCATCAAGTCTTCCATGAAATTGAATATTGAGTATGTCTTCCACTTGCTTGGAAATTGTTTGTCTTTGTTCGCTTCTGGGATCCCACACCAACCCACTCCTCTTCATGCGAACAACTCCAACTATCATGAATGCACAAGAGTAGCCGTCATTGTATCCGTGAATCCTATAACCTACTCGAGTTACCAACTTACCATATGCCTCTTCAAATCTAAAAGTTGATGGTATCAATTGAACGAATATGAAACAAACTGCTAGAAAATATATGATCCCCAACTAGGTCATTGAACCTCCTCTTAGTGCCATTTAGTGTCCTTACCAAAATACATAATTGGGAATTCCTTGGAATCTAGGGATTACCCCCATACCCCCAACTTATAAAGTCATACAATGATTGCACAAATTAGAAAGTCTAACCCCCCCCCCCCCCCCCCCCAAAAAAAAAAAAAAAAAAAAAAAAAAAAAAACCACCCAAATTGATGATGGCGAGTCAACCAATATTAATTTGTTAAGAAAGAATTGATGTTTGGCACGTGGTAGAGCTTTGGCGAAGATATCAGCAACTTGAAGATTAGTAGTCGAATGAGGAAGAGTGATGCAATATGAAAAGCTTCACAAATGTAGTGGCAATCAACTTCAATATGCTTTATTCTTTCTTGAAATACTGGATTCTCAATAATTAAAATGGCACTTATAAGGGAGTAGCATTCTGCTGAGGAAAGCCAAGTTCATCTAGAAAACGCCAGATCCAAACAACCTTAGAATAAGCCGACTACGAGCAATATTCTGCTTCAGTAGAGGATTTTGCATCTCCAAGAAAGACAAACCATCCTGTTGTTGAACGACGAGTATCTGGACATCCAACCCAATTCGCATCACAATATGCATTAAGGTTCATATTGGAATTAGCTGGAAAGAAAATTCAACATTCCGAAGTCCCAAGGAGATAGCGAATGATGTGCGTGATAGTAGCCATGTGATGATGAGTTGGCTGAGTCATGAACTAACTGACAAGATTAACCGCATGAGAAATTTCTGGCCCAGTGATTGTCAAGTAAATGAGACTGCCAACAAGTTTCCTATAGATAGTAGGTTCTGCAAGAAGATTTCCATCATCATTCTGGTATTTCACATTCAATTCTAACGAGTATCAACATGAGTTGAATTTTGGAGGCATGCTTGGACAATGGTCTTTGGTATACTTATGTTTATTAACGAATAGTCCTCCCTTGACTTTGTGCACTTGTAAACCCAATAATTATGTGAGAGGACCTAAATCTTTCATATGGAAAGAAGCAATAAGAACCTTTTGCAATTTCAGAATACCATCAGGATCTGTACTAGAGATAATTATGTGTTAACATACACAAGTAGAATTGTGATCCTATTAGAGGTATGACGACATATTAACATGTGGTCTAGGACTTTCTAAGTGGGGTAAATTTCTAAGCTGTGTAATCATTGAATGACTTTCTAAGTTGTGGGTAATCGCTGTTGAAACCCTAGATTGGATTAGATCTAGGGTTCTAATGTTGGATCTCTTGGATGAAAAAGGGAAGAAAAAAAAAGGAAAGAGAAAGAGGAGGATTTAGAAAGGGAAGCAGAAGAATATTCGATTCCCATATGGCTTTCGACCATTCCTATATTATTACATTTTAGCTTCTGTAAATTATAAAAAAGCCCCCCAACATTATGATATTTACACCACGACCATCTAACATATTTCATATTATAGATAAGTCTTATTCTCTAACTTTTAACACCCCCCTCAAGCTGGTGCATAGATATTTACAATGCCCAGCTTGGACAAAACATGATGTAACTTAGCTTTATTGACCGCCTTTGTGAGAAAATCTGCTAATTGATCTTCAGTATGAACTTGGAGAAGTAACACATCCTCCTTTTCAATCTTTTGCCAGATAAAATGACAGTCGATTTCTACATGCTTTGTTTTGTCATGGTAGACAGGATTGTTGGCAAGTCTAATTGCTGAAATGCTATTTGTATATAGAGTCATCGGGCCACCTTGCTTGAAACTCAACTCTTCCAACAATATTCTCAACCATACCAATTGACAACATTAATGAGCCACAGCTTTATACTCGGCTTCTGCACTTGATTTAGCAGTAACAACTTGTTTTTTTTCTTTTCCAAGAGACTAGGTTTCCTCCAACCATCGTACGATATCTTGTGGTGGACTTTTTATCTATCAAGGATCTAGCCCAATCAGCATCGGTATATGCCATGGCCTTAGCATGCCCATGAGAGCTGTAAATGAGTCCTTGATCTGGTGACCCTTTTAAATATCTCGTAATCGTATGCACTGCAGCAAGATGATCAGTTATCGGGGCATGCATAAATTGACTAACCAAACTGACAGCATAGGCGATGTCAAGTCTAGTGTTTGTCAGATAAATCAGCCTCCCAACCTACCTCTGATACATCCTCTTATCTTGAAGTGGCTTTCCACTTTCAATATGGAGGCTGTGATTTTGCTCGAATGGGGTGTCTGCTAGCTTTGCACCAAGCTTCAGCAAGAAGATCAAGAGTATGTTCTCTTTGTGATATAACAATTCCAGTGTTTGACCTGGCAACTTCAATTCCTAGGAAATATTTCAATAAACCTAGGTCCTTGGTCTCAAAACTCTTTCTTCAAGAAACCTTTTAGCTAGGAGATTTCATCATCGTCATTTCTTGTGACTACAAGTATGATCACCTTCATATTCCTTCTTTGCACGAAGATAGTATGATCTGCACAACAACTTTGGAACCCATACTTAAGCACAACTCTACTAAATCTTTCAAACCAGGCTCGGGAAGATTGTTTCAGTCCATATAAGGACTTTTTGAGAAAACATACTTTTCCTTCCCGTCCCGTAGAAATAAATCCAGGAGGGGGATCCATATAAACCTCTTCCTTCAAATCTCCATGAAGAAATGCATTTTTCACATCTAGTTGGTACAGTAGCCAATTAAAATTTGCTGCTAGGGATAATAACACCCAGTGGCGGACCCAGGATTTTGACTTGGTGGGGGCTTAAGATAGTCACATGAAAAAATCAATTGCTATTTTATTGGTATTTCTTAACATTAACTTTTGCAAAAAAGAAATGTCTTGCATTGACAAAATATTAAAATTACATGATCAAATAACATTTATCATCAAAGATCATGATCACCTAATTACAAAAGATTTTCTTTAGCAAAAAAAAAAAACCTCAAACAAAGCTTTTACAATTGCCCTCGACGGTTCTTCATGTTTTGAAACCTTTGCATGATTGTCTCATCGTCAATGCTATTAAATATATCTTTTTCAATATAGACAAGCAAACAATCATTCATCCACTCATCCTCCATTCGATTGCGCAGCCGATTCTTCACAATTTTCATAGCAGAAAATACCCTTTCAACAGTAGCCGTGGCAATTGGTAGGGTTAACGCCAATTTCAAAAGTAAATAAACCAAAGGATATACAATGTCAGTGGCTGCCGGCCGGTAGCTACTAGCCTGAGATGAGGACTTTTGAGAGGGGGAGGGAAAGAGATGAGAAAGGGGTTTAGGTTTAATGTTTAGGTTAAAGTAGAATTGTAGAAAGGGAACGTGGGTATGGGGACTTGGGCTAAATTTTAGTGGGGGCTGGGCTTAAGGGCCCTTAGGCCCCTTATGGGCTTTTACCCAATTTGGAGGGGGCTTCAGCCCCCAGCCCATTACTACTAGGTCCGCCACTGATAACACCCAAACTGAAGTTAGTTTAGCTACAGGTGAAAATGTTTCAAAATAATCAACCCCATATGATTGAGTAAATCCCTTAGCAACTAGTCTTGCTTTATATCTATTGATTGTACCATGAGGATTGTACTTTAATGTGAACACCCACTTGCACCCAACGGTACGTTTTCAGATCCCACGTACGGTTTTTCTCCAAAGCATGTCATTTCTTCTATCATTGCCTCTCTCCACTTGGGATGGATGAGTCAGGGCCTCTGACACGTGCTTAGGTATCCATTGGTGGATAGATTGGAAATAAAGGTTTGATACATAGGTGACAAATGGCTATAAGAAACAACATTATGAATATGATGTCAAGCAGTACAGGATCTTGTTGCTTTGCATAAAGCAACAGGAAGATCTAAATCAGAGGAAATACCTGATTGGGGAACAACTTGCAAAGCAACAGGAAGATCTAAATCAGAGGAAATACCTGATTGGGGAACAACTTTAGATTGTGAGTGCGGAGGTGGAGGAAGGTCCGGATCTAGATTCGAAGCAGCCGGCAGTGGTATAGATGAGAGCAATGATTTATTTCCCTAATGCTTCCTTGAGTATACTTGCAGTGGTTTCTCGAGCTTCTCCCTCACCTCTCCTTCTGGATCAAGAGACTTCGTGCATGCTTCATGTGATGATCCTGGATACAGTGGGAGAGAGAAAAAAATCAGCAAGCGGTAAATTCCCCTTTTCACTTCCTTTCGGTAGCAATTCCTTATTTGCTAATGGAAAAAATGGAATATCTTCATGGAAAAGCTAACATCCATTGTCACAAAGAGACGACCCTTATTTCCAGGAGCATAGTACTTATATCCCTTCTAAGAACTAGGATATCTCACAAACATGCTTTTGACTGCCTTTGGATCTAATTTATCCCGCTGATGCTTTGGAATGCGAACAAAGCAAGTACATCCGAACACTTTTGGTGGAACTTGGAACAACGGTGTACTAGGGCATAATAGGACTTCTACGGGACTTCTTCCTCCTACCGTCTTTGTTCTATTTATTAAGTATGCTGCTGTCAGAACTCCATCCGACCAAAATGACTTTGGAACATTCATCTCAAAAAGAAGAGCCCGGGTGACTTCCAATGGTTGTCTTCCAAGTTAAAACCCTAGATTGGATTAGATCTAAGGTTCTAACTTTGGATCTCTTGGAACATGAAAAAGGGAAGAAAAAGAAAAAGAAAGAGAAAGAGAAAGAGGAGGATTTAGAAAGGGAAGCAAAAGAATAGTCGATTCCTATGTGGCTTTCGACCATTCCTATATTATTACATTTTAGCTTCTGTAAATTACAAAAAAGTGTAGAAGATAATGGACTTATGCTAACAGGCCCTAGGCCCAACCCAATCAGTTTATAACCCATGTAAAATATCCCACGTGTGGGTCTAGGATAAGCCTTATACAGGCTGTTTCATTGTTTTTCTTCTATGTATAGAGATAGGATATTCTTTAGATATTCTTTATTCTTCAATTCTTGATTGTAATTAGATTGTAAATACTGCTGATTACTAGCATGTGATTAGGGTATATTGATTATAAAAATGGTTGGTCGATCCTCCTTTGAGGCATCAACTTTTCCTCCAAACTTCTTCCTCTCATTTTGCTCTTTACATTTTAACATGGTATCAGAGCTATGGTTATGATCAATCCCTCTTCTATTGTCTTCTATCATTGATCATTCTTCTTCCTGAAGTGAAAACTTCTCTCTGATAGTGTCTGATCATCCCTGATCAGAGGTGGCCCACCTTTGATCATCATCATCATCGCAGCGGAAGCAGCCTATATTGTTCGTCTAGTTATTCTCTTATTTATGGAGATTTTTTCAAGATTTTTGGATCATCAGAAGTAGGATATCCACCTCATTTTGTGATATTTCAGTTTTGTCCGGCAGTTTCAATCACAGCCGTTCAAATTTGTGGATTTTGATCCGATTTGAGTGAAACTTTGGCCTGGAGTTGCGAAAATAACTTGTTCTTCCATTCCATACCCCTGATCGGGCTGCGATCAATTATTCAGATCTCATAAGGAAATCGTCACAGTCACGGGATTGACGTGTTTGACGCTGTTCTCGTTGGTTCTTCTCTGTTTGCTTCTGTTTCACTACTGGCCCACCAGCGATGATCACAACATCACTAACAGTTATCCCCATGTTGGTCGACTCATTTTTCTGGGAATTATAGTGATTTTTCAGGAATTTTTCCATCACCTTTGAGATAGTTTCCAACTTCTTCTTCATCTGACGGTTTTCTCAGACAGTTTTCATCATCACCGTCCAGATTTGTGGATCTTTTTCCAAATCTCATCAGATTTGGACCTGAAGGAAGTATATTTGATCCACTTTACAGCGATCAAACCTGATCTGTGATTCGATCACCCTGTGGGGCTCACATGTGGATTCACCCACTGAAGATAGGGACGACAGGGCTTCCCTGTACTCTGTTGCTGCTACTGTGCACTACTGTTTGCACCTTCCTCACTCTCTGGCTACCAGCATCCACTTAACAAATATTACCACTAAGTTTTGGACCATATCACTGTCGTGCTACAACAGAGACCATAATCTCTGTTTCCTTTCCTCCATTGGTTCAAGGCATCAGATCTCATCTCAACATCAGATTGGACCTCATCTCAGGCATTAGATTCAAGGATCTGAACAAAGAAAACATTTCTGATCTCTCTCCATGCAGCTATCTATTGATCTGACCGTCTGATCAAGAACTGGGGCCCACCTCGGATTGTGCAACTGTCACAAGTTCTGCACCAAGCTGGTCGCCTCAAAAGTACTGTTGCTGCTGCTACTGTTAGCCCTCTTTGCTGCCGCCACATATTTGCTGCTGCTGTTGCTGTCTTTGCTGCTATTAGTATTGTTCCTGCCTCTTTTCTACTATGGACAATTATGATGATAATGGTGATCGGTATCAATCTCACTCTCCTCTAGCATTTCCAGCTTTTCATTCTTCAATATCTCTGTCTTCATCCATCACCCCATCCACATGGTTTCTAGATTCAGGAGCATCGAACCACATGACTTCTGTAGAAAGTAGCTTTACAGCCTCTCACCCTTACCTTGGAAAAGAAAAAATCACCACTGCTAATGGAGACCAATTAATCATCTCTGGAATTGGTACCATTATTTTATCTGGTGTCTCTGGCCAGTCTCTCCACCTTCCCAATGTCTACTTTGTTCCCAAATTATCAGCCAATTTACTTTCTGTAGGACAACTTATTGATGATGGGTACCATATTATCTTTTCTTCCACTGGTTGTGTCATACAGGGTCGGCAAACTGGGAAGGTGATCGCAACAGGGAGTAAACACGGTCGACTATTTCTGCTGGACATTGGACATCATTCTCTCTTTTCTTCTTCTTCTCCTCAGTTAGATAAATTGTGGACTGTGTGGCATAGTCGTCTTGGTCATGTGAACAATGCGTATTTACTTTCCCTATTTAAAAATGGTTTTTTAGAACCCACTTTTAATAATAAAGTGATGTCCTCTTTCCTTCAATCTAAGTGTGAAACGTGTTGTTTGAGTAAGAGTCATATCTTGCCTTTTCCTATTCATAGTTCTCGTGCGTTATCATCTTTTGATGTTATTCACACTGATGTTTGGGGAATTGCACCCACCTTGAGTCGGACAGGCTTTAAGTATTATGTGACATTCATTGATGATCATTCTCGTTTCACTTGGATTTATTTCATGCGCTTCAAATCTGAAGTTTTTTCTTTCTTCCAAAAGTTTTACAAAATGGTTCAAACTCAATTTCAGAAAGAAATAAAAACTCTTAGGTCTGACTCTGGTGGAGAATACATGTCCCATGAATTTTCTGCCTTCCTTTCTGATAAAGGAATTCTTCACCAAAAATCTTGCCCACATACTCCACAGCAAAATGGTGTTGCGGAGAGGAAGAACAGACATATTCTTGAAACTGTTCGTTCTCTCCTCCTTGCATCTTTAGTTCCTCCCACCTTTTGGTGTGATGCTGCACAGACTGCTGTATATCTCCTCAATCGTCATCCTAGCTCCGTTCTAGGAAAGACTACTCCATATGAAGCTCTCTTTGGTAATACTCCTTCATATTCTCACTTGCGTGTTTTTGGTTGTTTATGCTTTGTCCATCTTCCACCTACAGAACGCACTAAGCTGTCACCTCAAGCTGCCAAATGTCTCTTTCTAGGGTACAGTACTGAACACAAGGGATTTCTATGCTATGACCAATCTGAGAAACGCATGCGAATATCTCGTAATGTAATCTTCTTAGAACACATTCCTTTCTTCTCTTTGCGTTTGGATACACATCCTGTTGCTGTCTCTTATCTGCCACAATTTCCTGCAACTACTTCTCCACCACCACCTATTACCAAGGTCTATGTCCGGCGTAACAAAGTTCCTCCTGTGGGGCCTCCTTCTCCTGATCATCTCCCAATACTGCCTCCTACACCCTCAGGTATTAATACTTCCTCCACCGATAGTGTTATACCCTTACGACGCTCTAGTCGTCCTTCTGTTGCTCCTGACAGATATGGCTTCCCTGCTCTTTTCACTTCTTTGGATAGTGCTCCTATTCCCACCTCTTATTCACAGGCTTCGAAGATTGCATATTGGCAGGATGCTATGACTGAGGAGTTGCTTGCTCTTGAAGCAAACAACACATGGGACTTGGTACCGACTCCTGAAGGCACCTCTGTGATTGGCAGTAAATGGATCTACTCTATAAAGGTTAACTCTGATGGGAGTCTTGACCGCTACAAAGCCAGATTAGTGGCACAGGGTTACAAGCAGGAGTATGGCATTGACTATGAGGAGACATTTGCACCAGTGGCTAAAATGACCACTGTTCGCACCCTCCTTCGTGTAGCTGCAGCCCGTAACTGGCCCCTATGGCAAATGGATGTCAAAAACGCCTTTCTTCATGGCGACTTACATGAAACTGTTTATTTAAAACCACCTCCGGGTTATGCTTGTCCTCCACACCATGTTTGTAAATTGAGGAAAGCTCTTTATGGACTTAAGCAGGCTCCCAGGGCTTGGTTTGATAAATTTCGGGCCGCTATCCTTCAAGCTGGATTTCGCCAGAGTCACTCTGATAGTTCTCTCTTCCTCCGATGGACATCAAAAGGCTACACATTTCTCTTAGTCTATGTTGATGATATGATTATCAGTGGCAATGATAGTACCGGTATTACGGATCTCAAACGTCATCTCACTCGCCACTTCAGAATGAAGGATCTTGGTCCTCTCACCTACTTTCTAGGGCTGGAGTTCATACGTAGCAAATCTGGCATTCGGATTCATCAGCGGAAATATGCTAAAGATTTAATCACTTCGGCACAACTTGATGATGCTCACACTTTTGATACTCCTATGGAATTGAACAGCAAGATCCGTAGGGATGATGGCCAGCCCCTAGATGATCCTTCTGTTTTTCGGCGAATAGTAGGTAGTTTACTCTACTTAACTATGACCCGACCAGATATTTCTCATGCCGTTCATACGATTAGCCAGTTTGTGAGCAATCCTCACAAACCTCACCTTGCTACTGCCTTGCGCATACTCCGCTATGTCAAAGGCACCCTTAACCATGGTCTCTTCTACTCTTCGGGCGCTTCTCTGCACTTATCAGCTTATTCGGATGCTGACTGGGCTGGTTGCCCAGATTCTCGGCGCTCTACCACTGGCTGGTGTATGTTTCTTGGGGACTCCTTGATTTCGTGGAAATGTAAGAAGCAAACCACTGTCTCTAAATCTTCTGCTGAGGCTGAATATCGGGCCATGTCATCTGCGAGTGCTGAAATCATCTGGCTACGCCGTCTTCTCTGTGAATTCGGTGTCATCATTGGTAGATCTACACCTCTTCATGGGGACAACACCAGTGCTACGAGAATTGCAAACAATCCGGTCTTTCATGAAAGAACGAAGCACATTGAGATTGATTGCCACTTCATCCGTCAGCATGTTGTTACGGAGAAGATCACTTTGCCTTATGTCTCTACTCTTAACCAGTTGGCGGATATCTTCACAAAAGCTCTCCCCAAAACGCGTCATCATGATCTCACTAGCAAATTGATGTTTTCTGCCTTACCACATCAATTTGAGGGGGAGTGTAGAAGATAATGGACTTATGCTAACAGGCCCTAGGCCCAACCCAATCAGTTTATAACCCATGTAAAATATCCCACGTGTGGGTCTAGGATAAGCCTTATACAGGTTGTTTCATTGTTTTTCTTCTATGTATAGAGATAGGATATTCTTTAGATATTCTTTATTCTTCAATTCTTGATTGTAATTAGATTGTAAATACTGCTGATTACTAGCATGTGATTAGGGTATATTGATTATAAAAATGGTTGGTCGATCCTCCTTTGAGGCATCAACTTTTCCTCCAAACTTCTTCCTCTCATTTTGCTCTTTACATTTTAACAAAAAGCCCCACAACATTTTGATATTTACACCAAGCTCCCCTAACATATTTCATATTATAAAGAAGTCCTATTCTCTAAGTTATAACATTCCCTAGTTTCCAGAGACTTCCTAGTTATGTCTTTCGATAAGGAAACTTAATGGCTAAAGAGGAGGTTTGGTTGCGAACCTTTTGCAATTTCAGAAATTAGAATACCATCAGGATCTGTACTAGAGATAATATTGTTGCCAACATACACAAGTAGAATTGTGATCCCATTGGAGGTATGACGGCATATTAACATGTGGTCTAGGACTTTTTAAGTGGGGTAAACTTTCTAAGTTGTGTAATCTTTGTTTGCCTTTTTAAGTTGTGGGTTATCCCTAGATTCCAGGGACTTCCCAGTTATGTCTTTCGATAAGGAAACTTAATGGCTAAAGAGGAGGTTCGGTCGCCTAACTGGGGATCAAATATTTTCTAGCAATTTGTTTCACATTCATTCAATTGATATGGTATCAGAGCCCTATTAAGGTTTTTTTTCCTCAATTGATGGCATCATACCTGATTTCCTCATCTACTTTTGTCGACAAGAGAGCCTTTGTTTCAAAACTTCTCATCAAAGCATCTTAAGTTCTTTGTCATCTCATCACTTCTTGGCATCAGAGGTAAAAACCTTTGGGGACATATTGGTGGCTCTGATACCATGCCAATTGAACGAATATGAATTGTTAGAAAATACTCGATTCCCAACTTGGTGATTGAACCTCCTCTTTGTCAAAGCACTGCCCAACTGAGCATGATATTCTCCGCTTTGGCCCACGTGCACGTCCAAGGACTTCCCAGGAGGTCACTCATTTTGGTACTACTCTCTCCGGAGCAAGCTTAACGCCAGAGTTCTTGTGGGATCTGGGACCGCACAACTTTAAAACGTGTCATGGTGAGTTAAGACGGGGTTTGACTTATAAGCCCAGGGTCACAATCTGTATATTTCCGATGTGGGACTTGGACAAAGCCTCACGGTGCTAATCGAAGCACTCCACCCTTATGCGGATTCCCCTTTCTTGGTTCACAGAATCACTTGACCTGATCTTGCCTTAAGGGATTGCTCAAGCAAATTGGGGTCTTACACTCTCCCCCCACTAGAAATAGAGTCATCCTCGGCTCTGATACCAATTGTCACAGCACCACCTAACTTAGTATGATATTATCTGCTTTCGCCCACATGCACTCGCGAGGATTTCCCAAACGATCACCCATCCTAGTACTGCTCTCCCACGAGCACGCTTAACTTCGTAGTTCTTATGGGATCCGGGGCTGCACGGCTTTAAAACGTGTCATGTTGACTAGGTTTGACTTATAAGCCTAGGGTCAGGACTTGGATATTTCCAATGTGGGACTTGGACAAAGCCTCATGGTGCTAACTGAAGTACTCCACCCTTGCCCTTGCGGATTCCCCTTTCTTGGCTCACCGGGTCACTTGACCTGATCTTGCCTCAAGGGATTACCAAGGCGGATTGGGGTGTCACACTCTTACAGCCATTGAGTTTCCTTATTGAAATGCTTTACTGGGAAGTCCCTGGTATTTAGGGATTGCCCACAACTTAGAAAGTCTACCCCACTTAGAAAGTCCTAGACTGCATGTTAATGGCTGGCATCCTCCAATGTATGATTTAGGATCCTCATCAGTTTCTTGTAAACAAATAGCTCTTGTTCGGCTCTCCAGCATCACTTTGAGGGGGGGGGGGGGGGGGGGGGGAGGAATTACTGTTCAGAATAGGTGCTCTATTTCTATATGTGCATTAATTGTATCATAACTTGTAAATTATCCCTTGAGATGTACATCATATTTATTTAATTGATTGATTGTGAAGCTGAAGAATTAGGACTTGATTTATGTTCATTTTTATAACAAACTAGCCTCGCCCATATAGAAGCATTGTTATTCATTCCACAAAGTTCATATATTTCATTCTTTTGTTATTTGAAACCCAACTTAATTAAAAGATTTCTTGCTTGTAGCATTCTGAGGTTTGATTACCCAATTGACAAAAGAAATTATAGATGTATTTTCTTCAATATGTCCATATGTTCATTTTTTCTACCTCTGTAATTCAATTTGGGACATTGCTTTATGGTTTTTCTTTACAGGTAGCTGATTCAGAAGAAGTCCTTAGATCAGTTTTGTCAATCAACTTGAAGGACAATAGATGTAATTTTTTCAAGATCTACATTTACCTTGTTCTGGTTGAGAATTGGCTCTTTTCAACAGAACAGACACCTGTTATTCGTAGAATGTGGGGTGCTTTTCTTCGAAGTTGCTCCTGCCAAATTACAAGCACAGATTGGAGGTCATATGCATCAAAGGTGTGTAACTGCACTGGTGCCTTCGTTTCTCTTAGGTTCTGTTTGTGAGTTCCATCTTCAATAATCTTTTTTTGTCTTGCAGGTTCGGAACAAAGCATCCTATCTTCTACAAAACACGAGTCAAAAGTTTGACTAACATATCTGTGGGTCCCCTTTTTGTGGCTATGGTGCCTGGGAAAGAAACAATGCTGTCTTTTTGTGTCTCTGTTGGAGTCTTTTTAGTCTCATTATTGGTTTTATTCGACTATGCCATTGCTTAGTGACAAACAGAGAATTTCAGTTGTGTTGTTACCGTGACTCTGGACCATATGATAGGTACTCACGGGGATGCCTCTGACCTTTCATTGTTGTTTTTAACTGGTGGTGATTAATGTCTCAATAACACTTGTAAAAAAAAAATGCAGGCACAAGTAGAAATTTTGAGCAATGTGCAGTGTGGGAGTCCTGGAGCATTGGACGTGAAGAAACAAGTTCACTAATGCAAGTCCAGAGTCGATCCCCCAGATGTCATTACCTGCTAGGGCTGATTAGTATTTACTTCCAGCATAGTTATCTTGAAGGTCTGTGTGCTGGTTTCATGCTGGAATATCACATTTTGTATATGATGATTTGCATTTGAAATGTTAACATGTATGGACCATAAATTTTTATCAAACATTTTGTATCTAATCCCTGCATCTATTGGATTCATTGCTGCATCAATTAAAACTTTGGGTGTGAACTGATTATTGGATCAACCTTGTTATCTTTGGTGACATAATATTGTAATGGATACAAACTGCCTAAATACTCTATTTGAAATTCCTTGATGTCGAGTTCTAGAAATTGTGGCTGTCACCTTTTTTTTTAAATAATCTCTAGGTTGTCAACAGGCCAAGGTAGCTTCTAAGCCAGTTTGGCTTGTTGGCTTGATTTGGCTCTAGCTCATCCTCAGCTTGTCGTTTCATGAGCCAAGCTCAAGCAAGGTAAAGAGGATGACCATGCTTGACTCAGCCTTTTCTTGTTAGGGGCTTGCCCTAACACACCATTCTTGTATATCATAAGTGTGTATAATATAGACTGCATAATATTTTTGATTATTATCAATCTTTTGTTTTAAAAGTCAAATTCTTTTTAATTTTACTACATAGGGGATTCGATAGGGGATTCGAACACTCAGTCACATTCACGCACCCATGGCCCAAATAGCTGTCTGGAGAATAAGAACCCCAACTGTTTAGAACTCCTTTGAACTTGTACTCCCTCGTCCTCAAGTCTCAACTTGAGTACAACATACCCATGAAACTCAAAAAAACACCATATCTTAGAGGTGAGAATAATGGAGACAGACGTACAAGTTCTCAATGAAGAATGCTGGAAGAGTCAAAATCATAGCAAGCTTGAACACTAAATACGGTTGAGCTTTATGTTGCGTAATGTTGAAGGAGTACTAGTCAGGACAGGATATCCTCTTTGAAAATCTCCCCTTTCAACCCCAGTTTGAAGAAGAGATGCTCCCACCCACTCCTCGAGCCCTTTATGACTAAAAGAGTTCTCAAAAGAGTGCCATTTTTGGCATCGCTTCAATATAGCATTGTGAATAGGGTGAGCTATGAATTAGTGACTAATTGTGAAAATTCTTAACTTTTTTGAAATAATTAGTCATAAGTGATGATATAGAACTAAACTGCGGAAGCTAATAAAAATAATCACCACAAACCACACACCAAAACATAATGATTTATTGTGGTTCGTCCTCAATGCCTACATTTACTACCGGCTTGTGTTCCTACAATCCACTGGATTTCCACTATGTATGCTTTTCAATAGGCTAAGCAATAACCTTTACATTGTACTTTCTAAGCCTAAGCAATAACCTCTACATTATGCTTTTCTTTAGACTAAGCAATAACCTTTGCAACCAAATGTTGGTTCTCTCTATAAGTACTGTCTAGAATACACTTGATGGAAATACAATTTTGGCTCAATACAATGCTTCTAAATAGGCGGATATAAAAGTAAAAATCTAACTCACACAAATACTATATGAATGCAAAGATGTATGCTCAATGTGTATGCATGATGTCCTCAATCAATTTGAAAATAAAAGCTCATAAATGTATGCCAAAAGCTTTTAAAAGTTTTAACTCATAAAAATATTTATGATTGAAGAAAAAAAAGCTAATCACATGTTAAAAATAACTTGTAAAAGATATACTTATCTATTCTAAGTTGTGAAATTCTAAAAGAAAACACGTAATCCATAAGGACTTCAATCAATTTAAAAATGAAGCTCAATGAATGCATGCTTAGAGCATTTGAAAGTGTAAAACATAAAAAATATATTTGATTGAAGTTAAGTGACAAATCACATGTAATTTAAAAATCAACTTGAAAATGATATACCTATCAATGCTAAGCAAGTTGTGAAACCTTAAAACAAAAGTACATGTGATTTAAGAGTGTTGTTCAATCCAAAACAAGAGATAGACTGAAAATGATTTTCTAGTCATGGAAATCAACAACCAACTAAGTATAGGAATCATGTTACATATAATTTCAAAGATGATTCCAAAACATGATTCACTTAGATATACCAATTTGAGTCTAACTTGGTTTGAATCAAGGTGGTGCATCCAAAATAATAAATCAATTCAACACATATGCATGTTAAGAACACAACAAATTATAGTTTAACATGCTAGAAAAGACTTACCAACAATTAAAGCAAAGCATAAAAACATATGATGAGGAAAACCCAGCTTACTTAAATGATTTAACTCTTGATTCCAAGCTTTAGCTTCCATTTTAACAAACTAGCCTCCGTTAGCTCATTCGCCTTTATTTGGCCTCAAAACACCTCAAGGAGGGCCTCTTAGTTCCTCACTTTTTCAAAGGAATGAACCACTTTTTATTATACCCAAAAAGTGGGTTCCTGCCAGTCCTCGGTCGACCTACTACAAGGCCGGTCGACCTGGGCTTCAACGGTAAAAAATCCGACTGTTTGGAAAAAAAGCCCAACGGCTCTTTTCCCGGTCAACATGCTGTGTGCTCGGTTGACCGGGTCCCTTGGGCCGATCGACTGAGCACACTACGGGTCGACCTGGTCTAGGGACCAATTTCCCAAAAAATGTATATTTCAAAGTAATTTTCTTGGGGGGACTTTGGGCCATGGAATCAAGTTTGGAAGCGTGTTTTAAATCATTTTAAGAGTTAAAAAAAAATGAAACCTAAAATGCCTAAGATGATTTAAAAGTTTTAACACCATAAGCTTGCTTGATTAAAAAAACTTCTTTTCAAAATTTAATGCATCCAAGTTTAAAAACCAAAACATGCATGAAACATGATTCTTAAAAGTCTTAAAAACCAATGAATGTGAAAATCAAGATTTCATGATTTTCTAAATCAATGTATGTGTGAAAATTCGAATGATGTTAAAATGATAATGCATCCATCAAATTGCAAAACACAAAATCCCTAACACCTTTAGCAAACAAGACTTTCTAATATTGAAGAACTCTAAATAAAATAGGAAATGAGATAATATTAATTCTAATCAAACAAGAAAATAGAAATTATAAATATTTCTCTATCAAACTTGGAATGACAATAGAAAGGAAGCCACATTAGCTCTCGGTCAGATTGGGCGCGTGGGCTGACCCCAGTGGATCGGGTTGACCCCCCAATTTCTTCTTGGGCCTAGTCCATACTACATCAAGTCTCCCTGGATTGGGAAAACTCAACTCTAGCGAATTAATAGCTTGATAATATTCATAGAAATTGGGATTCAAGTGCTGGAAGTCTGTAGCAGTAATACATATAGTATCAGAGATTGGACAGTTTGCTAGTGGATAAGGAACCTCTAGAATCCTCTTTGACAAGTAAAAAAAAGCTAATCATCGAGAACAATGAATTTATCCGCAAGTGGAGGAGCAACTGGTGACGCAATGGCATGTTCTTTAGATTCTTTATCATAGGCATGCCCATTATAGAGTGTGAGGTCTGCAACATTGAAGGCTGGATTAACATTGAGATTTGATAGTAACTCAAGAGTATAGGCATTGGAGACAAGTCTCTTCAAAACTTTGAATGGACCCATGTTACGTGGATGTAATTTCTTATTACCTGGTGGTAATTGTCCCATATGGATACGTACTATGAGACCCCAATATTACGTGGATGTAATTTCTTATTACCTGGTGGTAATCGTTCCATATGGATACGTACTGTGAGACCCCAATCTACCTAGGTAATTCCTTGAGAAAAAATCAGGTCAAGTGATCCTGTGAGTCAAGAAAGGGAAATCTACGGAGATAAGGGTGGAGTACTTTGGCTAGCATCATAAGGTTTTGTCCAAGTCCCACATCGGAAATACACAAGTCCTGACCCTAGACATATAAGTCAAACCACGTCTTAAATGAAGATGATACGTTTTAAAGTCGTATGGTCTTGGATCTCATAAGAGCTCTGAAGTTAAGCGTGCTCGCATTGCTAGGGTAGGTGACTAAAGCGGACAATAACTATATCTTTTAAAATAAAATAAAAACTCGATTGTTATAAGCGAAGTTAGCCATGGATAAGCTACTCCCCACAGAATTATGCTTGTGAGATTTAACTTACCATTTTCCCTTTGTTCAAGAGGACCAACGGGCGGAAGTTTGCATGGAAGTAAAATAGATGAGAAATATAAGCATGTATACAATTAATGGCAAGATATCAGAGTAGCACAAATCTCAAAATATATTGTTGCTCAAGTAGCATTAACAAAATATTCTTATTACAACCCAAAAGAGTTAAGGCCTGAAAACAAAGGCCGTTTATACAGGTCCCAAAGTAAAACAAAAACGTAAAGATAATCTCCCCGCAACCGCCATCTCCTGCTCGGCAAAGGAAAAGGGTTCGTCACCTACAACACCAAATATAGGATCAGACAACGGCCAAGGCAAGTTCTCAATATAAACATAGTAGCATGTTGCGTAATTGTAATTAAATGAAAAGTTAAATTAATAAATGAATAAGGCATGATAACTAGATAAGTTGTGCATGATTAACATACCAGATAAACAAGTTAACAATACTCTGACATGTGTAAGCTAGACAAGTAAGGATAATGCAAGACGAGTAATCTGTAAGGAAATTACTTTTAGGTCCATTACTTGGACCACAAGTCATTACCTTTCCCGAATTATGGTCATTATAGGAATCCCGTTTTCATAGGATACATGCTATCTTTTACTCAAATACGGTTTCCTAATGAGATATATTCCATAATATTGTCTACCTTGATGGACGGTTGAGATAAAAATTAATGAATCTTAATTGAAAATTTGGTCCTCTCTCCACCTATAAAATAGAGAAATAGAGTCTTTCCTTCATCACAAAGACTACTCACGAAACTCAACCCATTAAGGTTTATAGGCAAGGAGAGAGAAACCGAAGTTATTCCCATAAACCCTTCTTGGACGGATCTCATCATCAATCAACAACAGCATCAGACAATAGGATCGTAAAGCTCTCTGCATCAGGATGTCGGGAGGTAATCTTTAATCTATCTAAGATTAAATCCTACATGTGATTATCATGATGTTCTCGATCTTAGGGTTCATGTTAATAATAGACTAACATGTGGTATCAGAGCATGGTTATTGGAGAACACATGATCGTCCATTAATTAGGATAACTATGCATTGCCATAATCGGCAAAAATAGATCCGTTTCTAACTCTGTTTTGCAGCAATATATCGATCCAACTATTATGGCTTGCATGAATGGTTTATATTTATGTTATTCCGCAATTTTAATTTGACCACGACTGTTTGATTGTGATTTATTTAAAGTTTTGAATTTTTTCTTTCGTTATGTATAAAACTCCTGCGTGAGTAAAAATTCAATGTAATAGTTAAATAGATCTGTAACTGGAACGTCGTGACTGAAGTGGAGGCTGTTTCGAGACTGAAGATGGCGTTCTTGAAGCAATCGAAGATAAAGACGGATGATCAAAAAGGAGGACAGAAAATAAGCCATATAGTTGGATCATATTTTCATAATTATTCCGTATTATGTTGATTATCTTTAGTATGTTTCTTCATAATCAATTATATAATGCCTAAAAAAAAAAAAAAACTTTTTGGTCGGCGACCCAGAGGGCCAGCTCCGGGGCTCGGCCTTCTTTATCAGTACTTTTCATATAACGAATGATCTATCATGTATGCATGTAATATATAAATGTTATATATATATTAAGCTAATTTTGATAACCAAAGTTGCATGCTTAAGGTTAGGTCTCACCACAGTGACCTTAACAATCAAATACTGAAATTTGGCCTTAATAGTACATCATGATGTTTACTTTTCCCATATATTGTTCAAGCGCATGAAGCATTTAGTCGCCCACAGGCGGATTATGATTCATATGTTTGAACAATAATTAAGGAGTGTTTGTTCATACATGGACCAAAGATATCCACAGATATCTTACTTGTTCTAATTAAAAGTAGCATCACTCATTTACACCACCTTGAATATGATGACCTTAGATGGTATAATGTGTAGAAATTATGGTGACTACCCACAGGAGCACCTAAATTCTTATTTGTCTTATATATTCATACATTAAGCATGTGTTGTCTTATTTTAATTAAAGCCTTATTGTTATATCTCTATTGCAGTTATTGTACCCACTAATCTGAATTCGCATGCTACCTCTGTCACTAAGCTCAATGGAACCAACTTCTCCGAATGGAAAGAGCAAGTTGAGTTCACATTGGAGGTACTTGAACTGGATATGACTCTTCGTAAAGATAAGCCAGCCTCACTCACTGAAACAAGTAACGCTGAGGAAATGACCCTCTTTAATGCTTGGGAGAGGTCTGACAGACTAAGCACTATGTTTTTGCGAATGACTATTGATACCAACATCAAAATATCCCTTCCTACACCTGAGAATGCTAAGGACTCTATGAAGGCCATTGAAGATAGGTTTAAGACTGCAGACAAATTCCTTGCTGGAAAACTAATGGCAGATCTTACAACCATGAAGTTTGATGGCACTCGCTCAATGCATGAGCATGTCATTGAGATGACCAACCTTGCTGCTAAATTAAAGAATTTGGGACTATCCGTGGGCTTTTCTTGTCCAATTTATCCTAAACAGTTTACCTTTTCAGTACGGACCTTTCCAAACTCACTACAACACTATTACGGAAAAGTGAACAGTGAATGAATTGGCTAACAAACTGGTTCAAGAAGAGGCTAGGCTGAATCAACAAGGTATTAAAGTAGCTCATCTCGTTCAAGGAGCTGAAAACAAAGCTGGGAGAAAGCAAAATTCAGGCCAGAAAAGGGCACCACCCAAATCTAATGAGGCTAGTCAGAACCCCAAGAAAAAAAAGAAGGAAAACGTATGTAAATTTTGCAAGAAACCTGGACATTTTCAGGCAGACTGCATTAAACGTAAATAATGGTTCGAAAAGAAAGGTAACCCTATGGGTTTCGTAAGTTATTTCGAATCAAATCTTACTTATGTTTCTTCTGATACTTGGTGGATTGACACTGATGCTAATGTTCATGTTTCCAATTCAATGCATGGATTCCTTACGATCCAAACCATAAACCCAAGTGAGAACTTCCTTTTTATGGGCAACAAAGACAAAGCTCCAGTTGAAGCTATTGGCACTTTTCGTCTTGTTTTAGATAGCAGTTATCAGTTAAACTTATGTCAAACTCTTTATGTTCCATCTATTTCCCGTAATTTGGTTTCTGTAAGCACACTTGATAAAGTTGGTTACTCGTTTGAATTAGAAAATGGTAATTTCAGTTTACTTAAAAACTCTAGTCGTATTGGTTCTGTAATTTTTTTTGATGGGCTATACAAGTTTCATCTTAATAGTCAAATTGCTTAAACCCATCTTACCTTGCATTCTAAGGAAACCAAACGAAAGTCATCTAAAAATGACTCTTATTTCTTGTGGCATAAAAGACCGGGTCACATATCCAGTGAAAGAATCAAACGATTAGTAAAAGATGGTGTCCTTCCGGATCTAGATTTTACTAATATTAAGGTATGTGTGGATTGTATTAAAGGCAAATCAACAAAACACACAAAGAAATGAGCCACAAGAAATACTCAACTTCTTGAAATAATTCATACAGACATTTGCGGACCCTTTGATGTTCCAACCTTTGGGGGAGAAGAGTACTTCATTACCTTTATTGATGATTACTTTCGTTATTATTATTTATACTTGTTGCATGACAAATCTCAGTCTGTGAATGCTGTACAAGTGTTCATTACTGAGGTTGAAAGACAACTAGATAGAAAAGTGAAAATCATAAGGTCAGATAGAGATGGTGAATTTTATGGTAGGTATGACGAAACTGGACAACATCCTGGACCTTTTGCAAAACTTCTCCAAAAGCTTGGATTTGTTGCCCGATACACAACGCCTGGTTCTCCATGGCAGAATGGTGTAGCTGAAAGGCGAAATCGTACATACATGGAAATGGTTAGATCCATGATGAGTCATGCTAACTTACCTATATCCTTGTGGATGGATGCTCTACGCACAGCGTTTATATCTTGAATAGGGTTCCCAGTAAGACAGTTCCAAAAACACCCTTTGAACTGTGGAAAGGATGGAAACCTAGTTTAAGACATCTCCAAATTTGGGGTTGTCCAGCTGAGGCTAGAGTCTACAATCCACATGAAAAGAAATTGAACCTTAAAACGATCAGCTGATGTGATCCGACTGTTTAGGATTTAGGATTTACTGCCCTAATAATAGTACGAGAATTGTTGAAACCGGTAATGCTAGATTCTTTGAGAATGGCGAAATCAATGGGAGTAATAAACCTCAAGATGTGATCATTCAGGAAATCAGGGTACCTATCCCTTTACCCTCTATTCCGAAAGATGTTGGAAATCCTCCCGTTGTTGAACCATTTAACAATGAGGAAAACCCAATCAATGATCAACAACTCCATAATGAGATTGTCGCCAATGAACATATGGATGAAGCACCAGAGGAACCAGCATTAAGAAGGTCTCAAAGACAAAGGAGATCAGTTATTTTCGATGATTACATGCTTTACTAAGTAGAATCTGCAGAAGGGACAATTAAAGACTCGGTTTCTTATTCACAAGCCATTAAGGATGTTAATTCTAGTAAATGGATTGATGCCATGATGGATGAATTGAAATCTATGGATGAAAATTAAGTATGAAAAGTTGTTCAATTGCCTCCGGGACACAAACAAGTTGGCTGTAAATGGGTCTTCAAGACCAAACGTGACTGTAAAGGCAATATTGAACGACATAAAGCCAGACTTGTTACCAAAGATTTTAATCAGAAAGAAGGCATTGATTATACTGAGACCTTTTTCCCTGTGTCCAGGAATGATTCTCTTAGAATTATCATGGCATTAGTAGCTCACTATGACCTCGAGTTACATCAAATGGATGTGAAAACTGTCTTTCTTAATGGAGACTTGGATGAAGAAGTCTACATGTGTTAACTTGAAGGCTTCATAATTGAAGGTCAAGAAGACATGGTCTGCAAACTTAAGAAATCAATATATGGACTGAAACAAGCTTCGAGGCAATGGTACCTAAAGTTTCATGAAATCATTACCACCTTCGATTTCACAGAAAACATGGTTGACCCTTGCATATAGCTCAAGATCAGTGGGAGTAAGTTCTTATTTTTGGTTCTGTATGTTGATGACATATTACTGGCTAGTAGCGACCTTGGTTTATTACATGCTACAAAGGATTATCTCTTTAAGAACTTTGAAATAAAAGATATGGGTGAGGCTTCCTATGTGATAGGAATAGAAATATTCTGTGACAGGTCACTTGGTATTTTGGGGTTGTCTCAGAAAGCATATATTGACAAAGTTCTAGAGAGATTTGGCATGATGACATGTTCCTCTAGTCCTGTTCCACTGCATAAAGGAGACAAACTTGATCTTACGCAGTGTCCACAGAACGAATTGGAACTTAAAGAAATGAAAAAATATCCTTATGCTTCTCTTGTAGGGAGTCTGATGTATGCACAGGTCTGTACAAGACCTGACATTATTCATGCTGTTGGCATGCTGGGTAGATTTCAAAGTAACCCAAGAATCGCTCATTGGGAAGCTGCAAAGAAAGTGCTGAGATACCTCAAGGGAGCAAGAAATTATATGCTCACATATAGAAAATCAAGTCACCTACAAGTGACTGGTTATTCGGATTCAGATTTTGCTAGATGTCCTGACACCAGACTTTGCACTCTTGGCTATGTGTATCTTTTATGTGGAGGTGCAATATCATGAAAAAGCCATAAATTCGAGTTACTTTACACATCCACCATGATGGCTAAATATGTGGCATTTTATGAGGTTGCAATTCAGGGAACATGGTTGCGTAATTTTATCTCTCAGTTTGGAGCTTTGAGTTTCATCTTTAAGCCATTAATTCTTTACTGTGACAATGACGCTGCAACCTTCTTCTCCAAGCATGACATGATATCTAAGGGAGCCAAACATATGGACCTTAAATATCTATCACTGAAGCAAGATGTTAGATTACAGAAATTTGTTATTGAGTCTATACGTACAGATTTCATGGTTGCAGACATATTCACGAAAGGACTACCTCTAAAGACCTTTCAGGGTCATACTGAAAGCATTGGTCTTGAAGATAGTTCTTAATTATCATTTTTTGCCTTTTATTTCTTTACTTGTATTTGACATTTATTGAGCTCTTAATGCATCTCTACATCTGCTATTTTTGTTTTTCCATTGTGTACATATTTATGTTTGGATGAATAATAAACAGAAACAGTCTTTAAACAAAGACATTATGAGACCATTACGTCAATCTCTTATTACAGTCTAGTTATGATAGTTGTAAATGGCGTAATACATAAAAGTAAGCATGTTGCAAAATAATGTGTACACGCCATGACTCTCATTCACAACCGAATTACCCAAGACACTTATGATAACTGAATAAATAAGTGTTAAGCATATAATGCGAGCCTTATGATTCCTAAAATGAAAACATTAATGGATCTTCCTATTGACCAAGTGGGAGACTGTAAGGAAATTACTTTTAGGTCCATTACTTGAACCACAAGTCATTACCTTTTCCGAATTATGGTCATTATAGGAATCCCGTTTTCATAGGATACATGCTATCTTTTACTCAAATACGGTTTCCTAATGAGATATATTCCATAATATTGTCTACATTGATGGATGGTTAAGATAAAAACTAATGAATCCTAATTGGAAATTCGATCCTCTCTCCACCTGTAAAATAGAGTCTTTCCTCCATCACAAAGACTACTCATGAAACTCAACACATTAAGGTTTATAGGCAAGGAGAGAGAAACCGAAGTTATTCCCATAAACCCTTCTTGGACGGATCTCATCATCAATCAACAACAGCATCAGACAGCAGGATCGGAAAGCTCTCTGCATCAGGATGTCTGGAGGTAATCTTTAATCTATCTAAGGTTAAATCCTACATGTGATTATCATGATGTTCTCGATCTTAGGGTTCACTAACACAATCATGATAAGAGCAAGATAAGTAATGATAAGCATGGGACTCTCGCAAACATGATAACTTTGGAAAATGAGATAAGTGCAAGACAAGAGATAACAGCTTTGACAACCACTTGGCTTATTTCTCCTGGCTGGGTGTGTGTAAGGTCCCGGTCCATAATTTCATGTGTTAGTCCTAATTAATGGTGTTTAGTAGTAGTTTACTGTGCTTGCTAGTTTTCTAAGTGAGGATAGAGGTTAATTAACTTAGTTTGAGGGTTAGAATAGATTTTGAATAGCTTTGGAAAGTTTTGAGAGCCTTTGGACTTATTTCGGTTATTTTAGGAGCCCATTCGTAAATTTGGATGAGGACATGGGTTATCTGTAATCTAAAAAAAAATCGGCTTCGTTAGACTAATAACTTATGCCCAACAACTTTCATGTTTTGTTTGTGGCCATTTGACGCTCGGGAAACCCCTTGTTTTGCGGTCCTTTGCTTGACCCTGGATGTAATCATCATTTCTATAAAAATTGAGTTAATTTTTCAAAGTTAACCTTGTAATTTGATTACATAAAATAGACAATAATTAATAAGTTAGAAGAAGTTTTCTCATTCAAAAGACAAATGTCAAGCTTACAAAAAAAAATAAAAAATCTCATCCATAATTTCATATCATATGTCCAAAAATAATATTGATTGAGCTTTAAAATGTATAGTCCACAAAACATATCATCAGATCAAACAGATTAAAAAACAAAAAGAGGATATTCATCCCAAGTGTGCTGCAGAAGTGCCAGAAGTTGAAGGTGGCGGTCCAATATCACCTGATCAAAGCAGTGCATATTCTCTATCTTCAAGGGCTTCCATGTCCTTGTCCAAATTATCATCATTAACAAAGTTATCACAGTTCTTATATGTCCCCTCATAATCCTCCCTATAACATGTCAACAATCGATGATTATAATGCAAGTTTCACCTGACTCACGCTCCATCTTCACCTCTTCGGTTGATCCGTGCTCCACCATAGACTGAAATACAATTCCAAGACATTTGAACTGCGCTATGAGGACGGGTCTGTTCCAAAAACGCCGATCCGTGTTATCGGATTAATATCAAGAAGGCCGAGGGGTGGTTTCAAGCACTAAGTTTAGCGTACAGGATCTTTAGACAAGCTTGTTGGGGGTATGGTTGTAGAACAGTCCATCATCTATCTTTCGTATGACTCCTAACTGGGGCCCACATTTGGAAAATCAAAATAAGGCTCCACATATTCCCGTTTTATCATATGGGATTACCATCAAATTAATGATCTGTAAGAATTTTTTTTTCATCTGACCAAATAAATCAATGGTGGAGCTCATGATCATTTTGTTAGATATCGCATTCACTGAGAGGGGGGGGGGGTGAATCAGTGATTGCTTAAAAACAGGTCCAATTTAACAACAAAAGCAAATCAAATCACACAAGGACACCAGATTTAACGTGGTTCACCAAAAGGCTACGTCCACGGTTCAAAGACTGTCCGAACACCAATCCGGAACAGATCTGAATCTATTTAGTCGCACCAACGACAAAGAGCACCAACCCTTAGTTTCAGATAGCACCAACTATCTAGGAAGCACCTACTCCCTTAGGTTTCAGATAGCACCAACTATCTAGGAAGCACCGACTCCCTTTATAATTTATCTGCACCAACAGATAGGATCACCAAACCCCAGACACCAAGCACCAACTTGATGTTCTACAGAATAAGAGTAGAAACCTTTTTCTACAGCCCTTCCCCTCTACAATCTCTCTCTCTCAATCCCTTATAAATTGAAATTAAAGCATAAACAGAGAGACACTTATCTTATGGACGAATCACCATCTTCATGAGCACATTCTCGTCCACACTTGCTGTAGAAACTTGTAACAAGACTGCACACAGCAACAGCACCTTCTTCTTTCAAAAACCCTCTCTTTTCTTCTCTCTTCTCTTCTTTCTCTCTTGGTGTGTCTTCTTAAAAACGAACCAAACATGCCTTTATATAGGTTATGGTAACCCTTAAGAGTGTTCAAAATAGGCTACAATTCGTTTAGAAAGAGTCCCAAATGAAATACTTAAGTTTCCTGAATTTTCGTGCAAAACTTCTATTTCTGCGTAACTCAGGTTTCCCGTGTGTTCTACCGGTAGTACTTGCGGTAGAACAGATGAAATTCTCATGTCCAAGCTTCTGCTAGAATTTAAGCCACTTCTACCGGTAATACTTGCGGTTGAACTTTCAGGGCAGCCACTTCTACCGGTAGTACTTGCGGTTGACAGATGGAAATCTTAGGGTCAGCCTTTTCTACCCCTTTTCTACCCCTGTTCTACCCCTGTTCTACCGGTAGAAATACCGGTTGACAGATGAAATTCTGATTTCCTATACTGTTCTGTTTCAGCTCTGTTTTCTCTTTGAAGCTCTATCAACACCACACTTGTGACATTGTGTTGACAATAATTCCAACACAAGATGATGCTTGAGATACTAAACACTTCAATGCTTCATAAGACTTCTCAAGGCATCTCAAATTCCAATAATCTCCCCCTTTGGAATTGTTGGCAACACTTTTGGAACTTCAACACTCTTGAAACACGTTAAACTAGTTGATCTTCATGAAGCTTCTTCAGAACCATAGTCTCCCCCTATCTTTAAAAAAAATCAAGATCTCTAACACTCTTGATACCAATCTCCCCAAAGTTATCATAGTATAACTTCTTCTAACATTGCTTTCTCCTAGCTTAAGTCTTTCTAACTTCTTCTAACATTGCTTTCTCCTAGCTTAAGTCTTTCTCCCCCTTTGACAACAAGTCCAAAGGGACCAACGAAGGAGCGAATAGGATATTCAAAGAATACTTTGCTCCCCCTTTCAAGCCCATCTCCTAAGGATTAGGAGAGTGAGTAACTCCTAATTTTTTTCGGAGATACTCGAAGACTTCCTTTGGCAGAGGTTTTGTGAAGATATCAGCAACTTGCTCAGTAGTTGGGACATATTCCAACTTTACCTCACCATCTGCAACCTTTTCCTTGAGAAAGTGATAGCGAATTACAACATGCTTCGTTCTAGAATGCTGAACAGGATTCTTAGAGATGTGAATTGCACTTGTGTTGTCACAGAGGATCGGCGTAGGATCCGTTGTCGGAACTCCTAGATCAGAGAGCATTTGCCGCATCCATAACACTTGTGTACAACAAGTTGCCGCTGCAATATATTCCGCTTCCGCTGTAGAAAGGGATACTGAATTTTGTTTCTTACTGTGTCATGCCACCAACCTGTTACCGAGATAGAATGCACCACCGCTTGTACTCTTGCGATCATCTATACATCCAGCCCAATCGGCGTCAGAGTATGCAACAAGAGTGAAGGATTTGCCTTTAGGATACCAAATGCCAAGCTCCATGGTACCTTTCAGATATCGAAATATCCTTTTTACTGCTATGAGGTGCGTCTCAGTTGGTGATGCTTGAAATCGAGCCACCATACATACTGCTTGCAGAAGATCCGATCTTGTAGCAGTCAAATAAAGCAAGCTTCCTATCATAGAACGATAAGTGGTGTGATCAACGGACGAACCCTTATCATCTTTGCTTAGCTTTGTGTTCGTTGTCATTGGTGTGCTCACTGGCTTGCTGTCTTCCATGTTAAAACGCTTCAGCATTTCCTTGATGTATTTCATCTGTGATATGAAGATACCATGTTTCAGCTGCTGAACTTGTAAACCAAGGAAGAACTTTAGTTCTCCAAGCATTGACATCTCAAATTCTTTCTTCATCTCTTCAGCGAAATTCCTGCACATTTCTTCATCATTGCCACCAAAAATTATGTCATCGACATAAACAATGACAACCAGCTGTTTGCTCAACTCTGTTTTGACATAAAGATTGCTATCAACCAGTCATTTTCCAAAACCGATCTTACGGAGATATAGGTCCAGCCTTGCATACCACGCCCTTGGCGCTTGTTTCAGCCCATAAAGAGCCTTTTTCAACTTGCACACTAGGTTTGAATTTTTGCTAATAGGAAAACCACCAGGTTGCTCAATGTAGACCTCTTCTTCAAGTAATCCATTCAAGAAGGCTGACTTTACATCCATCTGAAATACCTTGAAGGTTTTGTATGCAGCCAATGCAAGAAACATACGAATGGCTTCCAGACGAGCCACCGGTGCAAAGGTCTCTTCAAAATCTATGCCTTCAACTTGAGCATAGCCTTTACAAACCAACCTTGCTTTGTTTCGTATGACCTGACCATCTTCATTCAGTTTATTCCGAAAGACCCATTTAGTACCAATAACATTCTTATCGGTAGGTCTAGAGACTAGTTCCCATGTGGAGTTCTTCTCAATTTGCTCCAACTCCTCATGCATAGCTTTCAACCAACTTTCATCGAGACTGGCTTCAGCCACAGTCTTGGGTTCAATGGTGGATACAAGTGAGTAATTGCTAACTACACTTTGTCTTGTTTTAACGCCGACCTCAGGATCTTCAATGATTTGATCCTTAGGGTGTTGCTCTACCCAAGTGCTTTTCTTTCTAGGTGTAGCATCCTCTGAGTCATCCTTTGATTTCTCAGAATCATTAGGTTTAGCTACTTCATCATCAATCTCACTCGAGTCCTCATAAACGGGACTGTCATAATGAGTTCCATTCTTGGATTCATGGTTTTCATCAATTCTAACATCGGCACTTTCTATGATTTTTCTGGTCCTTTTGTTAAGACATCTGTAAGCCTTACTAGATGAGGAATAACCCAGAAATATACCTTCATCAGCTCTTTCTTCAAATTTGCCCGGATTTTGTTCAAGACGCTTGATGTAACACTTGCTACCGAAGACTCTGAAGTGCTTGACTGTTGCTTTTCTCCCAAACCATAGCTCATAAGGAGTTTTGTCTTCATGTGGCCTGATCAAGCATCGATTCTGAATGTATACAGCCGTATGGATTGCCTCCTTCCAATATTTGTCAACTAGCTTGCTCTCAGTTAGCATTGTACGAGCCATCTCTTGCACGGTGTGATTTTTTCGTTCCACAACTCCATTTTGCTGTGGAGTTCTAGGGGCTGAATATTGTCTTTGAATGCCATGGTGCTCACAATAGTTAGTGAACTCTTCAGATGTGAATTCACCGCCTCGATCAGACCTTAAAATCTTGATAAGTTTTCCAAGCATATTTTCAACCTGTGCTTTAAACACTTTAAAACGATCAAGTGCTTGATGTTTATGCTTAAGAAACAATACCCATGTCATACGAGTATAATCATCAATGCATAACATAAAATACTTATCTCCATTGGTGCTTTGAGTTCGCATCGGTCCACAGAGATCAGTGTGCACTAGCTCAAGAGGTTTCTTTGAATGATGCTCCTTTGACTTGAACATAACCCTCGTTTGCTTTCCCTTTTGACAAGAATCGCAAATGGGGTTGGAAGGCTTTTCAACTGTAGACATACCTCTGACAGCCTTTGAATTGCAAATCTTTGACATGTTATCAAAGTTTAGATGCCCAAGGCGTTTGTGCCACAACCAACTTTCCTCTGTCCGACTCATCAAGCAAGTCTTTTCAGCTCCATCTGACAATGTATAGAGATTTCCAGCAGTCCTAGATCCAGTAGCCACTGTTTTGCCGTTGCTACACTTCTTGATAGCAAAACCATTCTTAGTGAAGACAACTTCGTGGCCTTTGTCACAGATCTGGCTCACACTAAGCAAGTTGTGTCTCAGTCCAGACACATATAAGACCTCGTCTGATCTGATCTTGTTTGCCTTTAGCTGAACAACACCTTTTCCGCAGATTTTGGCACCATCATTGTTACCAAACTTCACTGATCCGCCTTCATAGTGCTGTAACTTGACGAATTTTTTCTTATCACCTGTCATATGGCTTGAACAGCCACTATCAAGAACCCATGGTGCTGCCTTCTTTTGTGCATTGAATGCCGTTTGCACAATGAGAGATTCTTTGGAATTACCTTCCCTTTTCTTTGCCCTCCATGCCTTAACTAACTTGGGTTTCTTTTCAACCTGAAATTGGTTGGCAATAGGCAACCTACAATCCCTAGCCAAGTGTCCATAATTATGACACATATAGCACTCAATTTTGTGGCTGTTTAGGATTGAAAAAGGATTCCTAGTCACAAATGGGCTGTTTCTAGCATAGAATTTGCAATCAGCTCTTTTATGTCCATATCTATTACAATGATAGCAATAACCATAGAATCTGAACATTCTTCCTTTCTTAGGTGGCTGGTTAAACTCCACAAACCTTTTCTTATTGACCATCTCAATACTAGGCTGGATTTGATGCTTTGTAGCCTTGAGAGGTATGGCACTTTGTTTCATAAACAAAGAAGATGCAGCTTTAGAGGACTCTCCGGTTTCAAATCCAATACCAAATTTATTGTGGAAGGGCTTTTGAACTTTCAGAATTTCATTGAGTTTCATTGTCCCTTCAATCGCTTGGAGTGCTTTGAGTTTTCGGCTACTTTCCAAGTTTTCAGCCTTTGCTCTAGCGATTTCAGTTTCAAGTTTCATAGCCTCTTCCTTTTTGATACTTATTTGATTTTCAAGGACTTCCACCATTCTTTTATATTCTTCAACTTGAGTTTTCAAAGCAATAACTGAACTTTCAGATTCATGAAGAAGTTTCAGATTTTTCTTACTTGTTTTTCGTTCCATGCTAAGCTCCTCAAGTGCGGCAATGAGTTCTTCTTCGAGATTGACCTCAGCCTCCTCTTCCTCTTCCGGCTCTTGCTCCTCTTCTTCTTCAACGGTAACCATGAAGAGAGCTTCAGTTGCCTCGGCTGATTCATCATCGTCTGAAGTTTCAGACGTGCTGTCATTATATTGACTGATGAAGCTTTTTGCTTTGCCCCTCTTTCTGAAATTTTTCTTCCACTTACTCTTATCAACATAAGAGTCATCATCATTATTTTCTTTCAGCGGACACTTCGCAGCAAAGTGACCAACACCGCCACAATTGAAGCATTTAAAGGGTAGCTTCCCTTTGTACTTTCCATTGCTTCCTTTCTTCAGCTTTCTAACAAATTGAGCCTCAAGCTCATCATCATCAGTATCAGAATCATGACCAGCAGTTTCTTTTCCCTTTTTCTGAACTTTGAAGGCCGCTTCTCTATCAGATGAAGACGTCTTACCTATGCGCATCTCATAGGCAGTGAGTGAACCATGTAACTCATCCATGGAAAATTCATTCAGATCCTTGGCTTCTTCTATGGCTGAGACTTTTGAATCAAACCGGGGAAGAAGAGATCTTAGAACCTTTTTGACGATGACTGGTTCTTTAATCTCCTCCCCTAGTCCACGAATGTCATTCGTGACTTCATTCACTCGTTGCAAATATGAGTCAACATTCTCGCTTTCCTCCATACGAAGAGATTCAAATTGAGAGCGATGGGTTTGCAATTTTGCTTCTTTGATCTTCTCAGTCTCCTTCATGAATGCTTTTCAACTTGTCCCATATTTCCTTGGCTGTTTTGCATGCAATTACTTTGACCAGCTCGCTGTCCACAAGGCCACTAAAGAGTGCATTCTGCGCCTTGGAGTCGTTGTCTGCTAACTTCTTCGTTGCAGCATCATTGGGTACAATGGCAATATTATAACCGACTCTGATAGTCTCCCAGACATCATAGCCAAGTGACTTAATGAAAGCCTGCATTCTGATCTTCCAGAAGGAGTAATTAGAACCATCAAACAAAGGTGCTTTCTTATTCCCTGTATTGGTTGCCATGTGATTTGACAAGAGATCACCCTTAGCGTGTTAAGCTTTTCAAGGGAACCTTACGCTCTGATACCAATTGTTAGATATCGCATTCACTGAGAGGGGGGGGTGAATCAGTGATTGCTTAAAAATAGGTCCAATTTAACAACAAAAGTAAATCAAATCACACAAGGACACCAGATTTAACGTGGTTCACCAAAAGGCTACGTCCACGGTTCAAAGACTGTCCAAACACCAATCCGGAACAGATCTGAATCTATTTAGTCGCACCAACGACAAAGAGCACCAACCCTTAGTTTCAGATAGCACCAACTATCTAGGAAGCACCTACTCCCTTAGGTTTCAGATAGCACCAACTATCTAGGAAGCACCGACTCCCTTTACAATTTATCTGCACCAACAGATAGGATCACCAAACCCCAGACACCAAGCACCAACTTGATGTTCTACAGAATAAGAGTAGAAACCTTTTTCTACAGCCCTTCCCCTCTACAATCTCTCTATCTCAATCCCTTACAAATTGAAATTAAAGCATAAACAGAGAGACACTTATCTTATGGACGAATCACCATCTTCATGAGCACATTCTCGTCCACACTTGCTGTAGAAACTTGTAACAAGACTGCACACAGCAACAGCACCTTCTTCTTTCAAAAACCCTCTCTTTTCTTCTCTCTTCTCTTCTTTCTCTCTTGGTGTGTCTTCTTAAAAACGAACCAAACATGCCTTTATATAGGTTATGGTAACCCTTAAGAGTGTTCAAAATAGGCTACAATTCGTTTAGAAAGAGTCCCAAATGAAATACTTAAGTTTCCTGAATTTTCGTGCAAAACTTCTATTTCTGCGCAACTCAGGTTTCCCGTGTGTTCTACCGGTAGTACTTGCGGTAGAACAGATGAAATTCTCATGTCCAAGCTTCTGCTAGAATTTAAGCCACTTCTACCGGTAGTACTTGCGGTTGAACTTTCAGGGCAGCCACTTCTACCGGTAGTACTTGCGGTTGACAGATGGAAATTTTAGGGTCAGCCTTTTCTACCCCTTTTCTACCCCTGTTCTACCGGTAGAAATACCGGTTGACAGATGAAATTCTAATTTCCTATACTGTTCTGTTTCAGCTCTGTTTTCTCTTTGAAGCTCTATCAACACCACACTTGTGACATTGTGTTGACAATAATTCCAACACAAGATGATGCTTGAGATACTAAACACTTCAATGCTTCATAAGACTTCTCAAGGCATCTCAAATTCCAATACATTTAACTTATTGGTTTTAACTTACACGAAAACATTTACACTGAATAAGAACTATTTGACCCTCAAATTTGGATGGATGAGAGATCCTATAGTTAGCATTTACTAGATTAGTTGATAGTTGAGTTAATATTTGGAAGTTCTTATCTAGGTTCCTATTGAATATAAACAACTGTTGCTAATTTGGCTGGTAAATCTAGAAGCTATTGATTAGAATGGCCCGGCCAACCGTGTCTTGTCAAAGTAATTGGTGTAAGTGCGTTGGGCCCAATCAAAATTGACTGACCCAACTGGACCAAATTCCAAACAATATTGGTTTGATAGTCTTCAGGAGGTTTTATTTTCAAACTAAAAAATTATATGATTTTTTGTTAATATTATAAGGATTAATTTTGTATTACAATTTTTACCATTGGATACAATGAATTGAGGTGAAATGAAATTTTAAGAAAACTTCAAATTACTTGTCATCAAATTTTACCCAAATCAAATGGCCCAATCATATGAAACTCAGTGGACCACTTAAAAAAAATCCTTGTAAAATTGAGAGTCGATTTTGCGATCAAATCGCTCACGCTTAATATATGTAAATTTGAAAGTGGATCCTACTTCAATTCGAGATGATAGGGCTACATAAGAAAAGCCTTAATCTGAATGGTTCGCAATAGATAGATGGGGCCCATTGATAATTTTATAGGAAGGCCGGTTTGCATTAAAGAGATGGTGATCCCGATTCCCAAATAATAAAAAAGTTGAAAGTCCAAATTTATGGGCCACCACTAGAATGGAATACTACTAGTTCTAATTAATCAAGCAACGTACAGCGGAAATAAACCAATCAAATAATAGAACTAGCTATCTACCAATCAACTAGCTATCTACCAATCACACACCACAAGAAGGCAGACACAAAATATAGTGTGGAAACCCTATCCAGGGAGAAAAACCACGAATCAGAAATCAAAAGTTCACGAACAGTTATAAGATATACGAACGAGCTCCTGTACCTCAGTCTATCCTCGACCTCAGGACTGTAGATATTCTTGCAAAGAATCCACTGACACAAAATCCAACATGCCGCGTTCTTCTTATTTGATCTCCTCGCACATTGTCAGTCAAGATGAACTATCTTCTCTTTCGAAAAGCAGAAGCAACAATGACCTTTTAGAGTAGCCTTCAGAACAATCTCTCAATAGCTCTAGAGAATAAACTCTCTCTAATGATCTCTCTGACTTAGATTAATGAGAGTGGTGTCTTGTTTATAGGGTTGAGAGAAATACCCTATATATAGTCCCAAATTCATGCCTAATACTGATAACACAAGTAGGACTCAAACTGGGAAAACAGAGTCTCAAAAGGAAACAGTTTCGTGCAAAAATGAGACTTTCCCAAAATTCTGCGCACTGTTCGCTCGAGCGAACTCTTCAACCGCTCGAGCGGATGAGGCTCTGTCTCGCGGTCGCTCGAGCGAAGGTGAGAGCGCTTGAGCGGACTCCTTGCTGGACTGTTTGTTGCGGAAATCCAACAGTTTATTCTTCCAGCTTTCTTCTTCTAAACCATTCAGGCTTTTCTTCTTGGAGTCCTTCCCTCTTCTATCTTCGAAGTCCTTTTCTAAATAAAACAACAACACAAAGACTCCTAGAGTTTTGTCCAACATGAATTAGCCAATACAAAAATACTAACAATCTCCCCATTTGGCAATTCATGGATAAAACTTTTACAAAAGATCTACCCAAAAGAAAAATCCAAAATACATTGAATTTTCAGCACAAAAAAATTAGCAGCACAAAAAAAATTATCAGCTCAAAAAAAATTACTCAAAAAAAATTATCAGCTCCTGTAGATCTTTGCCTGTTGTCTCCCCCTAGCTTCAGTATTCTCCCCCTTTTTGTCCATAATTGACAAACAATTATCGTCAAGCAGCTTCTGTCAATTTGGATTCTGCAGCTCCCCCTCAATATGATCATCATATCAGCACTGGGGTGGGGGCTTGATCCTGTAGATCAGGGGTGATGAAGCTTCGGCATACACACTTGCATATTCAGATATTTCAGCAAAGTGTGTACCAACACAGAAGATAAGTCTTCTTTCTTGATCCAAACAGCTTTTGGCATCCTTTTTCAGTACAGTCTGCTGTGTTTTCCATTGCATTTGATTTGGTGATCTTCGCAGCTTATTGCAATGAGGTCTAATATACAATTTAATTCTGCAATAATGACAAGTGGAAATTCTTTCAGGACGTAGCACATGTTTCTTCTTGGCAACTGTACTTGCAATGGGAACAATAGAATTAGTAACAACTGAATTTGGAACAAAACAGTTAGTACATTTGGCTTTAGATGTAGATGCCCCGTCAGCGTAGCCAATGCCATGCATGTCTGTCTTTGCCTTTTGACTGTAGAAGATGTCATCAAGCTTTTTGGAACCTGCATTCATCCTGTTTAGCGAGGTCCTTGCTTGTTTCTAACTCAGAAAGAACTATCTTGAGTCTTCCTTGCAAGTTAGTATTTTCAGATTTCAAGGTCTTCATATCATGATCAATCAAAGCACACTTTTGTAATTCAGCAGTCAATTTATCGGCCAACCTGTTATTTTCTTCCTCTAAGTGACTAACCTTTGTTAGAGCTTCTGACAATTCGGCTTTCAGAGAAGTATTCTGCTCTTTAGATTCTTTCCAGCTTGTAGCCACTTTTTCATTCATCTTAAGCATCTTCATGGATTTTTTAAACAAAATCTGATATTCAGCTTGTCAATCATGTTCTGTCTCTGACTCACTAAACTCGTGATAGTCTCATTATCAGACACTGGTGGAGTAACAGAAACTGAAGTTGCCATGAATGCGATGAATTTTTCTTTACTAGCGTCAGGCTTTTTAGACTCAGATTTATTATCATCTTCTTCAGAAGTATCAGCATCCCAAGTCAAATTTAAAGCCTTATTTTATGGATTTTTGTTAGCACAGTCATTAGCAATATGTCCATAACCATGACACTCAAAACATTGAATCCCTTTAGAAGATTTCTTCTTTACAAAATTTTTAGGGATTTTCAAATCACTTTTCTTCCCCTTCATAAATGCCTGAAATTGCTTCGTAAACTGAACAACAACTTGTGGATCTATCTCCTCGGAATCAGAATCAGAATCACTGGCAATTTTCTTGAATGATTCTTTGGAGGCTCTTAAAGCAATACCACTGGATTTTGATTTCACATTAGTCCTCAGGTTTGCTTCAAAAGTCTGAAGGTTGCCAATTAATTCTTCAGTTTTGAGAATATTCAAATTTTTATTCTCCTCAATAGCTACAACCTTTGCATCAAACCTTTTAGGAATAGACCGCAGAATCTTTTTCACAATCCAATTTTCAGGAATTGGCTCTCCCAAAATAAAGCTATCATTCACAATAGCATTCAGCTTCGAATTGAAATCATTAAAAGTTTCATCATCTTCCATCTTTATGGTTTCGAAGGCTGTATACAATTTCTGAAGTTTTGACTGTTTAACAGTTTCAGTGCCTTCATGCACGGTCTGCAGAGTATCACATACTTCTTTCACAGTAGTGCATGTAGAAATTCTACGAAACTCAGACATATTAACTCCATTATAAATAACATTCAATGCTTTAGAGTTATAAGTGGCAACCAACTCTTCTTCCTTGGTCCACTTATCTTTAGGTTTAAGATCAGTTATCCCATCAGCAGTAATAGTGGGCAAGGAATAGCCATTCACAACAGATTTTCAAACTTTCAGATCAATGGCTTTCAAGAAGACAACCATCCTGACTTTCCAATAAGCATAATTGCTACCATCCAATAAAGGAGGCTTATTGGTTGAAGTGCCTTCGCGGTAGATATCCATTCTAGCAAATATGGATCAACACAATAAAATAGTGCAACCCGCTCGGATACCAATTGAAAGTCCAAATTTATGGGCCACCACTAGAATGGAATACTACTAGTTCTAATTAATCAAGCAACACACAGCAGAAATAAACCAATCAGACAATAGAACTAGCTATCTACCAATCACACACCACAAGAAGGCAGACACAAAATATAGCGTGGAAACCCTATCTAGGGAGAAAAATCACGAACCAGAAATCAAAAGTTCACGAACAGTTACAAGATATACTCACGAGCTCCTGTACCTCAGTCTATACCTCGACCTCAGGACTGTAGTTATTCTTGAAAAGAATCCACTGACACGAAATCCAACGTGCCCCATTCTCCTTATTTGATCTCCTCGCACATTGCCAGTCAAGATGAACTATCTTCACCTTCGAAAAGCAGAAGCAACAATGACCTTCTAGAGCAGCCTTCAGAACAATCTCTCAATAGCTCTAGAGAATAAACTCTCTCTAATAATCTCTCTGACTTAGATTAATGAGAGTGGTGTCTTGTTTATAAGGTTGAGAGAAATACCCTATATATAGCCCCAAATTCGTGCCTAATACTTAGAACACAAGTAGGACTCAAATTGAGAAAACAGAGTCTTAACAGGAAACAATTTCGTGGAAAAAAGAGACTTTCCCAAAATTCTGCGCATTGTTCGCTCGAGCGAACTCTTCAACCGCTCGAGCGGATGAGGCGCTGTCTCGCGGTCGCTCGAGCGGACTCCTTGCTGGACTGTTTGTTGCGGAAATTCAGCAGTTTATTCTTCCAGCTTTCTTCTTCTAAACCATTCAGGCTTTTCTTCTTAGAGTCAGTCCCTCTTCTATCTTCGGAGTCCTTTTCTAAATAAAACAACAACATAAAGACTCCTAGAGTTTTGTCCAACATGAATTAGCCAATACAAAAATACTAACAAAAGTGGTAACGTGGACTTTTGATTTTCCATACTACTTAGAAGCCATTTGAAAATCTCGAGCGGGAGCCAATTGTATGAATTTCTTGGGCCTCTCATGGACCCATTTAAAAATTCCTAACCATTAAGACATGTTTATCTCCTATATTGTATAGTCTTTAAATTTTACTCAAAATCAAATGACTCACTCTATATATTTCTAAGGCCACCCAGTGGACCCACTAAAAAAACTCAAATGTAAAATTAAGAGGTGCTTCGATAAAGTCGCCCTCGCTTTATATATATGGTAATGTTAAGGTGAGAATTAGTTCTCACATATTACATGAGAACTTTTTTGGGGCCTAATTGTGGGTCCCATTTGGGGATGGGACCAGAGGGGATGAAAAGATCTATGTGAGACCACCCCAAGTATTAAGTTTGATCCCAAAACCATGCCCCTAACCCTTTCATCCGTGGCCCATAAGTTTAATGACTTCATATTAAAAAAAAACCATGCCCCTAACCCTTTCATCCGTGGGCCCCATTTGGGGATGGGACCAGAGGGGATGAAAAGATCTATATGAGACCGCCCTGAGTATCAAGTTTGACCCCAAAACCATGCCCCTAACCCTTTCATCCGTGGCCCATAAGTTTAATGGCTTCATATTAAAAAAAAAAAAACATTCAACCATCGATCCAACGATTCAGTTCATTTGGATGTGTGCCAATCCTTGGGATTAGTGACTATCGAGGAGTTTCCACTTGGTTGCTAGGTTTAGATGGATTCCTTGTTGGGGCTCGTAAAAAAGTTCTCATTCTCACCTGAATATATATATATCGGTAATGTTCAGGTGAGAACTAGTTCTTACATATATATATATATATATATATAATTGAAGGTGGGTCCCACTTCAATTCAACTCGGTTGATGATATCATCAACTGGAGTAGTTTTGTCAAACAAATGTATGAACAACTCTCTTGTCATTTTATGATTTTTCTTCATAAAACTGTTGAATTAAGATTTAAAATTAATTTTTTCGTAAAAATCCCATATCACTCAAATCAAATGACTCACTCTATATGTATCTAAGGCTACTCAGTGGACCCACTAAGCAAAACTCAATTGTAAAATTGAGAGGTGCTTCGATCAAGTCGCCCTCGCTTAATGTATATAATTGAAGGTGGGTCCCACTTCAATTCAAGATTATAGGGATCATGTATAAGAAAAGCCTTAATTTGAAGGGTTTGCATTTGAGAGGGGCCGAGGGCCCATTGATATTCTTGTGGGAAGAGAAAGATAAGGGGAGATATTTTTTTTTGGTTGAGACCTGAGACGTTGAGAAGGCTTTTCTAGTTGAAAAGGACAAAGATAGAAAATAAAATGCATTTGTTTACTTTCCAACGGTTTTGGAAAGATGTGAATGACATTTTGGAGCTTCTAAATATGTGGTTATTTAGCTACTATGCTGGAGAAGCCTGCCCCTAAATACAAAAATACTACTATAAGTCACGTTCTCTTCTAGATAGATAACGATCGACCTTGAATCCATCAAAAAATACTACTATAAGTCACATTTTGGTAGAACACCTTTGTTGCTTTTAAAATATATTACTGATCTCATACATATATTTTAGAATCACAAATTGGTAGAAAATCAATTAGCATCTCATTAAATAATGAGCCATTCAACTCCCTTCATTTTAGGTGTTGGACTAAAGTAATTGAAAATACCTGCGGCTCATGGTCGAAACCAAGGACACGACTTCATTTAGGTTGAGTATATCAAAACGATGAGTTGCTCATTTTTTTTTAATATTGTACATGTATTTCAACGCAGCTAAGTTCCAATCCAATGCTGTTCACGACTCCCTTTTTTTATTATTTATTTTTTATGGTATGTTTGCATTATTCCTGTTCAAAAGTCAAAGTACATCTGTCCTATTTATTTTTTTTTTTTGTTTTTTTTTTTACTGGTTACATCATCCAGCTTGATGTTCGCATGATAGTGTAAGCATACTTAAAATGGTGAAAACAAGTGTTGTTACTATTTTTTTTTTTTTTTTTTTAACACAGTCAAGCGAGCTGGGTTCCAATTGAGAGCTCTCACTCACAAGGAAAGAGCTTGCACACATGGGAAGATATGACGGACCTAAAATTCGAACTTAAGTAACTAGGTGAGAACTGTCACTCCTCACTATTTGGATAAAAAACCATTCTCACTAGTCACTACTACTCCAGTTACTATTATTATACCAGCATGGGTGAGGTGCTAGGAAGTCTCGCTTCTGAAATATAACCTCCCCTCAATGCTATGTGTCAAATTTTAACAGTAGGAGAAGAGTTTAGCTTTTTATAAAGAGGTTTCCTCTTTAAATAAGAACCTTTTAAATTAAAAAAAAAAAAAAAAAAACAGTTTAAAACCAGCAGGGGTGGTTAACAGTAGGAGAGTCCAATTTTTTCTAGGGATTTTTACCAAAAAAGTGTTTCTATACTTGTATTATACAGATTTAGTGTGAAATACACCAAAATGACCATTTTAGTGTTCGTACGGTGATTTTTGACACATTTACCCTTCTTGTTTCGAACGACATCGTCATCTACATTACATGTAGAAAGACAAAGATCAGGTCAATTCACTTTATTTTATTCGGTGGATTTTGAAGAAGAAGAAGAAGAAGCCGGCAATGGAGGAAGTAGATCACCTAGCACATGAAAGGAACAAAGCCCAATTCGATGTGGAAGCCATGAGAATCGTTTGGGCCGGTTCTCGGCATGCTTTCGAAGTCCCTGACCGGATGTATCGCCTCTTGCAAGCGATCCCGTGAGCTTCTTTTCTCATCTGAATTTGTTTTCTAGGTTCATTGACACAATTTCACATCGGGGTCTTGGTTGTTTTCGTGTCTTTCTTTGGTTTTTCAACAGCTTATGATGTTATCTTCTTCCCCTTTTCTTTGATTTACACGCATTTAAGTAGTTCTGCATCTCTGTTGGGATTGGGTTGGATCTGAAATTTCCATGTGGGGGTAAAGCCGAGTCACGATTTTTCGAGAACTCATGAAGTGGGTATTTGAGAAAATTGGGGTGTTGGGATGGAATAGCTGGGACAAGGATTCTCTATTTTTTGTGTTTTTTTGAGATGGTGTTTTTTCTTTCTTTCGGACCGGATTAGCTCTGTGTTTGTTCCCTTTTAAAAATTTTGTGTTTTAGGGGTGGGATCCATCTTTTATCCAAATCCCAGTGTTGGAAATCTAGACAACACCAATGATCTTGCTAGCATAAGTGGAATATAAAGGAAAATAGGTAAATGAGATTTGGAATGTAAATGAAGTTACTACAGAGAGTGAAAAGAGGAAAGAAACTTTAGTGGTCCCAGTTCTATATTGCCTCTACTTTGATGTGGAACAGTTTCAGAGAAAGATGGCAGCGATTCCTTTTCGTCTCTTTTAAATCGATCCAGATCCAAACAGGTTATCAATTTCAAAATGAAAGAAATGCATCTTTCTTTCTGTTCTTATTCGTATTATATGTGTTTGTGGAAATGCCCTATCTGAAAAAAGACCTCTCAATCTCTGATTTGATGTTGTTTGGATTGAGATTTCATCAGTTAGTATATAGCAATCGATTCTCAGAGGGTGAATGCCTAAATACATATATTGCAGTTTTGATTTATATGGGGTCCATTATTTCTTGAATATATTATGGCATTGACTTCCATGGTAGAATGATATGTTAAGTTTAAATTTGATATCTTTTGGGGAAAGAAGACCGAGACCAAAAGGTTGAGAGCCATGTTCTGCAGTCTTACATAAGAAGTAGAAACACATTCCAGTGTGGAAACTGTTTTGCATCACCAAACAAGAGAATCCGATACAAGTGATACAAACATGAGTTATATCTGTGATCTGTCACTGGTACTTTCATTATCTGAATGCTTATTGTTTTTATTGTTACTAGTGTCTGTATGTATTTGTACTCACATTGCTCAATTTCTTTTTAGATTGTTCTTTTCATGTTACCTGCTTGCCTAATTATGTTTATTTTGATGCTTCTGGTTTCATAGTTTTATTTTGTTGACAATATTCTGCAACACCATCATGCTGTTCCAGCACGTTTTTTCTCCGAAGAAGCTTCTCCTCTTGCTCTCAAGGGAGATGGTGAGTGTATTGGCATCAATTTCAATGCTTTAACTTTGTCAACTTATTTTTTCTTCTTTCTTTTTATGTGCTAATACATGTTTACCTGATATGAACAAGATCTTTGATACTTACCACTTCAATTTGTTATCAATATTTGATTTTTTTTTAATACGTTTGGAGACCTTGTTTTTGGTTCTCTGCTTCTCTTTGTAATGGAACTGTCTTTGTATTTGTTAGGATAATAGGATCTTTGGTTATCACAGGAGGAAGGAGGTTGTCATCAAACAAGATTTGTGTTGAGATGAATTCTTTCATTGATCTTGTCTATCTCTTTGATTATATCAAATGCACTTTATGTATATGGTGGGAAATTATCATTTTTTGCAAGGCTTCTTAATTATCATTGTAACAAAGCTAGCCCACCTTACAAATTGGCCAATCCAACCTCCAATTTACAATTCCATCACCGCCTGATCACACCTGCCTTCCACGTCCAATATCTATTCCACATAGAGCCTTCATAGCCTTGCCACAGCCACTGCAATTATCTATTCTGTCATCAACTGTTTTCTCACTCATAGACTTCTTTTTACCCCAACCTCCAATTTATAGTTCCATCTCCACCTGATCACACCTGACATATCACATGTGAGTCGTCATAACTTTAAGGGCACTTGCACACACCAATCTGCAAACTAGCTTTTGCAGAAAACCTAAGTTTGCAATATTGTGAAGATAGGAGTCTCTGATCAATCAAGAAAACTGTTGATGGAGAAAACTCATTATATATATAATGAGGTGCTAAGTCACAAATCTGACCTTTTATTATCTCATTCATAAAATGGTCTCTTTAATTGTGAATGAAACGTAAATGGGAGTGAAAGGAATCAATAATGAGACAGCTAAATGTAGAATTGATATATAAATGATAATGCATAATTGAGGAGCCAATAATGAAATTCCCCAACCACATTATCCTAGGACATCATCTGCTTTTCATAGAACTCTGATCATATATTTGATATTATACTTCCAGAAGTCTGGATTCACCCATTTCACCTCCTTATTCAGTTTGATGTTATATTATGTGTTGTTTGTAACAGGATTGGGATTGGGTCATAACCAGTTTGGGTTTTTTTTTATTATTTTTATTATCTTCTTATATGTTCATATCTAACAATTTGGGCATGTGAGTCACCATCGGTGCTTAATTTTCTCTAATTTGATGTTTTATGATATGTAGTCTGAGTTGGTGTTGACATTAGAAGACAACCCAATTGGTGTTTTATCCTTATTTGTGTTCTTATATGTCAATTCTAATATATGGCCCTCCAAATTGATGGTTTTGAATGATCTATAACATTTTGAAGAACTAATTGCAGAGTGAGGAATTAGAGAGAACCCTTTTGGGAGCTTGGCTAAACGAATTGGTCATGTGGATCTTTGAAAACAGTATTTTCAGTACATTTCTACTGTAATAGGAAGAAGTTCTTGTGAGTCAAGATGAACTCGTTGGTTGCCCAGTTGAGTTTATTTGGCTTCGGTAGTACTGATGGGTGGCAGTTGTCTTGATCCGAGTTGATGTTCCCTTGCAACGTTCTTTTTGACTTGGAGGAATTTCTTTACAGTTGTAGACGAATGACTTGGACACGTGGTTGGGGTTTTTTTTTCAGCTCTGTGGTATACTCAGCTCATGTTTTCTCAGTTTTGATTTTCAATTGGATGCTTCATTGCTTCTTAAGGTGGTCAGATGTGCTGTTGATGTTCACTTTTTGTATGCATTTTCACTACTAGCACTATTAGTTGCTAGAATGGAATCAGATGCAAGAAACATTTCATAAAATGTTTTTTGGCAGAAACTATCAAGAAGTCAAAAGGTTGAAATGAGGCTAGAAGAAAAAGATTGATTAAAAAAAGGTCTTTTGAGGGAGAAATCTTAATTAGAGCAAGTAGTGATGATCCTAGGCCTTGTCACAATCCCACAGTGAACTTTTCAATTCTAAATTGACAGTCTCAATGGAAGATGTCTCTTCCACTAGCTTCAGAAGAAACAACAATCAGATTTGTTGTTAACCAACAACAATCACATTTGATGTCCCAATTAAAGGATTTCACAAAGGTGATGTAGGCCGATTCAAGGAAACTTCTCTTTTTGAAGGAAACATCTCTTATCCACAAAAAAACATACAGTAAAGTAAGTGGTTGGGCATGACCATGGTTATGAAGTTTTTCATCTTTGCTTAGGTGTATTTGTTCCTAAAAATATAAATGGTTGTCATTCTTAAATCTTTTTTCATGTAAATAGTGTAGTTTGTATTCAATGTGATCATATGGCTTAATTTTGTGTCTTAATCCTTACCTTCTTGTAAAAATTGTGTTGTCACATTGAAATATGACATTTCCTCCTTGCATTCAATCAACATAGTTGATTAGAGCTTCATATTTGTGGTACTTATGTTGCAACTGATTATCTTTTTCTATCTTTTAGTTTGCATCTTTGCCAATTTTGATTCTTGAACTGGATTTGGCAGGATTATCATTGTACCGGCTGATGTCACTTCTAATGGTTAAGTTATGGATACGAACAGAGGACAATGAAGTAACAAGTAACATGCTTCCATTGCAAAAAGCGTGGTCATAATAGACAGACATGTAGAGATCTACCTCCAAGAGGATGAATCATCATTTTCCTCTTTTTTTGGATGAGATATAACTTCAACTTGTCCACATCGTTGTTCAGATTTGAAATGTTGAAGCCGACATATGGAAGCAAATCAAGCGGTCCTTATCGGGTATACTTTGTATGAGGGAGGGATTGCCCTCTGTTTGAATCCAATCTACTTGTAAAGGGTGTATGACCTTTGTGTGCTAGAATAATTATTGTGTTCCAAACATTCCATAATTTTGTAAGCATATTATCTAACAATTTTAAATGAAATAAAGGCCATTTGAATTTACCCTCTTCAACTCCATGTTTCCAACCCATTTGTCATGTAGAAAAGCCTGTTCTGGTTTTGTTCTGTATCCCAAATCAGTTTTCAGTACCTTGTACTGAAATTGATGTTTGTGGAGCAATTGTGTTGCAGAGATTAGTGGTTTCTAAAATTTTTTTATAACGATATCGTTACAATTCTTTAGACTTTTTTATTCCAATTTTTGCCGTTCAGCAATGAGATTGGCCCTAACTATATATTGAGATACATAAACCAAGAAAAAGGCTCATGGAGGTTATATTCCAATAACGATATCGTTACCATCATTCATAGTTTCTTCATCCATTTTTTCTGTTCAACAAGAAAATAATAGTGACTTTATATTGAGATGTATAAATAATAAGAAAGACTCATGATTTCACTTTGTATGTTGGACTGGATATAACACTTTGTATCCAATTGTTGTGTCATGATTTATAATTAATGTATGAAAATGAATGTTGTAGAAACAGAACATAATGGACTGTTGACCAATGTTACAAGTTTTTACATTACAGGATGAAATGGAATGAGGGGAATGGAATATAGGTTTCAGGTTTATACCATAGCCATTTTTTTGAAAGGACAAGTCTATACCATAGCCTTCACAGACCTGCTACCAAATCAGTCTTGATTTGCAATCAATGTAACAAATGCGTAACAATCTAGATTATATTGGATCATGATCTAGGTTCTTGGTCCTTTACCATGGAACCTCATGGCCTGTATGACCACCCGGCCTATATATGATCAATTTATAACCTTACATTTATATGGTTGAATGTAACTGATACTTGCAGTTAACTTTGGTTGCATTTAACTGCTCAAATGGAAGTTTCGTATCACGTTGATAATTCTTCGTTTTCTTCACATTGTGTAGGTTTACTTTTTTGTGCCACAACTCCAAAAAAGAGAAATCCGGTTGACTTATAAACCACATTGTCCATTCCCCTCCTGTCTGGTTGGGGGAAAAAATTAATGGCCAGTCAATGGTCATACATAAAAACCTCTGAATGTTCTATAAGAGAAGTGACCCAATTGTTACTCATATCAATAACATTAACAAGAGATGTCTTTTCTAAATTTTTGAAGGAGAGAGTAATTTGAAGGGGAATAATACCGTTTGGTTGTGTCCTTGTTTATGCTTCTCAGTATAAAGGCATTGTAATTTGGTTGTCTGTCACAAAAAATCGATGAATATACTATAAATATTGGTAACGATATCGTTACCATTATTTGTAGATTCTTCATCCATTTTTTGTGTCGAGCAACCAAACGACAATGACTTTATAGTGAGAACCATAAACAAGGAGAAATACTAACGAATCTCATCCAGAATTTTATTTTCATCATTTTTTGATAATGAAATCATTACTGTTAATTATAGGTTCTTGGTACGTTTTTTGTGTGCAACGGCAAAATGGCAATGAATTTATAATGAGATGTATAAACAATGAAAAAGGCTCACGAATTTCACCCAAAATTGTATTTTCAAAAATTTTGGATGGCAAAGAAGTGAAGGTTCGAACCCTGTGTGCAAAGGTTCGAACCTTAATGCTCTCTGGGATTTGGCCCAGGAGACCAACGAAGTGAAGGTTCGAACCCTTACTGTAACTCTGTAAGGGTTCGAACCTTAGTGGTCTCTGGGGTTTGGCCCAGAAAGGTTACGAAGCAAAGGTTCGAACCCTCAGATGGTAAGGGTTCGAACCTTTGGGATTCACCAACACTTTTTTTTTAGCTTACCGAGTACCCCTGTTAATCCACTTCCCGATGGAGTTTCTGGTTGAGATTTTGGGGTTTCAAAGACCATATGGCCCATTCTAAATCTGCATTTTTTTGGATGGAAACAATCGCGTTTGGTTAGTTTTGCAGTTATGTGTGACAAATGTTTCATTCACCCAGCTGATCACAGCATATTACACTGGATGTTCATGTTCTCAACTATATAAACACAGGTCCATTCACAATATCATTTACACCCAGAATGATATGTAAACTAAAATATAGCACGTGATCACCAATACATGACATATAACCTTCAATTACATATTTCTTAAATTTCCGCTTTTGATATGTGCACGCATAAGTCGGTTTTGTGCCTCAAAGGCTTCTCTAATTCCTTCAATAGATGACGTCAGGTTTCAATTGACTCTTTCAAGGCTTGAGTTAGGTGTCAACGACAATCTTTTGTCTTGTAGCCATCGAGCTTCCATTGCCGATGGGTGCAACAAACATAAAATTTTTTAGCAGTGCAGCATTAACGATGAACCCAACCGAATCAATTCATAGATCCCATAAGTAAGGTTAAGAATAGCAACAAACATAAGAAAAAACATTTTGGCATTGCAGATGGGATGATCTATAGATGGTTTTTAGGGTGGGAAATCTTTTAGAACTTGAATTCCTACTCATACGAACTTGAATTTTATGCCCGACTGTTTTTTTTTTATAACGATATCGTTACCATCTTTTATAGTTTCTTCATCCATTTTTTGTGTCCAACAAGAAAATAATAGTGACTTTATATTGAGATGCATAAACAGTAAGAAAGACTCACGATTTCACTCAAAATCTAGTTTTCAAGAAATTTCTGATAGCGATATCGTTCAAATTATTTATTGGTTCTTCGCCCATTTTTTTTCTCCAAGAACAAAATGAATCGGACTTTATAATGGGGTGCATAGACAAAGAGAAAGACTCACAGATTTGGCTCAGAAATGTATTTTCCTAATAGGTGAAGTGAAGGTTCGAACCCTCAAAATGAGGGTTCGAACCTTTGAACTTTCTGGAATTTGGCCCAGGAAGGCAGTAAAGTGAAGGTTCGAACCCTTAAAACGAGGGTTCGAACCTTCATACTCTCTGGAATTTGGCCCAGGACCGCAAGGAAGTGAAGGTTCGAACCCTCAAGATGAGGGTTCTAACCTTCGCTTCACTACCTTCCTGGGCCAAATTCAAGAGAGTCCAAAGGTTCGAACCCTCATCTTGAGGGTTCGAACCTTCACTTTACTGCCTTCCTGGGCCAAATTCTAGAAAGTTCGAAGGTTCGAACCCTCATTTTGAGGGTTCGAACCTTCACTTCACCTATTAGGAAAATGCATTTCTGAGCCAAATCTGTGAGTCTTTCTCTTTGTTTATGCACCCCATTATAAAGTCCGATTCATTTTGTTCTTGGAGAAAAAAAATGGGCGAAGAACCAATAAATAATTTGAACGATATCGCTATCAGAAATTTCTTGAAAACTAGATTTTGAGTGAAATTGTGAGTCTTTCTTATTGTTTATGCATCTCAATATAAAGTCACTATTATTTTCTTGTTGTACAAAAAAAAAATGGATGAAGAAACTATAAAAGATGGTAACGATATCGTTATCAAAAAACAATGTCGGGCACAAAATTCAAGTTCGTATGAGTAGGAATTCAAGTTCTAAAAGATTTCCCACCCTAGAAACCATCTATAGATCATCCCATCTGCAATGCCAAAATGTTTTTTCTTATGTTTGTTGCTATTCTTAACCTTATGGGATCTATGAATTGATTCGGTTCATCGTTAAATTTAAAGAAAAAAGTATTATAATAAAAAGGGAGGTGTTATGTGAGAGACACTCTCACCAACTGTATGAGAGAGATCAATCATGGCCCTCAATTTTTGCTTCAATTTCAGTGGCTGGATGCAAAAGTCAAAAAGCACCCTTTTTTGTTGAAACTCAAATACAAAGTGGTAACGTATTTACATGCCTTTCAAGTACAAATCTATGGACACATCTGAAACTCCAATGCAATGTGGACATTCATTCAAATAGGTCCATCATTTAAAACAGGTCACAATTATTATAGGAATTCATAATCATTTGAATTCCAGAAAAATTAATAAGATCACAAATTCAGATTTCACAAAATACTCATTTAGATTGACACCTATCATGAACATTTAGAATTCATTGGGAAAAAACCACCATTCCACCATCCAATATCCAGGAAAAAAAACTGTCATTCCACCACCCACCATTTCAACGTTCAACTGCTTTCATCTAGGAAAACTTTTTTTAGTGCAAGTTTTAATTACAAATGTAGCATTCCAACATCCCAACATCATTATAACATCATTACATTCCAACACTAACATCCCAACATGTCTTTACAATGCATTCAATCCCATTACATCCAAACACAAACCACCCTTTCTACATGACAACATTCCATGTGCAGCGGCAACCATTCTCATACAAATCACCTATGTATATGGCAAAATCTAGTCTCAACCCATCACGCAAAATCCTTTTTCTCCATGGGATACTCTTTCCCATGCACCATCACTCCATGTCTATAATGTAAATATCTGCAAAATACATGGCAGGAGAAGTACACATTAGGTGATGGATTATAATGATTCATTAAAATTATTGATTAACTATTACAAATGTATACCTGAAATGACAGAGTGAGTTTTTTTTTTTTTTTTTTTTTTTTTTTTTTTTTGGGGGGGGGGGGGTGGTTTATAGATTCAGGAGTTTATGCTAACCCAAAAGGTGTAAATCAAGAGAGAGATTGTTTATTGGAAAGAGAGATACTAACTAAAAAAAGTGCAAATCGATAGAAACTATGTATTGGAAATTATAAGTGTTACATATATCGGTGTTATATAAAGACACGGGATGATAGTCAAAATTAAATTTCAAAGAGGTCTGAATGAACAGTCAACAAAAAAAAAAAGGTCACATTCCAATTATCTATCAAGGAACCATGGGAAAACCCCACTTCCCAACTAGCCTCAAAATCCCAAACCAACAACATCACAGGGCATATACCAAATAGAAAGTAATATCTGTCCATTTCTACCATATTGTGGTTCAGGTTCCTAGGCCCATTTTTATCATATAGTTTCCAAATTTGCTATAATCAGTTATCTCATAAAGTGACAACACAAATACTAAACAACACGGATGAGACTTGATATGTTGTAAGACTTGTAACTGGAGCTACACAAAAAATTTTTTGTAACTGGAGCTACACTTGTGATTGGAGTTATCACACTGTAGAAGGTTGATGCACAATGCTTAAAAGTGTATTAGGCATTGGCTAATGTAATCCATGAGAAGTACAAGTGTCTTGTACATGACATAGGGAATCAGATCTTGGTAGTTGGCAACATGTTAAACCACCACAAAATTTTTAAAATCGCCAATTAATTGGGTCTATCAATGTAGACTCCTCAGATGGTTCAAACCCACCAATTCGTCTACACCAGTTGATCTTCTAACATTTAAAAAAAGCCACAATTGAAACCTTAAAAAAAAAAAAAAAAACCCCTCCATCTATCCATTGCCACAATCACACCACCACCATCACAGCATGCACAACACATACAAAAAATAAATTAAAAAAAATCTACAGTCATACAAACAAATTTACAACTGTCAGAGTTGCACGAGAATACAGCATCCAAGTGAGGGTGGTGTGATTGAGTCAGAAGTATTTTGAGTTGACTGAGGTGGTGTAAGCGAAACTCTGACCATGTTAGATGACAGGGGGGGTAGCCACAATCCTCACATTGTAGGATGATGCAGCTAGGGTAGGAGCAGCAGTGGCATTGGAAGATGATGGAGATGATACAGTTGTAGCAGTAACATTAGCATTGCCAAATGATAGAGGTGGTGATGTTGGCTCTCCAAGAAAAATTGGATTTATTCTAGAGAGGGAATTATTGCTCGTGAATACAAGGAGATAGCAGAGGAGGGCTAATGATTGCGTCGAGGCCTTCATTGTCTCTGTTGGAATTACTTGAATCTGTTTTCATAGATAACAAAGTGAGAACATGGTTAAAATTTCTCTCTAATTCTCTCTCTCTCTCTCTCTCTCTCTCTCTCTCTCTCTCTCTCTCTGCTAAGTTTTGATTAAGAAAGGCATAAAATACATAGAGAGAATATGTCCAAAAAAACACTCAGAACCTGAGCGGAAAAAAAAAAAAAAAAAACATTACAAAAGAAGAGTAAAAGGCCATCACCAAAAAACCAAAAAGGCCTCACTCTAAGAGGACTCAAATAACAATAAACATTCGGCGGAGAATGGAACTCCCAAAAAATTGAGAAATGTACAGAGAGGTTTTCCTTTGAAAGGAATCAACCATTATCTGAGACAGAATTGCAGCAGTTCTTTGAGATGGAGCATGGCTTTGCTTGTCATAACCTGAGAGGTTAAAATTCTATACACTAATTCTATTACATGAATTACCTATAGAGTTCCAAGGAAAAATATACAATTATAGATGTGTATCATCTAAATCATAGATGACACAAAATTCAATCAGTACAATCCTTGTCAAAAAAATTAAAAATTAAAACTAATGAAAAATGGGTTTATAGGGGCAAACGCCTGCCCCCCAAGGACAAAAAATATTAGCCATATATCTTTCGAAATAAATCATTATCATTGTTTTGACTCTATATATGTAATATATACGCTACAAAACTCCACGTCAATGATACACATATCCTATTCTCTCTTCTATATATATATATATATCAATGATACACATATCCTATTCTCTCTCTACATATATCTATCTTTCTCTCCGCTCTCCGTCTGCAACTCTCCATTCACTCTCTTCAACTCTATCCAAATTCCATACCCATCCATCTCTTTCTCCAACCCTCCCTCTCAAACAGCCCTCCTCATCTATGCTACTCTGTCCCGACCTACCCTCCTCTTCCTCTCCTTCTCCTTCTCCACCCACCCCCATAATTCTCACTGTCTCACTCTCACTGCTCTCTCCCAACCTGCCTCTTTTTTCTCTCCATCTCCCTCAACCCACACATCTCTCTCTCTCTCTATATATATATATATCTTTCTCTCCGCTCTCTCCGTCTGCAACTCTCCATTCACTCTCTTCAACTCTATCCAAATTCCAAACCCATCCATCTCTTTCTCCACTCCTCCCTTTCAAACAGCCCCCATCCATCTCTTTCTCCTCTCCTCCCTCTCAAACAACCCTCCTCATCTATGCTACTCTCTCCCAACCTACCCTCCTGTTTCTCTCCTTCTCCCTCTCAACCCACACCCATAATTCTCACAGTCTCACTCTCACTGCCCTCTCCCAACTTGCCACTTTTTTCTCTCCATCTCCCTCAACCCACCTGTTTTTCTCTGCAACTCTCTACCCCTACCCTCCTACTAACCAACATGCTTTCACTTTTAGCATGAGATGGATGGTGTTCCACAAGGATTTTGTACCAAGAGAGAACTGAGAGCACAATTTACACAAGCTCTATTCAGTCCCCCACCGTAGAGGAAACTTAATACCAAGGGACTTTTTTTTTTATTTTGCTGCTTTAAACAACTATGATGAATGATGATGATCCACCTTTTTTGCTTTTGAACGTTCAATCAAATTCTACCCTCATGTTTTGCCATTTGATTCCTGACATGTAAAATTTTTATTAACTCCAAATCAAGTGTGTTAAGCACTCGTTCACACAAATTTAAACTGACTGATTTATCCAATCAGGCCCATTATCAAGCATCTGATGAGTTGAGGAAGTGGAACTAGACACACCATAATCAAAGTCATCGCCGTCATCATCATTATCTGGTGGGTTTCAATTGATGGAGGAATTCGAGGAGCTGCTCAGCTAGACTCACACAACTTAACACTCTCTACAGATACCTTTTAAAAAAATCTTTGCAGAGAACTCAGAGAATCTCACTCAAAGCATTTCATCCATTCAGCTAAACTGGTACAAAAGGACCCTCTCATACTACAATTTTCACTCTCACTTCACCAATACAAAAACATGCTTTCATGCCTTTTTATAGTTTTTATGAGATGGGTTGGTTTATAGCTAGTGGTGGGCAGCAGGCCACATAGTCAAATCTTAATTTTCTACTTTCTCAGTTTCTTTTGTTTGCTGCCCACAAGATTCTCCACCATGAAATCTGTTTTAACTATGATGTCAGTGTAAAAAAAAAAAAAAATGGTTCTTTCCATTTTGGGTCTCAGAATCTACTCACAATAAAAACTGCATCCCACAAAAAGCCTTTACACACAACTCTAAAAAGTCATTCTATCCTAATCCAAACTGGGGTTCATTCAAAACCAACAATTGTAATCATATTTCACATTAGATTACAAAAAAAAAGAGAGTAGAAAGAACCAATAAAAAAAGAATGCATGCAAACCTTGATCACGGGCATCTGCCCACCAAACATGAGGACAACACTCATCTGCAGAATGATCCTGAAAGTGTCCCTAATGTTGATTGCATTGAACTCCTTGAAGCTCTCTGCGCAATTGCCTCCCTAGAGGAGGAACGCCTTCCCCATTGCCATGTCAGCGAGACGCTCCTCCAGATGGCGGGCCTCGCCGGTGAAGACAATCGGAGGGAAGGCCTCTATGGTCTCGAGGACGGATTCGTGTTCCTGCTGATTTGGGTACTCCGAGAGCTGGAGGGCCTTCATGGATCTCCAGTTGTCGACGGCCCATTTGGTCGAAGCCACCGGCGGCGCCGCCTTGGCGGGCTTGTCGGCGACGATGGGGGTGTTGGAGGGCTCGGCGGCGTGGACAGATGAGATGGGTCTATTGGATTTGGTGGGGAGGAGAGGGAGAGATGGTTGCAGAACAGAAATTTTGGGTTTGGTGGGTTGGGAGAGGAGACTTGGCTGAGAGAGAGGAAGTGCTTGGGAGAGCCGAGACGCGGGGAGAGGGGAAGAGAGAGCAGGGAGCGGAGAGGGAGAGGGAAAGCAAGGAGCAGCGGAGGAGAAAGAGGGAAATAGGCGGAGAGGAAAAGAGGAGAGGAGAACGTATGATTTGAGTGAAAAAAGGGTTCTCTTAATAACGATGTCGTTCGAAATATGAAGGGTATTATCGTCCGAAAACGCTGTACGAACACCAAAATGGGCATTACCGTGTATTTAACACTAAATCCGTATAATACAAGTATATGAACACTTTTTTGGTAAAAGTCCCTTTTTTCTAAAGATGTTTCCTATTTAAACTCTAAAAAAAAAATGATAAAAAGGACATGTGAATGCCCATCTTCAATGCATGGCGGGGCCCACCTTTTCAAAGTCCATCTGGTCACATCAGCACTATGTTTATATAATAGGGAAATTAAGAACCGGATAGCCAAATATTATGATGTCCATCTAGAGATCTTCACCTCTAAAACTCTTCATCTTAAGCATGATTGTAGCATCATTTGATATGTAATCTACTCCCCTAAAATCTCATAAATAGGAAAAATCTAATTATATTATAAATGCTGACTCCTTTCCTATTACATAACATTCGTTCTGAACTCTTTCCCTATTATGTAGCATCCATTCTCGACTCTTTCCCTGTATTAATTATCAGGACTTAATCTATTACATAGCATATGATCTATATTCTTTCCCTACTATAAAAACCATAATCCAAATCTAATTTGAATTTTAATTCGATACCATATCGGTATCTTCTAAAGCTGAACTCCTGCAGCGTTTGTGAATTGTGAGTGTTGTTTTGAGATTAGGTATGTACACTACAGTTTAAAGAGAGGAGAGGTTGTAAGTGGCTGTTTTGGATTTGATCAAGATGTAGCTGGAAACTACATTCAATTTTGGATTTATTCCAAATAGGCACATCTAATGGGATGTTTGTAGTCGCCCCCAGTGCCCAACCATATTAAGGTATATAAGGAAGCAAACCGTGGGTTTAGTTTGGATTTTTCGCTTCTCACTTTTTTTATTATCCAAGAAAAAGGTCCATACCGTGTTGTTATTGTTGTTGTGATTAGCTGTGATGATCATTGTAAGACCCAACCCTTTAATTACTTGAAGCAGTTGTTCATTAAATGTGCTCAGAATAGATTTTCCTTCCCTTTTTTTTTTTAATATCGAAGGGTGTCCCAGCCCTTCGGGTTCAGGGGGAGCCGGGTAAATCTCCTGTAGTCCCAATATGGTAGCGCAGTTTCGAACCCTCAACCTCCGCGAGCAAATCATGATCCTTGGCCAACTAAATGACCCCTCAAAGTTAATGTGTGTTCCCTTTTCATGCGAGTGTGGTGACATGTGGAGATCCCATCATACCAAATGAAAAACATTTATAAAATGAATGTACCTAATCCTTGACAGAAGGAAAACACAATATGAGAATATATTTTTTTATTATATTTCAATTTTCAAGTATAAAATCTGAATTTACATCAAAAGATCGTGGGATTCGACGTTCGGACTCAGGGGTGACAAGTCATTTATAGAAAAAATAACTCCCTGTCTGTCCTCTAATATCCTAGACCCATCTGAATAGAGTGTGAAACGTTGAAGCTTGAGAGGTCCAGATGAAGATGGTATGATGATTAAATGAGTCCCAAACCTGACAGGTAGATAGGGCTCACCTAGAACTTTAAATCTACCAGATCCCATCCCTACGTGACCCTAGCACGGCACGCACTAAATGAGTTCTCTTTCTGTCTCTCTCATGTCCCAATTAAACTAGTACATAGCTATTTAGACGAAGCATGAAAGAAGCATCAAAACGTTCCATTTTTTTTTTAATTAATGTACACAGCTGTAGAGAACATAGGAAATAGAAAAAGGGATGTTATCGCCTACAAATAAGGCCATGAACCCACCAATCACCATAAAACAAAAGGAAAAAAAAAATCTACTATGCCATTGGCCCCCAATAAAAAAACACAAGAGGAAAAAAAAAAAAAAAAAATTAACTCAGCCATTTTCCTTTGCAATTGCATAAACAGTGGCACAGGCGAGCCCTTCCCCAGCCGTAGCCATTTTAGGGATAGCGTAAGGGCTTAGGTATTGTAGGCCCGCCTATGGTGCTGAGGGCTTTGGGTCGACTTAGGCTCGTCCTGCATATCTATAGATAGGGTACTAGTTTACGCTGCTCAGGCCATTTGACACCCCTAACTATATAGCACCCGAGCGTTTTTTAGAAGAAGACGCCCCTCTTAGTTGGACCCATTGGGATGCATGATGATCATGGGAGTCCATGGATGAAAAGATCCATATGAGGGTACCTATATGTAAAATCTTGAGTCCATAAGATCATCCTAACATTTTGATCCATAGCCCTAAAATTTAATGATTTAGAGGCATCATTTTTATCATGATTTCAATCCAATAGTGAGAAAAAGTTGAATGAGTGTCAAACTTGGACTTGTGACTATTTATAATGGGGGGTAGTGTGAAAAGATTAGATTGACTCAATATAGGCCCCATGACCAAATAAACATGGGCGTTTTGAAAGTGTGGTGTTTTTTAGAATATATATATATATATATATATATATATATATGGGGAGTGCTAGAAAACTCATAGTGAGTTTTTTTTTTCTTTCCCAAAAATGTCCCTTTCAGTTGGGCCCACTTTGGTGCATGAAAATCATGAAATGACGTTGGATGGAATAATCTATATGAAATTTACTTATGTGAAAAATTTTCAACTCCATTAAATTATTCTAACCCTTCAATCCATGCCCCCAAAGTTTAATGGTTTAAAGGCATTACTTTCTTGTAATTCCACTCCATGGTTTTCATGCACCATAGTTGGGCCCACTATGGTGCATGAAAACCATGGAATGGCGCTGGATGAAATAATCTATATGAGATCTACTTATGTCAAAATTTTCAATTCCATTAAATTATTCTAACCCTTCAATTCATGGCCCCAAAGTTTAATGATTTAAAAGCATTATTAATTTTCTTGTAATTTCAATTTAAGGGTGAATCAAAGTTGGGTCATTGTCATATGAGGGACCAATGTATGTGTGAATGACACTCTCCTTTTTGGGAAGTATCAAATACATAGAGAGTATTCCTATGTACTTAGAAAAGTCACTTTTGTACTTGAAACTTCCAGAAAAGGGGAGTGTCCCTCACCATATGGTATATGGTAAGGGATAGATGCACTTGAATATTTCTCCATATATATATTAAAATCCTATTCTCTTTATTTGTTATAGAAGCAAAGGTCATTGTCACCGGAGGGACCGGAAAAAAGGACAACTCATCAATGTCTTACAACCCTTCCAAGCATGATCATCTTTTACTTCTAATGTCTAAAGATTATAGAGAACTAACTACCAGTAAATTTTCATTTTTTCTAATTTAACAGGTTGAAACAACGGTCATAGTTACACGAGACACTGGAAAGAATAAGAACTCATCAATCAGTGGTAGCCTTCCCATGGGGATCATCTGTTTTTATTTTCTGTGCTTCTTTAACAATTTGATGATGTAGGTGCAGGAAAATTATGACCCACAATACTTAGGGTGCCTTACAGGACTTATCCAAACGTGAGAAGATGATCTGCTGCCTCCTAGCCTGAAAGGGAAGAGCAAACGGTCAGAGGACCCTGGCCTGGGCGGCACAAGGCTCTCCGATGCCTAAGTTAGTGAGTGAACTGGAACAAAGGAAGGAGAGGAAAAAGAGAGGCAGAGTAACAGCTCTCTGGTTTTAGATGTGCATACCTGTAATGGAGTTCGCTCATCCTCTTATAGAGGAAGAGGCCTATGTTACATGGGGGATGCTCATGATGACGTCCTGGCATGTCTAGGGGCGTCATCATGTCAGCCCACCATTCATTAAATGAGGGTCCGATCATCCCACAAAGTAATAAATACGGTCCATTCCAGCCCACGTTGCATTTAATACCAGTCGGATCAGCCCATACCGCATTTAATACGTGTCATGTTGGGCCAGATCTTGTTGGACGCCTTTGGCGGTAGGAGTCCCATCGGGTACATCCTCGGGCCTTGTCCTGATTTGGCCTCAGCCGCTGGATGCCGCCTGATCAGTGATTTGGGGTCAAGCTCTTTAGCCGAGGTGGGCGCCTAGTAGCCGAGCTCGGCGCTAGTTGCCAGAGTCTGCCTGATCTCGGCAGGGGCCTCTGTCCCGGCAGCCGAGGTGAGTGCGGGAGGTACGTGAGAATGCTTAATCCCATCTTACAGCCGTGATTAGCATAATCCTGGAGTTTTGGAAATCTCCCCACACAATTGCCCCATAGCTTCTGGCCTTGCGAAGTTCGCCAGCAAAGTGAGGTCGGGAGCTATATGACAGGGAATTCTTCTGGGATAGAGTCCTTCTTGGTCTTGACAGTTGGCGCTCGGCCTTTATCCGAAGTCGCTTTGGATGATTAAGGCAATAAATGGCGTCTGTCAATCAATGCCGAAGACATATCGACGGCTCTGCGTGTCATCTTCTGATTAGTTGTCCAGTCGCCTCGAGGTCGCACGCGCCGTTTTGTCAGGGATGTATTCAATTTTTGAAATGATGTATGCGGAGCCCTAGGGAGTGTTGTTTGGCGCGCGCCATTAGGGTTTCTGAAGAGGGGGTCCCTTCCCCTATATATAGGGCAATCGAGGTTCTCTTCATCCCTATTTGTCATTCTGAATCAGAGAGGAGGAAGCTGCTGTGAGGGAACTCCGCCTGAGAAGTGGAGCGTTGCCGGGGCCGAGTCTCTTTGCTACTTAGCATCTTCATTTCGCCTTCGTAAGTCCCCTTTATCCTGCCTCCTTCCTGTGGGTCTCTAGATCGAGAGTTCCTCTGTTTTTAGATTAGGATAGGAATGGGCATCTATAGCCACTGGTTAGAGGGCGAGGCGGCGATTGAGAGTTTCAGGTCGACCTTTAGGATTCCCGCCGATGTCCAAGTCAGGGGCGCTGAACCCAATGGTATCAACCTCCGTGACTTCTCGGGAGGCTGGATGCCTTTTCCCCTAGTGGCCGTGGCAGAAGGTGGGGTCCGATTTCCCCTTCACCCCCTTCTTAGGAGGTGCCTTAGTCACTGGTGCCTCTGCCCTTGCCAGTTACTGCCCAATGTCTTCAAGATTGTGATGGGCACGGCCAAACTGAACGAGGTCCTGGGCATCAACCTCGACGTCTTCAATATTGAGGACGTCTATGATATATGCAAGTCCGGAGATGCCTACTATCTCCGGGCTAAGCCAGGTCGGGAAGGCTTCGTCCGCTACTTGGAAGATTCGAGTAAATATGCCGGGGACGATCTTCTGTATGTCTCGGGCAACTGGGAGTTCGGGATAGCCGACACCGATAGAGGCTACTAGGTTCCTCGCCATTTCGGGACTGTTCCAAGTAAATACTCTTTTCTTTGTTCGTTTCCCACATGCTTTTCTTTCCTGTTCTGCCAAACTAATGCCTCTGATCACTGTGTAGCTTTGAGGGAGAGGAAGCAGGCCGCTCGGTACATCTGGAAGAGGAATGAAGCCTGGCTCCGCCTAGTGAAGCGATACAACGGTCATGAGGGCAGGGCGGCTTGGTCACTGCTAGGGTACCAGCCGAAGTATCGTGGATACATAAGGGGCACAATCGAGCCGCCCCGAGGCGAAGGTTCGGGCGGTGCCGACCCTGAGGCCGGGCGAGAGCAGGCTGGTCCTAGAGTAAGGGTCAAAGAGGGGCCTTTGCGGGCGACGACCGAGTTGCGTCTGGTGCCCAAGCTTCCACATCGGGGTTGAGATCACACGAGGCCTCAGGAAGGAAGTCGAGTCAAATTGCCCGATCTCCCTCGCCGAGTTCGGAGATGAGGCGCGCCAGACGTCTGTCCTTTGAGGACCTCGAGACCCTGGCGCTCGGAGTCAAGGACGCCTGAGCTCCGCAGGTGCCTACGAATCCGGGTCCCCTTGAGGTTCCCTCTCCGGGGGTTCGGGAAGCTTTTTCCGTTGCTGCGGTAGAGGTCTCTGCTCCTCCTAGTCCCGCCGGACTGGAGGTACGTTCGCCCCCAGCTGAGGCCGGGCAAGAGGAAGTTCGGTCGCTGAAGAGGCCGAGAACCGAGGCAGGTCCTAGTTCGGCGGCGGCTTCAATTCCTTAGGGCCCACATTCGTGGGAGCCGAGCTTCGTGCTTGAGCCGGGGAGGCCGATGACGATGGACGATCGCGTTCTCCACAAATCGATCCCCCGGTCCTCGAGGCACTTGGGCGGGCCTGCGCCCTTCCTCGAGACATGGCGCAACTGGACAGGTACAGTGATCAGAAGCTGATACTGTCGATGCTGCAGTCGAACTTCACGGTAAATCTATCTGAACCCCTACATATTTTATCCAGCTGTTCAATATCAGTGTTTTCTGAATTTTGTCATGAGCGCCTTGTTTCTCCAACAGGCGGTACAGAAGTCCATGGTCGCGGCCGACAGACTGTGCAAGTACGGCGCCGACATTACCGAGCTAACCGCGAAGAAGAATGGCCTACATGAATCCCTAGACGCCGTTACTCAGAAATTAACAAGGGCTAAAGAAGAGTATGCGGCGAGGCTCGGGCAAGCGAAGGGAGAGGCCGAGGCGGAGAGGACTAGGGTGGCCGAACTCGAGGTCTCCATCTCGAAGATGGAAGATGACTACGAGGCCCTACTTCAAGCCGAATCCAAAAGGGCGGATGAAGCTGAGGCGAGACTCGAGCCAGAGTGCGATGCTGCTTTTGAGGACGCTAGGGCGCAGGTCACTGCTTACTACAAGGAAAGAGTCCTCGTTGTAAGGGATAAGGCCTGGTGAAAGGACGACGCGCTGGCCTGAAGGAGGCCGGGGTCTCGGAGGATCATCCGTCCTTCCGGGAACCCCCTTCGTTTCCACTTCCGACACCGAACTCTGCCCCTCCTGCCGGCGAGGCTCCTAATGCTGCTGCTCGCGCCTCTGATCAAGCGTGACCTCGGGGCAGTTTTGTCGCCTTTGTTCGGGGAGAAGGCTTTTTTGTTTTATGTTCTTGTAATGTTTGTCTTTCAATTGTATCTGCCGCACCGTGTAATGAACAAAAATTTAATTTAATTGAAAGTTTCTTCAGCTACTGTCTTCTCTACCAATGGCGTGTTTCTTGCCGGCTGAATGTTTCGCATGAGTATATGGACTCAGTAGGGATAGATGCCGAACTGCCCCCAGATTGGTCCTGGGTTAAGCCAGCAGGAGTGCCGAAGTCGCCGCAGACCCCCTGTGTCTCTCCTGCTTTTGCTCTTGTAATTTTTGTCTCACTATCCTTTTGAGCTCGGCTCTTCTATGCTTGAGTTCGGCTGAGCGCTCTTTGTTGACAAGACATGTGAGTTTTTAGTTGGGGGGAGTACCGAACGGTCTTCTTAGATATCTGCGCTGATACTCCATATTCTGAAGACCATAAATAGCAGTAAGTGCGGTGATACGGTCGAGGTGGAAGACGAGCAGATGGCTCCACGTGTCACCATCGGAGCCGGTGGTCAATATATAGGAAGACGTGCGCTCCTCGTGGGGCGTGGGAGTCCTCGCCCCATAAATTTCTCTGTGTGTTGAGCCCTCCTTCCCCTTATAAATATGGGGGGTAAGCTCGCCATGGGGGAGAGAATTTAAACCAGAGGCCCTTCTCTTTTATTCTTCACTGTAATGAGGACCCTTCTGCCTCTGCCAGACATTCTGGCAGCTAGGTACTGTAGAGGTTTAGGAGCCTTTTGACCCGAGGCAGAACCCCTGCGCCAGAAGACAGCTTCCTCTAGGAGGGACTGTCTGTCGTGGTCTGCGCGCCCTCTGAATCTGGACTCCGTGGACCACGCGCTCTCTGAACGCGGGTCCACGACCAACTCCCCACGATGCGGCCGAGAGGAGGTTGGCTCTTCGCAGCCAGGGGTTGGTGGCAGACTTTGCACTGTCGAGATCCAAGCATCGATCGTCAGTGGACCAGGAGCTTGAGCCTGTTTGTAGACCTTGGCCCAACCAGCCAAAGGGAATTGTGGAGCTCCTGGCACTGAGGACTCGTTTGGGGGCCTTGTTTTCATCCCACAGGACCCTGTGTGGAATCACGCCGCAGGTCGCCATGCGGGATATCAAGGCCTCCAATCAGCGGGTCAGGAGTTCGAGCTTTGCTCCCAAACCAGAGGGTGTTGAAGAGCTCAGGACGCCGGAGGCTGGACTGAAGAGTCAGTGAAGATCAGTCTCCTAGCAGTGAATCAACAAAGAGCAATCTTAGAGCCCCCTTTCTTTTTCTGTTTTTAGAGGACTGCGGGCCTCCTTCCTGTATTTTGTTCTTTTTATGTACTCCTTGTAATGAAGTAACTACAGTGAATAAAAAATAGAGTTTCTGACTATCTGATCTGTATATAATCTTTTGCATTCTTTTTTGCTTTTCTGAATTGTTTTGCTTTTCTCTGTACTTCTGTACTTGTACTGCTTTTTTCAAAGACTTGTCACTGGCCGAAATGGATTGGCCGAGACGAGCTATCATGAGCCGAGATGAACCCAGAGTTGAGGGTTTCGGCTGTGCGAGCCCGAGTTCGGGAACCATCTCGGGAGGTATATGAATCCAGGATTTAGGAAGCGACCCGGATGTTATGAACCCGGTGCCGGTCCCAGGGTGTTATGAACCCAGAGTTTAGGAAGCGACCCGAGTGTTATGAACCCGGTGTCGGTCCCAGGGTGTTATGAACCCAGAGTTTGGGAAGCGGCCCGGGTGTTATGAACCCGGTGCCGGTCCAAGGGTGCTATGAACCCAGAGTTTAGGAAGCGACCCGGGTGTTATGAACCCGGTGTCGGTCCCAGGGCGCTATGAACCCAGAGTTTAGGAAGCGACCCGGGTGTTATGAACCCGGTGTCGGTCCCAGGGCGATATGAACCTAGAGTTTAGGAAGCGGCCCGGTGTTATGAACCCGGTGTCGGTCCTAGGGTGCTATGAACCCAGAGTTTAGGAAGCGGCCCGGGTGTTATGAACCCGGTGCCGGTCCAAGGGTGCTATGAACCCAGAGTTTAGGAAGCGGCCCGGGTGTTATGAACCCGGTGCCGGTCCAAGGGTGCTATGAACCCAGAGTTTAGGAAGCGACCCGGGTGTTATGAACCCGGTGCCGGTCCCAGGGTGTTATGAACCCGAAGCTGCCGAACTCAGACGAGATGAGATGACACAGATTTGATGACAAGGCAAGCGTTGCTTTCATTGATTCTGAGACTTGTTACATCTTTTAGAATAGAATTTTTTCAAGTGAGACGCATTCCACGGTCTCGGCAACTGCCTACCTTCTAAATCTTCAAGTTTGTAAGAGGATTGTCCTGCCAGTGAGACCACCCTGAACGGGCCATGCCAGTTTGGGGCCAATTTTCCCTCATTCGGATCTCTGTCAGCTGGCAGGGTCTTCTTCAGAACCAATTCTCCTACTGAAAAGCTCCGTTTCCTGACTTTTTCATTGTATCCTCTGGCTAACCGTTGCTGATAGTCAGTCAGTCATAGGGTTGCCAATTCCCGACGCTCGTCCGTTAGATCCAGCTCCATCGCCAAGTTCATTTTGTTTCGGCCTTGGTCGACCAGCCTTGTCCTCAGGGTGGGGAGTCCAATTTCCAAGGGAATGACCGCCTCCATCTCATAGGCCAGAGAAAAGGGTGTGGCCGAAGTGGAACGTCTTGGAGTCGTTCCGTATGCCCATAATACGCTGAGAAGCTCCTCTACTCATCTCCCTTTTGCCTTGTCCAGTCGCTTCTTCAGGCCGTCCAAAAGTACCTTGTAAGAAATTTCGGCCTGGCCATTGCTCTGCGGGTACGCCGGAGTGGAAAAATGGTTGCTGATGCCGTGCTCTTGGCAGAAGTCTCTGAAGGATTTGGAGTCGAACTGAGTCCCGTTGTCCGAAATCAGGGTCCTGGGGATGCCGAACCTTGTTATGATGTTCTTCCATACGAAGTTCCTAGAGTCCCTGTCAGTGATGGAGGACAGCGGTTCAGCTTCTATCCACTTCGTGAAGTAGTCCGTAGCAACTATCAGCCATCTCTTGTTCCCCAGAGCTTGGTGGAGAGGTCCCACAATGTCCAGCCCCCATTGAACGAAGGGCCATGGACTGGAGAAGGGACTCAGGTCTTGCGCTGGCTGATGAAGCGAGTGGGAGAACTTCTGACATTTCTCACATTTCCTGGCGTATACTTGCGCGTCCTTTTGCATGTACGGCCACCAGTAATCTTGGCTTATAGCTCCGTAGGCCAGTGAGCGACCTCCGATGTGACTACCGCAGATTCCTTCATGGATCTCATACAGAAAGTTGTCTACCTTGCTTGGGTGGACACATTGGAGGTAGGGACCCGTGAAGGATTTTCTGTAGAGTTTGCCTTCGGGAGAGAGCTAGAATCGGGCTGCCTTGAGTCTGATTCGGTGGGCTTCATTCTTTTCCTCGGGGAGCCGGTCGTCCTTAAGGTAAGAGATGATTGGATCCATCCAGCTCGGGCCGAGATCAGCACACAGGACTTGCGAGATGAGTGGAGCTCTAGGCTTGATCTTGGTATCGATCCGACCTCGATAGCGGAGGCGAGGTTTGCAAGCGCATCAACATGCGTGTTGGTATCTCTGGAGATTTTCCTGACCTCGCCATCCTGTCGTCCCTGGTTTGGTAGTCTCCAGCGAGCTGGCTAGTTACCAGTTGCGAATCGCTGAAGATCACCAATTGCTGGGCTCCGAGGATTCGGGCGCAATTCAGCCCTGCTATTAGAGCTTCATATTCCGCTTCATTGTTTGTCACTTTAAAGTCCAAGGTGAAGGCTTGTTCTATGACCAGTCCCTTTGGCGATTGGGGGACTATGCCGGCGCCAGCTCTCTTGGAGGTGGATGAGCCGTCGACAAAGACCTTCCATGCCTAGACAGGATCTTGGCTCTGAGAGGATTGTCCGACCTCGGTGACTTCACGCTCATGCCCTATGCCCCCCAGTTCGGTGTCGGGATGGGTCGAAGCCGAGCTCAGTGAGACGAACTCTACGATGAAGTCTGCCAGGATTTGGGCTTTGATCGCAGTCCTGGGACGGTACTGGATGTCATACTTCCCCAGTTCGACTGCCCACTTTGATATGCGCTCTGAAAAGTCAGCTTTCTTGAAAATAGACCGGAGTGGGTGCTTCGTGATGACCACAATAGTATGTGATTGAAAATAATGGGAGAGCTTGCGGGAGGCGCTGACGAGTGCCAACGCAAGCTTCTCCAGCAAAAGATATCTGGTCTCAGCATCTAGCAGGATCTTGCTCATATAGTAGATCAGTTTTTGGACACCTTCGTCCTCTCTAATGAGGACGGAGCTCACCGCATGATCCGAGACCGCAAGATACAAATACAAAATCTCCCCCGGAGTGGGGGTAGAGAGTAAAGGTGGTGAAGACAAAAAGGTTTGAGTGCTCCCAATGCTTGGTCGCACTCAGGGGTCCATTGGAACTTTAAATTCTTTTTCAGAAGCTGAAAAAAAGGCCAGCACTTATCTGACGATCTGCTGATGAAGCGATTGAGTGCTGCAGCCATGCCTGTGAGCTTCTGGACCTTTTTTTGTTGTAAATGGGCTCTGGATGCCCAGGATTGCAGTAATATGGTCCGGGTTGGCCTCTATCCCCCTTCGTGTCACTAGGTTTCCGAGGAACTTGCCTGAAGCTACACCGAAAGCACACTTGGAAGCATTGAGCTTGAGCTTGAACTCACGGAAGATGCTGAAGACTTGGGCTAGGTCCGCCATATGGTCGTTGGAGTGCTTGGACTTGACGACCATGTCGTCAATGTAGACCTTTACTGTCTTACCGAGCTGAGCCTAGAACATCTTGGTGATGAGGCGCTGATAGGTTGCCCCTGCGTTCTTCAGCCCAAAGGGCATCACCTTATAGCAATAAGTGCCGCTGGGGGTTATGAATGCAGTTTTCTCCTCGTCTGGCTTGTACATCGGAATCTGATGGTAGCCTCTGTAGGCGTAGAGGAAGCTCATTCTGTCATGGCCAGCAGTGGCGTCGATCATCTGATCAATCTTTGGAAGGGGGAAACTGTCCTTGGGGCAGGCCCTGTTGAGATCTGTGAAATCCACGCACACCCTCCATTTGCCAGTCTTTTTCTTGACCACCACTGTATTGGCTAGCCAGACCGGGTACTGGACCTCTCTGATCGCGCCGGCCTCAGCAACTTGTCGACCTCTTCGACTACCGCTTCTGTCTGCTGTAACCCCATCCTGCGGGCTTTTTATACCACTGGCTTGTGGTTGGGATCCACATTCAGCCGATGGAACATGACCTCGGGGTCAACCCCATGCATTTCGCTCGGGGTCCAAGCGAAGACATCCACGTTTTGCATCAAAAATCTTGAGAGCTCGGCTCTCTCTGGTTCGGGCAGCTGGGGTGCCGATCAGAAAAAATATGTCTGGGTCTGCTGGGTTGAGCCTGACTTCGGCTAGATCCTCAATGCTCTTCTTGTCAGGATCTCGGTCGATCTCATCTAGTCCCTTCTCGAACTCTGCCAAATTGACTCGCTCTGGCTCCTTCTCTCCAGGGACCATGGCCAGCATGCACTGCCTGGCCAACTGCTGATCTCCTTCGACTGTGACCACCTCCATTTTGCCTTCCTGGTTTTCGAGCACGAACTTCAGCTTCTAGTGGAGGGAGGAAGGGACTGCTTCCATCTTATGGAGCCATGTCCTGCCCAGGATAACATTGTAGGGAGAAGGGGCGTCCACTACCAGAAAATCGGCCGTTACGGAGGCCCCGCCTACTCTGGTTTCCAGAGTGATTCTCCCCTTAGGGTAAACTGGTTTGGCGCTGAACCCTATCAGGGGTGCACGGACCTCTGTTAGATCAGCTTCTGAGAGTTTCATCTTCTTGAAGCACTCATAGTAGAGGACCTCGGAAGAGCTGCCGGAGTCGACGAGGATCCTCTTCATGTTGAAGTCCTTCAGCTTCATGGTCAGGAGCAGAGGGTCGTTGTGGGGAAGCTGAATTCCCTCTAGATCTTTGTCTGAAAATGAGATGGCTGGGCGGTCTCGGCGCGCTCGCTTGGGTGCCGAGCCGAGCTCGGCTTTCATCACCTCTTTCCCGTGCGAGGCCCGCCTGGCTTCGGCACGAGCCTGGGGGCTGACTCTAGCTGAGGGAGAGGGAGCTAAGGGCGCCAGATGGATCACATTGATGATCTTCTCAGAGTCTTCGCTGTCTGGAGCCTGATCAGCGCTCTGATGAGCTCGGCTGCCGCCGCCGCTGCCGACGTCTCCTGCCTTCACGAACTCCGCAAGGTGGCCTTCCTTGGCGAGTCTCTTCAGGTGATACTTCAAAGTCCTGCACTCCTCAGTCTTGTGCCCGCTATCTTTGTGATAGGCACAGAACTTGGTCTGGTCACGGGTGGAAGGATCACTCCGCATGGTCTGGGGCCACCTGAAGAATGGCTTGGTCTTGATCTTGTTCATGATCTGGTGGATCGGTTCCTTGAAGACGATGTTCACACCCTGGTGGGTGTCAGAGGGAGGTCTGGTCCTCCTGCTGCCCCCAGACCCGGACGCTCTCGCCGAACTGGAGACCCAGGTCTGCTTCGGCTCTTCCTTCTTAAAGGGCTTCTTGCCCCGTTGTTGGGGCTGGCTGCTTCTTTCCTTGGGTCCCGGGCCTTCATCCTCCCGAGCCCGGATCTCGTCCTGCTCCCGGGCGTCATAGCGCTTTATCCGGGACATCAGGGCCGGCATGGAGGTAGCGGGATCTCCAACCAAATCTTTCCTCAGCTCGTGCCCTGGCAACAGGGCATTCCGAAAGGCGAAGATCGCCACCTCTTCTCTGGTATCCTCAATCTGGCTGTAAATCGCCCAGAACCGCCGGGCGAACTGGGTGAGGCTCTCGCCCTGCTTCATCTTTAGGGCAAGAATATCAGCATCGGTCTTGGGGACGGCGCTGTAGGCCTGAAACTTTTTCAGGAAGGAGAACTGGAGCTCTTTCCAACTCGAAATAGACTTCTCCGGGAGGGCGCAGAACCACTTCAGAGGGAGGTCGCTTAGACTGGAGGAGAAGATCTTGCAGTTGAGGTGGCCCTCGTTCCCCCAGATGGACATCTTCTGAGAGAAGTGCCGGAGGTGAGCGGATGGGTCAGATAATCCGTCATAGAAGACGAACCGCGGGACGGAGAACTTCTTGGGCAAGGGAGTTCTTTCGATGTCCCTTGTGAAAGGAGAGGCCCCCAGATCGGTGGGGCCATAGATTTCTTGCTGGTCTCGCATCTCCAGGTTATGCTGAAGAACCAGCTTGATACGCTTGTCGAGCCGCTCCTGCTCATCATCCTTCTCTGGTGTCGGTGCTCTTGGCTTCCGCTTCGAATGGCCTCGGCTATGATGGCTATGAACTCGTCCGTCGGGCCACGATGGCTATGGCTATTGCTCGAGCCTTGGTCGTGGGCCTGGCTGCGCTTCTGATCCAAAAGGCTCTCAGATCCTCGCGGGAGGGCTCGACTACCTTGCTCTGGACAGCTCTCTTTTTGCCTTGGGGCTCTGAGGGCTGCCTTAACGAGGCATTTGCACCGCTCTCAGTTGCTGCTGGAGTTGGCGGATTATTTGCTCCTACTTCTGGAGGAGAGCGTTTTGAGCTGCGATGTCTCCTCCATCATCAGGGGGTTGGACATGGCGTGGCTCCTCCATTGCCACAGCTTTGCCTTTGAGAGGGCGCTCGTGTCGACGCTCATCCCGTCGGGGAGGCATGACTTCTTCGTCAGAGAGCGAGGTCTCAAGCCCCTCTTGGAAGGGAACTTCGATGAAGGGTTACGAGCCTACAAGCTCCTCGCCTGCAGACGCGCCATGCACCGTTCTGGATCGTCCTTGAGGGGGGACGTCCGTCGACGGGCCTAGTCGCTCGAGCAATGCTCTTTGGGACCCTCCGCCTTTCTTGGCTTTTGGAGGCATGGTTTCTTGGAAGATTTGAGTAGGTTAGAAGGGATGGGATAGTGCTTTTCCACAGACGGCGCCAATTGTAGGTGCAGGAAAATTATGACCCACAATACTTAGGGTGCCTAACAGGACTTATCCAAACGTGAGAAGATGATCTGCTGCCTCCTAGCCTGAAAGGGAAGAGCAAACGGTCAGAGGACCCTGGCCTGGGCGGCACAAGGCTCTCCGATGCCTAAGTCAGTGAGTGAACTGGAACAAAGGAAGGAGAGGAAGAAGAGAGGCAGAGTAACAGCTCTCTGGTTTTAGATGTGCATACCTGTAATGGAGATCGCTCCTCCTCTTATAGAGGAAGAGGCCTATGTTGCATGGGGAAGGCTCATGATGACGTCCTGGCATGTCTAGGGGCGTCATCATGTCAGCCCACCATTCATTAAATGAGGGTCCGATCAGCCCACAAAGTAATAAATACGGTCCGTTCCAGCCCACGTTGCATTTAATGCCAGTCGGATCAGCCCATACCGCATTTAATACGTGTCATGTTGGGCCAGATCTTGTTGGACGCCTTTGGCGGTAGGAGTCCCATCGGGTACATCCTCGGGCCTTGTCCTGATTTGGCCTCAGCCGCTGGATGCCGCCTGATCAGTGATTTGACAAAGATTGTGGACGGCTGGATGTCGCATCTGTCCCACTGGCACGCGCCCCTACTATGCCACGTGTCTGATGGCGTGGCGGGCGTGGGGTGCGAGTGGGGGACTCTTCCTTGCTTCGGCTTTCGTCCCGGCTCCTTCGGCCGGGGTCAAGCTCTTTAGCCGAGGTGGGCGCCTAGTAGCCGAGCTCGGCGCTAGCTGCCAGAGTCTGCCTGATCTCGGTAGGGGCCTCTGTTCCCGGCAGCCGAGGTGAGTCCGGTGCCACATGGATGGCACGCGGGAGGCACGTGAGAATGCTTAATCCCATCTTACAGCCGTGATTAGCATAATCCTGGAGTTTTGGAAATCTCCCCATACAGATGAGATTACAAAGAAATGGTTATCAGTATTTTGTTTTTAACTTTTACAGGTTATATGCGGGTTCCATTGTTGAAGATTCTTTTCATCGATCATTATACTGTTTTAAGTGGTAAAAAGCACTACCTCAAAAATTGAAAGCGAAAAATGACGGTCCAAGATCGTCTCTTTTAATCTTTGAAGGAAAAAAACATTTGATTCTTTAAAATATATATTTAAAAAACGACAGTCGAGATTTACCCACGACTTCGGGCAATCATTTTTACAAAAAACTACTACGAAATTCATGACTTCCTAATAAGTCGGTTTTCATTTTTTCACAATTTCTCAGGTAGTGTAGTGATGATTGATATAATGTCAATGCAATCTTTCATTCAGAAAAAAATGTTTCATGATCTAAAATTAATTTGAAATAATTCTTAGAACAGTTAGAACTCTAGATTCTCGAATTGGGGTGAAGAAATAATCTTTGAGGGAGTAATGCGGTTGTCAAAGTAAATCTCAAATTTTAGTTATTCCCTCATCAAAAAGTTTGAAGCCATATCTCCTATCTTCTTCAAGTATTACTTGTACATGGTACAAGATTAAGGACAAACATGATGGGGGCACACCTAGGGCCCCACTGATCATGGGACTTGAGGGATGAAAAGAGATATCTTGGATGGGCCCATATATCAAGTTTGGAAACAATCGCATGTCCCTTGTCCCTTCATTCAGGGCCGGCAAATTTAACGACTTAATTTATATTAAATAAAATAATTTGACCCTCGATCCAACGGTCAAATCCATTCTAATAGGTGAAAACTCAATGGATCTAGTGTAATTCATGGGGCCCCATGTGTGTACGCATATGGTTCGGATGGATCATAAATTCAGCCCCACTATGTCGTTTCTCACCGTAATATGATGAGGGATAGATGCACATGAATATTCTTATATATATATATGGGTTTTTACCAAAAACATCCTAAAATATCCCTATATCTCCAAAAGCATCCTCAAATACATTTATTGCCAAAAGCATCTTATACCAAATACTTTAATTTTTTTCGGGCCAAATTGCCCTCAACCCCTTTCTCGCGACTTCGAGACTCGACCACATTACCGCACTGAAGTATTTCGAGAATTATTATTTTTATTTTAATTCTTGAACTCACTAGTTTAATCATGACATCACAAGTAGGTTAACATTTATTTTAAACCCATATTCTAAAGCAATAAACGTCGAGGAAAAACATTCTCGACTTTGAACCCAGTGTAATTCATGGGGCCCCATGTGTGTACGTATATGGTTCGGATGGATCATAAATTCAGCCCCACTATGTCGTTTCTCACCGTAATATGGTGAGGGATAGATGCACATGAATATTCTTATATATATATATGGATTTTTACCAAAAGCATCCTAAAATATCCCTATATCTCCAAAAGCATCCTCAAATACATGTACTACCAAAAGCATCCTAAAATATCCCTATATCTCCAAAAGCATCCTCAAATACATGTACTACCAAAAGCATCTTATACCAAATACTTTAATTTTTTTAGGGCCAAATTGCCCTTCAACCCCTTTCTCGCGACTTCGAGACTCGACCACATTACCGCATTGAAGTATTTCGAGAATTATTATTTTTATTTTAATTCTTGAACTCACTAGTTTAATCACGACATCACAAGTAGGTTAACATTTATTTTAAACCCATATTCTAAAGCAATAAACGCCGAGGAAAAACATTCTCAACTTTGAAGGTAATCCTCTCCATGACTGTAATAAAAGTAGGGTTACAAATAGGGAATGGAGCAGAGCAAAAAATTTTTGTGTTGCTTTTTTTTGTAAAAATGAAAAAGTTAGATTTTTTTTAACAAAATCTCTACAAATTGTAATTAGAGAATGCTCGCGGGTGACTACATTCATTATTGAAGAAACTCATAAAAGAATGGTTGAACTCATACATCTATAGAAATCATTCTTTTCAAATTCAGAATTGTTAGTCAATCTAAATGCACCTCCATGTATCATATTTTTGTTAACTTTAACTATTGAGTTGTTAAGTCTCTTCTCGACATTGCAAGTTGTTTCTCGATCAACATCACGACTTAATCATGATGTTAATGTTCAATTCATACTCGAGCTCATGAATGATGTTGGACACATATATACACACACAATCCTGTGCTTGCGAGTGTTATGTCTCGAACTCGCAAGTCATATCTCGAACTCGTGAGTATCATGTTTCGAACTCACGAGAGATAAAGTGAAGGGCAATTCGGTCTAAAAAAAGATGAAGCCTGTTGTATAAGTTGCTTTTGGGTATTACATGTATTTGCGGATTCGTTTTGAGGTATAGGGATATTGATGATGCTTTTGGTAAAATCCCCATATATATATATATGTGTGTGTGTGTGTGTGTGTGTGTGTGTGTGTGTGTGTGTGTGTGTGTGTGTGTGTGTGTGTGTGTGTGTCTGACACTACTATGAGAGTAAGTAGGGGTTAGATCCATATCTAATGCCAACAATCTAAATAATATGAGAGTCCTCCCCCTTACTTTCGTAGTAGTGTGAGAATTACTTTCATAGGGGCATTTTTCATATATATATATATATATATATATATATAACTAATGCTCCTATACAAGCTTCCTTTACCGTCTTTCGGTACACGCCATCCCATGGGCCGGGCCACATATTGGTCAATCCGAGCGGACCATCCAAACCGACCCCTCTTATTCTCATGGGTCCCATCGGATTTTAATAGATCCGAATGGAGTGAACCTCCCATCGGATTTAATAGATCCGAATGGAGTGAACCGTTGGATCGATGGTCAATTTTATTATTTTATATGAAGCTGTTAGACTCGTGGACTACAGATGAATGAGTTAGGGGTATCAGATTAACTCCAGATTTGATACCTAGTTGGCCCCACTTGAATTTTTTCGATCCCCTTATTTCATAATTTGTGGGGTCTCAAGTGGGCCCCAATAGGTGGTTTATACTGTAAGAAGATAACAGAAATAAGGGAATCTTATATAAGAGCATTACCCTATACACATGTATAACATTCTAAATTGTGTGAAGCTGTCGTTGACTAACATTTGTTATAAGATATGCTCATATGTTGGGTTTGTTTTCTTTGAAGCAATTTCATCTATATGCGTAATGGTGTTTATACGCTTGACTTTGTGGATGAATTCTATGTATATCGCTTAAATAATCCTAATTTACCCATTTTTCTCTAATTAATGAACATTTAATAAGAAGATGGTCACTTAGATCAAATCAATTTTTATTAAATGTTTTAGAAAAAAGATACTCATTTTATGAAATAAGTCTTCCATACACATGCGTATATATATATATATGAAATCCATGCTCAAATACTTGTATTTGCGTAGATTTACTTTTTCTCCCTCTTACACTACAAGAAGTTGCACTTTTAGCCACATTTTTTAGACACGTTTTTCAAAAGTAAAGACTTTTACCGACGTTTCGTAAAAAGCGTGGGCAAAAGTGCATCCTTTACCGACGTTTTTCAGAACGTCGGCAAAAGTTCAGACTTTTACCGACGTTTCTAAAAAACGTGTGGCCAAAAGTTGAACCTTTACCGACGTTTTTTAATAAAACGTCGGCAAAGGCCTTTCTTAAATTTTAAAAAAATAATTTATTTTTTAAATTTTACCGACGAAATAAAACGTCGGTAAATATGCTTTTAATATTCTTTTTTAATTTTACCGACGAAATTAAACGTCGGTAAATATGTTTATGAATATTTATTTATTTTTATATTAATTTTACATGCCAAAATACAAATGTCGGTAAAAATGTTTATTAATTTTTATTTATTTTTATATTAATTGTACCGACGAAAATAAAAACGTCGGTAAATATCTTTTTAAATTTTTATTTATTACTTTTACCGACGAAATTAATCGTCGGTAAATATGTTTATTAATTTTCATTTATTTTTACGATCATGTTACCAACAAAAATAAACACGTCGGTAAATATCTTTTTAAAGTTTTATTTTTTATTTTTACCGACGAAATTAAACGTCGGTAAATCTGTTTATTAATTTTTATTTATTTTTATATTTATTTTACCAACGAAAATAAAATAATTATATCCATGATGAATCAAGCGATAAGATTTGACTAGATAATCATTGTTGACCTCCTAAAGAGGATTTTAGGTTTAGATTGGGAAAAAGTGGCCCACAAAAATTAAAATTGAACCATTAACCCTTTGGTCCTTTTTATCAATATCTCACAATACATGAAGGATCAATCGTTGGAATTTGATCCAGTAAACGTTACTTGCCATATAAAGGGGAGTCTATGGTCCATATCTTGCATTAGAGATCCAGATTGCTCGGAAATGTAGAAAAAACGGACCGCATGTCTTAACTCGTGAATGCACTGTAGTAACCATGCATTAATCCAACGATTGATATTTATTTCAAATATATTTCATGATCCATATTGAATCAACATTTGAGGTTGGGACCTATAACTATAAATGACCTTTTGAAGAGGACTAAAAATTTGGATTGCGAAAATAGGGCATACAATATTCCATAAATGATGATCTAATGGTCTGTACGTTTTCATCAATACATCACAATCTATAATGATCCAATGGTTGACTTTTGGTATCAAAGCCATTTTTAGCCCCCCTAACATGATCAACGGTTTGGATCACAAATGCTTGTCTTAGTGCCATTTGAAATGGACACAGTAGAAGCTTCATCCAAACATGCTAAAACTGGATTCCATCAGTTTTAAGCCAATAAGAAGAGAAAAGTAGAGATGACAAACTGAACCTAAGTGTTAAAAATCCAACATTTTAAGGGTTAATTCATTATCCGGGAGTCCGATTTACGAGCCGTTAGTTCCTACAAGTTAATTTCGCCTCGAGCTAGGTGCTCGTGTCGGTTTCCAAATTATTCGGAGCCTTTTCCCGTTCCGTGCGCCCTGCGGGCCGTTTTCGAACCTAAGTGTTGGAAAATCCTATGTTTTGCTTTTAATTCTCTAACTGGGAGTCCTATTTGCGAACCGTCGGTTCCGTCAATTTACTTTATCCTCGAACGAAGTGCTTGCGCCGGTTTCCAAATTTTTCGGTGGCTGTTTCATGTTCCGGACCCCCGGCGGGCCGTTTTCAATCCTAATTGTTAGAAAATCCTATTTGATTTTTATTTTACTTCGGTAAAACTATTGCTGACATGGATGATAGAGTGAGGCCTTAAAGGATGTGGTGTGAATGTGATTGAGATCTAGATCTAGGTTTATAGCCTTCTTCTCTTAGAAAGTAAAAGAAAAAAATCGGTGCTAGTAGTTGTTGGAATATGAATTTGGCCCAATAGTTTCAGTCGTTTGTTTGAAGAAATGGGAGCCTCGTTATGATGAGTACCTTGCTGAGATGTGCAATGCTATGTCGATTAATGATGAATCCAAGAACATAGTAACCAAGCGAATCTACAAGAAATATAAGCAGGTAACTCCAGAAGATGCATCATCTCCTTAGTTTTTAGGTGTACCTCCCATTTCATCTGTTTTTAAATTCTAAATGAAATATATGAAAGGAAAGAAACCGACTCTCAAACAATTCAATCTGAATTTGGTCATAGGACAGACTTTTGGTCCACACGTGACTGTCAAGCTTGTACATTTGCCCTACTTCTTTTATTTTAAATAAACATCGAATTTGAAGTCGTATGATGAACTTAAATTCTACCATTATATTTTTATCTCCAAAGTTGAAGTCGTATGATGAACTTAAATTCTACCATTATAATTCTATCTCCGAAGGTGGCGCAAGGTGAGTGCAGTGGCTATGCAAGCCGGGTGGTGATGGCAGTGTAGTGGGTGGTTGTGAGGGAGAGTAAAAGAGTAGGAGAAAGAGAATGGAAAGAAAAGAATGGAGAAGGAGGCGAAAATTAGAGTCGGAAAATTTATCACCGATGTTTAATATAAAACATCAGTAAAGAGTGGTAGTCTTTTTTACTTGTTTTCAATTAAAAAAATTAAAATAATTTTTATTGACGAAAAATCTATTTTTTGCGACGAAAATAATCGTCGGTAAATTTACCAATTTTTTTTCCCTCTCCCGCCACCGAAACCCCTCTTTTTATTATTAACATCATTTTTAAGGAAAATAAATATCAAAGACTATTATTGACGAATTCTATTATCAACGAATTTTATGAAGTCAGTAAAATAAACTTTTAGTGATGTTTTTTTGTAAAAGTCAGCAAAAGTAAAAAAGAAAATTTCACAAAAAAAATAAAATTCTTTTGCCGACGAAAAAAAACGTCGGCAAAAGTAAAAAAGAAAATTTCACAAAAAAAATAAAATTCTTTTGCCTACGAAAAAAAATGTCGGCAAAAGTAAAAAAAACAAAATTCTTTTGCCGAAGAAAAAAGGCATCGGCAAAAGTAAAAAAATAAAATTTAAAAAAATAAAATTCTTTTGCCGACGTTCGAAGAAAACGTCGGCAAAAGTAAAAGGAAAAAAAAATAAAATCTTTTCCCTCGCCCGCCTCCCCTTTTCATTTTCGTCTCCCGCCTCCCCTTTTGCCCTTATCCCTCACTCATTTCTTTCTTTCCCTCTCCCATGAATCTCGTCTCCTCTTGTCTCTCGTCGCCGCCTCCGTCCACTCCCAGTCCCCGCGCAGCAGCTCCGGCATCTTCCTCACCCTCCCCTTCCTCTCCATCCCCATCCACTCCGACGACTCCACCGCCTGCTTCGTCCCCTCCCGCGTTCTGCCCTCCAAACCTCTTCCTCGTTATCAGTTGAAAAAAAAAAACCCTTCTCTCTCGATTTCTCTGGCGACCTCCATCTCCAATCATCTTTCTCGATTTTGCTATGCCAATCTCCATCTCCAGTCATCTATCTTCTCCGCCTCGCTCTCGGTTTTCCCTGGGGATTTCGCTCTCCAATCCATCTCTCTAAAAAAACCCTCTCTTTCAAAACCCATCTCTCTCCCAAATCTCCATCTCTCTCAAATCCCGCCCCTCAAAACTCCATATCTCTCAAAACCCCATCTCTCAAAACCCAAAATGAAGAAGCTACTGGTCTCAAGCTTTCTGCACTCAGGACTATTGTGATTTCTAGTGGCCTTGGGATCTCTGATGGGTTGGCACAACATATCAATGCCCAAATCACACCTTCAAAGACTGGATTTTGCTTTGTCTCCATCGTGACAAATCAATGCCCGAATCACGACATTGAAATGCGTGTTCATTATCATGCATGTTGGAATTCATTCTTCTGCTATTGTTGAATTCGATTGGATTCTATAATTGATTTGATCACAACCTTGTGCATTTTAATGCATTCATTTGATGAAAATGGCTTCAGAAGCTACCCTCTGTTTAATGCATCTCATCCTCTCAAGTCTCTCTCCTCCTCCTTTTTCTGCTCAATCCAGACCCTCCAATTTGCAGGCCACGGCCAACCCATATTCTGGCTCTGGAGTCTGGTCAACACAATTGGAATCTTGGTGGGGCTCACTGTCAGTGGGTCCTCCAGACCCATGGACTTTGTGCCACTTGTTCATCTTGAGCCCAGGTGGCCAAATGTGGAAATCATTGTGTAGTTTGTGTGATGTGCTCAAATGGGTCATGGGATGAACAAAAAAATCCTGACAAATTCTGGGGTCCTTTTTTTGTTTTTTTCTTCTTCTTTTTTCAATTCATTCATTGTTTTGGATGGTCAATAAATATGCTATTACTGATTTTTCTAAGATTATGTCTTTTGCAAAAAACACATTATGTTTGAATTCTGTGATGTAAAACATTGATAACAGCTGTCTTGCCCACATTTTTAACTCAATTCTTTTATCTAACAGGTCATGCCATTGGCTCCAAACAATGCTCAAGGAGACTTGAGCTCTAATGGCAATGCAGTTCAGGTTATGCAAGATGATCTTCAGGAACCTGCACTTGAAATTGGTGAAGAGTTCAATCAGAATAGCCCCAAGAAGAAGAGGCATGCACTCTATTCCATTTATTGCTGTCAATTTAATTTTGTTCCAGATGCTGATATGTTTCTTACCTGGCTTCTGCTTGTTCCAGAACACATTCACTTGTTTGCTTTTGAATTTAAAAGTTGATGGCTGCTGCTGTTTCTAACATATCAAGTCAGGTCTATGTTCCCTACCAAAGCATATGCACTTTAAACATGATAAGAAAATTTGTACGGTTGACCCAATAGTCAACCCTATTCAACCCATTCATTCAGTTGCATTCTAATTTAGATGTTGGATTATTGGGTGCATTTTGGACAAATGATCTGATCATTCAGAATGTGGTTTGGTTGGCAGTGATGGTGGGTTTGTCCAACTTGTACGGATTGCAGTGAGTGAGTCATTTAAATTTTATTCGAAATTACCTTCTACATCAAGGTTATGCCTTAATTTCCTTCCAAATTTTGATCAGGTTCACTCTTTTATGGCTTTACCAGAACCTTTATGAGTTTAGTGCATCGGATGATGTAGGCAAGGAAATGGATGGATGTTAGCTTTTGTCAGTTATAGTAGTATGTATGATATCTTCATGATGACAATGATCTAAGTATATTAATCTACCTTAAGAGAGCATGTGGCCTTGTTTGTATCTCTTTCTCTCTGTTTTTTTAATTCTTCTTTTCTTTTTTGATTCGTAAACTTGGAATCTGCGATCTCATGGTTGGAACAATGAGCTCAATTCAGGAAATAAATGGAGATGCATCACACTACTGAAGAGGTGTAATATAAAATGGTTGTACATTTTCTGGAACCTTCATGAACCTGTTCGGAATCAGGTAATCTTCTCTGTTTGGACATTTATTTTAGTTCTTACTGTTTGATGTTTCAATTCAAAGTATTGTTTTTTTTTTTTTTTTTTACTATAGATTGATTGGTAATGGTTGGTTTATTGTGAAGTAATTTGAAGAGTTATTTTGCAGTATGATTTTGAAGGGAGGAATTATTTGGTGAAGTTTGTGAAGACAGTGGCAGATGCTGGACTTTATGTCCATCTGCGGATTGGTCCGTATGTCTGTGCAGAATGGAATGATGGGTGTGTTGGTTTTTTGGGTTTTCTTTGGTTTTTCGCCTTTAGGAGAAGTGGGGGAGGTTTTTTTCTCTTCATTTGTGGCTAATGTGTTCTTATTTTGGTACAGAGGCTTTCCTCTTTGGCTGCATTTTATTCCTGGGATTAAGTTCAGAACAGATAACGAGCCGTTCAAGGTTTGCCCAGCACAAAGTTTCTAAATTGCAAAAGTTATCTTGTGTGTTAAGCGATTACGAAATTTATACTGATTCATTAGTCAGTGTGAAGGGCTTTGTTATTTACTATGGAATTGGTGCATCCATTTCTTGGATTATCCGTTAAGTTCACCAAGATATGATTTTTAAAATTTATTTTTGAATCTGCCCTGGTTCACTACTTATGTTCCGTGTCAATTTGTAAAAATTAATGAATCCTCAAAACACCACCCAAACTCAAAGTTTGTCTACAAAAGAAATCTAAACTTAGGAAAATCATAAAGCGTGGAGATGAAAGTAGGATTTGGACCACAAATTGGTGACCACGGGAATCACTAGGAATCAACATATTAAAAGTGTGAAAGAAAGAGTTTTGATTTATTTATTTGGTCAGTAAGTGTGAACGAGGTTAAACAGAAGCAATCAAACATTTGGCAAAATCCTAGTGCACTTATGTATCAAACACATGCAACTTGAACTTGAACCACAATTGGCTTGGTAGAGTGTTGGTGGCAGCATGAAATTTGGGTGCCACATTAGTTGGGAATTGGGATATTGTTTGTTGTTTTTGTGTTTTCTCTACCCAGATAAATATATGGTGACAGAATAGGTGGAAAACCAGTTCAATGATTTTTGCCATCATCATTGAAAATACGTATGTTTAGAAAAAGAAAACGGTATCTGCACGAGCACTTCGCTCGAGGGTAGAGTGATTTGTAAGAACAGACGGTTCGCAAATAGGACTCTCGGTTAGAGAATTACGACAAAAGCACACGATTTTCCAACACTTAGGCTCGAAAACGGTGAGCCAGGGGTCCGGAACGGGAAACGGCCGCGGGAAAATTTTGAAATCAGCACGACACTTCGCTCGAGGGTAGAGTGACTTGTAGGAACAGACGGTTTCGCAAATAGGACTCTCGGTTAGAGAATTACGTGCGAAACACACGATTTTCCAATACTTAGGCTCGAAAACGGCGCGCCGGGAGTCCGGAACGGGAAACGGCCGCGGGAAAATTCTGAAATCGGCACGAGCACTTCGCTCGAGGGTAGAGTCACTTATAGGAACTGACGGTTCGCAAATAGGACTCCCGGTTAGAGAATTACGATTGAAACATATGATTTCCAGCACTTACGCTCGAAAATGGCCAGCCGGGGGTCCGGAACGGGAAACGGCAGTGGGAAAATCCTTAAACCGGCACGAGCACTTCGCTCGAGGTTAGAGTGACTTATAGGAACTGACGGTTCTCAAATAGGACTCCTGTTAGAGAATTACGATAGAAACACACGATTTTCCAACACTTAGGGCACGTTTGGCAACGGTCCATGCTAGGGAGAGGAATCCTCAGTTTAGAGGATTCTCTTCATCTCCAAAGAAAGCCACAATCCTCAAGTAGGATTCCCAATGAAAGTTCCATGTTTGGATGGAGGGAGGATTCCTACAATTTATAGAATATATGATCCAGTTGATGTTTTTACAAATATCTCAAGATACAGTAAGGATCAATGGTTGAAATTTAGTCACCTTACCGTGTTTGACCGTCCCAAACTAATGACTGGTTTCGATCATGATTTTGGACCCCACATGAACAAGAAGATTTGGAAAAAGGGACTTTTTTTATTCATTTTTAAACTTTAAGTGTAAATAGTAAGATGTTTTGGCACATATCTCGATATATAGGAGGAATCAACGGATGAAATTTGGTTATCTTGCCGTGTTTCGACCTTCCAGAACTAATGACCGGTTTGGATATTGATTGTGGACCCCACATAAACACAAAAATGAATGAAAAGGTTCTGTTTTTAATTACCGTCTTAAATACTGTAACAGTCAATACCGTCTTAATGTAACAGTCAACGCATTCGGCACATATCTCGAGGTATGAGAGGAATTAACGGCTGATATTTGGTGAGGTGACCGTTTAGGAGTTTTTAAAGGAGACTAACGGTTTGGATCTTGATTAGGAAATCTAAAAGGTACATTCCCAAAGCAAAAACTTATTAGGGCCACATTACACAGTAACTGTACATTACCGTCACAGTGTCTTATCGTGACTGTCCAGACGGTTTTGCAAATATCTCAAGATCTAGGATGAATCAACGGCTGAAATTTTGGGACATAGCCGTTACGGACCTTATTAACACAATCATCGGTTCAGATCTTGATTGTGGGGCCCATAAAAATAAAAAAAAGTGCAAAAACAGGTTTGCCGTAAATTACCGTCTCGTGAGACTGTAGCTCCGCAAATCTTACGAAACGAGGATTCCATGGATCCGATGGGGGAGGGTCGGAAGCTACAAATAATCTACAAATAATCAATAGTTCAGAAGTCTTCAGTCCATGATGAAAAAATCCATGATGGACCAAACGTTTGAAATCTGTGATATAATGGATTTTGGGCGAGGAATCCTACCCTAAAGACGGTTGCCAAACGTGCCCTTAGGCTCGAAAACGGCGCGCCGGGGGTCCGGAACGGGAAACGCCCGCGGGAAAAATTCCGAAACCGGCACGAGCACTTCGATCGATGGTAGATTGACTTGTAGGAACTGACGGTTCACAAATAGGACTCCCGGTTAGAGAATTACGACCGAAACACACGATTTTCCTACACTTAGGCTCGAAAACGGCCCGCCGGGGGTCTGGAATGGGAAACGGCCCGCGGGAAAATTCTGAAACCGGCACGAGCACTTTGCTCGAGGGTAGAGTGACTTGTAGGAACTGACGGCTCGCAAATAGGACTCCCGGTTAGAGAATTACACCTAAAAATGTTTAATTTGGAACACTTAGTCTCGAAAATAGGCCGTCGTAGGTCGAAAACGGTAAACAACCATTGAACTGTCCATAAATCAGCACATGTACCTTGTTCAATGCCTAAGTAATTTGTTGGAATTGACGGTTAGTGAATCGGACTTCTGGTAAACAAGTGAGACGCAACAGCCGTCTGATTGTCGACATTTTTGCTGGAAAAAAGTCCGCTAAATAACTCAGGAAAGTTTTATATATACATGTTTATTTTTAATTTTTAATTTAATTCATTATAAAGATTTTAATATTGTTTTTCTCATTGCAGATTGATGAATGCATTGGGGTCGGTTGCAGAATTGTTGCGATGTTAGACTTCTTTTCGGTTTATTTGTATATATATATTTATATATATCAATGTATATTGGACATTGATATGAGACTGTATTATTATTGATTGTTATATTTGTTTAATGAGATGAATGATTTAATGAAAAATGGAGATGGTTGTCTGTTTATTTAGTAACTTTTGTTTCATTGCATATTTTTTTGTTGAATATAGGTAGATGAACAGGTTTATTTTTGATACAGGTGTATAAACAGGTTTACAGGAAAATAATAATGAAAAAATAAATTTAATATTAAAACAAGACCTTTACCTACGTTTTATTTCGCCGGTAAAAATAAAAAATATTTTAAAAATATAGAAAATACTTTTGCCGACGAAATAAAAACGTCGGCAAAAATAAAGAAAGAAAAATAAAAAAATGAAAATACTTTTAGCGACGAAAGTAAAACTTCGGCAAAAATATAAAAAGAAAAATAAAAAAAAATTAAAATACTTTCGGCGACGAAATTAAACCGTCGGCAAAAATATAAAAAGAAAATAAAAAAAATTAAAATACTTTGGGCGACGAAATTAAAACGTCGGCAAAAATATAAAAAGAAAAATAAGAAAAAATTAAAATACCTTTGGCGAGGAAATAAAAATGTCGGAAAAAATATAAAAAGAAAAATAAGAAAAAAATTAAAATACTTTGGGCGACGAAATAAACGTCGGCAAAAATATAAAAAGAAATATAAAAAAATTTAAAATACTTTTGGCGACAAAATAAAAACGTCGGCAAAAGTAAAAAATAAAAATAAAAAAATAAAAAACTTTTGCCGACGAAATAAAAACGTCGGCAAAAATATAAAAAGAAAAATTAAAAAATTAAAAAACTTTTGGCGACGAAATAAAAACGTCGGCAAAAATATAAAAAGAAAAACAAAAAAAATAAAATACTTTTGCCTACGGAAAAAAACGTCGGCAAAAGTCAAATAATCGTCGGTAAAAATACAATTTTTGCTCGAGAAAATGTTTTGCTGACGGATTTTACCGACTTCTAGGCGACGAAAAGGTAACTTTTGGCGACGAAAATTTTCGTCACCAAAAGTGCAGATTCTTGTAGTGTTATAATATATTACATGAATTGTGGAATTGAGATTTTGAGATGGGATTTTGATTTGTGGAAAATTGTAATCTTTTATACTTTTTTCTGTGGATGTTGGCATTCGTTATAATTAATTTGATGTTCTCTTTTATTTTTTAATGCAAAAAAATTGTTTTTTTAGCTATCGGAGGGGTTCTCAATAATTCTTTTGACTGGACTAATCCTTCAGGCCCAGAGGGAAGCCGGGTGAACTCCCTTGTAGCCCAGTGTGGTAGTGCAGTTTAGAACTTACAACCTCTGGATGCAAACCGTGGTCCTAGGCCAACTCAGCTACCCTTGGGGTTTAATGCAATTTGATACATAGAATTTATTTGGCTTTGCAGTTTCCTTTAATGTCATTATTCCTTTTTTTTTTTGTAGAATTCATTTGAGTTTCTGGCTTTTGTTTTGTTGTGAGATAGGTCTTGTAAACTGTGTTCGCTTGGAATGCTCTTAGGTCTTGTTTTGATGGTAGAGGCTCCTCGTTGCAACCTAGATGTGTCTACTTTGAATCCCGATAGAGGCTTCAGGTAACGACTTGGTGCTGTCCAGGCTTTGGGTTTTAGAGGCTTTGGGTTGCAAAGAAGTGGTGTCCATTATGAAATATTAAGTGATGGTCGGGGGTTTGGAAGCTACCAGAGCCCTACAAATTAAGTGCAGTTGTGGTGGTGGATTTCCCTCGTTAGCGATCAACCCCTAGCAGGGACTTAACTTGCAAAAAAAAAAAAGATTTCGCTTGGAATGCTCTCATATCTAGATCTAGTGGATGATCAATTAGGGGTTCTTATCTCTCTTATATAGAGTAATCATGGGGAGTCATGACTATAGTCTACTCTATCCCTCCAAGAATTCCACATCTCTTAAGACCAACCAGATATAAGCCACACCTGAATTAATGTCAATCCAAGACTCTTTACCATATTCTAATTCCAATTCAAATTCTCCTAGGGTCAAGACTTAATCCGAAGATTTACCTCAGTCTTAACCAAGTACATAATCCGACATACGGGCCACACATTTTCTTACCGATTTATCGGTAAAGTCGATGCAGCTGGGTATGCATTAATTCCAACTGTTATGCAAGTGCTTGATGACCCCATGCTTTAAAGTTGTGGCAGAGAGGGCAGTGAATACAAACAAAACAGAAAAAGTGATAAAAAGATTGTAAACTTATTGCAATAATGAATAATAGATGGGGAAGGAAGGCGGTCCTCCTGCTTCCCTTCGTCGGCTAGTTAGAGATACCATAAAGTCCAAAAAAATGGGCGTCGTGATTCACATGGATGAGAGACGAAAAAGGCCTATATATATAAGGAACCCTAACCCTTGGCCTTCAACAACACACCCCTTTTCTCTAGCTATTTTTGCAATTCCTCTCTCTTCTCTCCTCTCTCCATGGGTTCCTCCGACTACATGATCATTCGCCATGAAAAGATGGGGTGGCTTGATATTCTTCACCTACTTATCTTTAGGCCTAGGCTATACGATTGCAAGTTTGTAGACACCAGCCTTTCTCATGATACCAAGCTTAGTGATACACCTGGTTACTTGGTAGCTATTTCCCTATTGATTCAAAAGTTTTTTCTTGTCAATAGAATTCCATTACGCCTCTTTGGTTTTGCTGTTGAGTTTCCTTTCAACCTGGTGACAGCCAATGGAGGTGTTCTAAGTTTGATTGTGAAACTTTTGACAGGTATGTATAAAAAAAATCCATAATGCATTTTACAGGATTTACCAAAATAAATTCACTTAGTACGTAGATCGCCTTTTTTCTTCTTCTTCTTCTTCTTTCTCTAGATTTTATTTTTAGTTTTTTTATTTGGATTTGAACTCACCCATGCATGCCGCCCAGCTGAGCTATACCTAAATGGACAGATTGCCTTTCATTTGCAATTCATTGTCTTGTTTAATAATCACACTGAAAATATATGTAAGCTGAAGATAGCAATTTCTATGTATTTCATTTTTATTTTTTTGTAAGGAAAAATACTTTTATTACGGTAAAATGTGCTTATGCGGTTCTGCCTCTTGTGTAGAAGTTGTAGAAAATCATTTTCAATCTGCTAGGTCAGAATGTACTATAGGACTCGTTTGGTTCACATGTATAATGGTTTATGCGTTGGCACATTTGTTGTATCTATTTATGTATGTGTGTGCAATGAGCTGTGAAGTTGGTGTGAAAACCTGGTATTTATACAACAAAATTTTCTCACTTGCAAAGGTATAAAAGTTTTTCACACTCCCTCAACAAAAACAGGCTCTAGTACATTGAGTTACAAGGCAATTTTTTCGCTTATGGGCCCATTAAGATATTACTTTTTTTAATTCTTGTGGGCCTCACATTTGTAATCCAAACCATTCGACTTATTTGTTGAACTAATAAACCTCATATTAATGAAGTTCATTATCTTAAATCTTTATAGATTTTGAGAGATTTAATTTCTTGGATTGCAAGGGGCCTTGAATTCAAGATCCAAACGTTCAATATTCATTTTTAACAGTAACATTAAGATTAAAGTTTCATATCTTAATTTCTTAATGAATTTTGAAAATTTTGTGAAAAAAGTAAAAAATTCTAAAACTATTGGATATACACATCTACTCATGTGAAAATTATGAATTTTGACAAACATGGTAATGTGTTTCACATATGTAATAATTGCATATGTAACATTTTCATAGATATTGTAAAATCCATTTTCCTTTGACATGCATAAAAGGCAAATGAAAGGTGCTAACAAAATGTAATTATTCACATTCATGACTATTTGTGGAACTCCACCGCAGGGCCCACCTATTGGTAATTTGGTCTTTTCAATATGACTGTTCTCTCATGTGATATATCCTCAAATTTTAATTCAATAAGAGTTGGTCCCCCATTAAGATTGAGCACATGATTTATCACGTTACGCTATCAATCATGTAATCAATTACGGTGGGACCAACTCTTTATTAAAATAAAATATTTGAAACTACGTGCCTAGAGATAATTATCATAAGTGGCCCCACAATGAGTAACTCATGAGAAGCAGATTCGTACCTGTGTGGAGTAAGGTCTCGAAAATCTTAAGACATCATGTAACCCTTAGATTTAGGTAGTCAAATGTTAACATGCAAATTCTTATTATAAAATATCTTCATGATTAATGCACAGGTAAGTGTCAGAACGAGAACAATGCCAATTTAGGAGGGCCACATGTGTGAGAATGGATTGGGCTTAGTACAGGTGGTCATAATGTATTTTTTAGCGATAATTTAAACATTATATTTAAAAAAGAAGGTAAATAAACATACAACACACCACCAGCAAGCAACAGGTATAAGAGCTTTATATCCAAAGAACAAAGATAGACAATTACGTACAGGTATGGCTCCTAATATGAAAATGTAAAAGAAAACGTCAATTACATGGAACATTGAGGAATAATATATACATAGTACATATATTGAGTTATAAGGAGCGCCCGGTGCACCATCTTTGCGCACCAGGGGTTAGGGCCCAACCTGATGGTCCATATGAATGGACCACTCACACACAATCCCCTCCCTCGAATTTCACATGGGGCCACCCTTGCACCCATTCGATGTATTGTACACCGTTGAATCGACTGCACACTCATCCTAATGGATTACACTGTTAAATTTGTAGGGCCCAGATGGAGGTGATGATGATCTGGGATTGTGCTGATTCTTTTGCAGAGATGAAGGGCCATAGGAGATCTTTCGGTCCCCTCTGGCCCTAGTTCGAGGTGGGGCCCCATGTTGAGGCGCGCACTTTGATCCAGTGCGCGAGTTGCTCACTGGATCAACAATATATATATATATATGAGTGCTAGAAAACTCCTCGAGAATTTTTTTTTTATAGGAAACACCCCTCCCAATTGGGCCCACTATGGTGTGTGAAAACCATGGAATGCCGCTGCATAGAATAATCTAAATGAGATCTATGAAAATTTTAAAATCCATTAGATTATCCTAATCCCAACATTCATGGCCCCAAAGTTTAATGGTTTTAGAGGCATTAATTTCTTGTGATTTTAGTACAATGGTGAAAAGGTTGGATGACTAGCCCAGGGGGTAGTATATATATATCCCCTATCTCAGAAGATGAGTTTTTGTCCCTATATAATCTAATACCCAATGATTTATTAGAGTTTTAAGGAGGTTTATAAAAGATTACCTTTGTAAGAATGTTTAGGAGAGAGAATGGATAAGTGATCATCGATGACACGTGTCACACTTTTATTGGATAAAAGAAGGGCATTTTGTAGTATTAACTATATATATATATAAATATGGTAATACGGTAATATTCAGGTGAGAACTAACTCTCACATATTATATGAGAACTTTTTTTGTGGGGCCCATTGTGGGTCCTATTTGGGGATGGGACCAGGGGAGATGGAAAGATCTATGTGAGACCACCCTTAGCATAAGTTTGACTCCAAACTCATGCTCCTAACCCCTTCATCCGTGACCCACAAATTTAATGGCTTCATATTCAAAAAAAATATTCAACCATCGATCCAACGGTTCATCCATTCGGATGTGTGCCAATCCTTGGGATTAGTGACTATCAGGGGGTTCCATATTGGTTGCTAGGTTTTGATTGGTTGCTCGTTGGGCCTCACAAAAAAAAAAAAATCTCATATAATAGTGAGAACTAGTTCTCACTTGAATATTTCTCATATATATATATATATATATATATATAATATAAGACACACAATGAGTTATCATGTGTGCCTGGTGTAGGCGGGGGTGAGGCCGGGGTTCACCCGAGTGAACTAATCTTTCCCTATCTAAACGGTTTCACTAATTTTGTCCCATTTGAATGGAAAGCACACTGCTTAGATCCACTATACACCAACT